>OZ023207.1:23355848-23735848 GCA_963995525.1 Escarpia spicata | reverse complement strand
AGATACAGTAAGAAGGTAGAGAGCAACATGCAAGCGGGCAGATGCAGAAGGTATGTGGACAGTTGAAGATACAATGAGGAGGTACAGAGCGACATGAAAGTGGGAGAGGCAGAAGGTATGTGGACATATGAAGATACAGTAAGGAGGTAGAGGGCGACATGAAAGCGGGAAATTCAGATGGCATGTGGACAGTTGAAGATACAGTAAGGAGGTAGAGAGCGACATGCATGCGGGAGATGCAGAAGGTATGTGGATATTTGAAGATACAATAAAGAGGTAGAGAGCGATATGCAAGTAGGAAATGCAGAAAGTATGTGGACCGTTGAAGATACAGTAAAGAGGTACAGAGCAAGATGCAAGCGGGAGATGAAGAAGGTATGCGGACAGTTGAAGATACAGTAAGGAGGTAGAGAACGACATCCAAGAGGGAGACGCTGAAGGTATGTGGACAGTTGAAGATACATTAAGGAGGTTCAGAGCGACATGCAAGCGGCAGATGAAGAAGGTACGTGGAAAGTTGAAGATACAATAAGGAGGTACAAAGCGACATGCAAGCGGCAGGTGCAGAAATTATGTAGACAGTTGAAGATACAGTGAGGAGGTAGAGAGCGACATGCAAGCGGCAGATGCAGAAAGTATGTGGACATTTGAAGATACAGTAAGGAAGTACAGAGCGACATGTAAGCGGGAGATGCATGAGGTATATGGACAGTTGAAGATACAGTAAGGAGGTACAGAGCGACATGTAAGCGGGATATGCAGATGGTATGTGGACAGTTCAAGAAACAGTAAGGAGGAAGAGAGTGACATGCAAGCGGGAGATGCAGAAGGTATGTGGTCAGTTGAAGATACAGTAAGGAGGCAGAGAGCGACATGCAAGTGGGAGATGCAGAAGGAATGTGGACAGTTGAAGAAACAGTAAGGAGGTAGAGAGTGACATGCAAGTGGGAGATGAAGAAGGTATGTGGAGAGTTGAAGATACATTTTTGATCTAGTTACTTTAACACCAAAAACGCTATTAACTGTTGTCCACGGCTGTGATCTTAGACCTAGTTACACGGCTCGCTGTTGCCGTGAGGCGGAACGATGTTAGTAGAGCTAAACATAACGGACGAGTGAGCGAGCGCTAGCGGCTTAACGTGTGGGCCTTTACTAAATGTAGGGTTAGCGTTTCGTGTATGGGCCTTTATTAAGCGTAAGGGCGTGTCGTGTATGGTGGGATTTTTAGTAAACGTGTCTTGCGTAATAGTAAACAAGATTGTTCGTACCTTTTCAACGTTTTATTAAGCATAATACATCCACAGATGGGTTCATGTAAGTACGGTTGCATTGATGATACAGTTAGAAGGTAGAGAGTGAGCTGCAAGTGGGAAATGCCGAAGGTATGTGGACATATGAAGATACAGTAAGGAGGTAGAGGGCGACATGAAAGCGGGAGATTCAGATGGCATGTGGAGAGTTGAAGATACAGTAAGGAGGTAGAGAGCGACATGCATGCGGGAGATGCAGAAGGTATGTGGATATTTGAAGATACAATAAAGAGGTAGAGAGCGATATACAAGTAGGAAATGCAGAAAGTATGTGGACCGTTGAAGATACAGTAAAGAGGTACAGAGCAAGATGCAAGCGGGAGATGAAGAAGGTATGCGGACAGTTGAAGATACAGTAAGGAGGTAGAGAACGACATCCAAGAGGGAGACGCAGAAGGTATGTGGACAGTTGAAGATACCTTAAGTAGGTACAGAGCGACATGCAAGCGGCAGATGAAGAAGGTACGTGGAAAGTTGAAGATACAGTAAGGAGGTACAGAGCGACATGTAAGCGGGATATGCAGATGGTATGTGGACAGTTCAAGAAACAGTAAGGAGGTAGAGAGTGACATGCAAGCGGGAGATGCAGAAGGTATGTGGACTGTTGAAGATACAATAAGGAGGTAGAGAGTGACATGCAAGCGGGAGATGCAGAAGGTATGTGGACAGTTGAAGATAGAGTAAGAAGGTAGAGAGCAACATGCAAGCGGCAGATGCAGAAGGTATGTGGACAGTTGAAGGTACAGTAAGGAGGTACAGAGCAAGATGCAAGCGGGAGATGCAGAAGGTATGTGGACATTTGAAGATACAGTAAGGAGGTACAGAGCAAGATTCAAGCGGGAGATGCAGAAGGTATATGGACAGTTGAAGATACAGTAAGGAGGATAGAGCGACATGTAAGCGGGATATGCAGATGGTATGTGGACAGTTCAAGAAACAGTAAGGAGGTAGAGAGTGACATGCAAGCGGGAGATGCAGAAGGTATGTGGACAGTTGAAGATACAGTAAGAAGGTAGAGAGCAACATGCAAGCGGGCAGATGCAGAAGGTATGTGGACAGTTAAAGATACAATGAGGAGGTACAGAGCGACATGAAAGTGGGAGATGCAGAAGGTATGTGGACAGATGAAGATACATTAAGGAGGTAGAGGGCGACATGAAAGTGGGAGATTCAGATGGTATGTGGCAGTTGAAGATACAGTAAGGAGGTAGAGAGCGACATGCATGCGGGAGATGCAGAAGGTATGTGGATAGTTGAAGATACAATAAAGAGGTAGAGAGCGATATGCAAGTAGGAAATGCAGAAAGTATGTGGACCGTTGAAGATACAGTAAGGAGGTACAGAGCGACATGCATGCGGCAGATGCAGAAGTTATGTGGACAGTTGAAGACACAGTGAGGAGGTAGAGAGCGACATGCAAGCGGCAGATGCAGAAAGTATGTTAACAGTTGAAGATACAATGAGGAAGTACAGAGCGACATGTAAGCGGGAGATGCAGAAGGTATATGGACAGTTGAAGATACAGTAAGGAGGATAGAGCGACATGTAAGCGGGATATGCAGATGGTATGTGGACAGTTCAAGAAACAGTAAGGAGGTAGAGAGTGACATGCAAGCGGGAGATGCAGAAGGTATGTGGACTGTTGAAGATACAATAAGGAGGTAGAGAGTGACATGCAAGCGGGAGATTCAGAAGGTATGTGGACAGTTGGAGATACAGTAAGAAGGTAGAGAGCAACATGCAAGCGGCAGATGCAGAAGGTATGTGGACAGTTAAAGATACAATAAGGAGGTACAGAGCGACATGCAAGCGGCAGATGCAGAAGGTATGTGGACAGTTGAAGATACAGTAAGAAGGTAGAGAGCAACATGTAAGCGGGAGATGCAGAAGGTATGTGGACATTTGAAGGTACAGCAAGGAGGTACTGAGCGAGCTGCAAGCGGCAGATGCAGAAGGTATCTGGACAGTTAAAAATACAGTAATGAGATACAGAGCGGCATGCAAGCGGCAGATGCAGAAGGTATGTGGACAGTTGAAGATACAGTAAGCAGGTACAGAGCGACATTCAAGCGGGAGATGCAGAAGGTATGTGGACAGTTGAAGATACAGTGAGGAGGTACAGTGCGACATGCAAGCGGCAGATGCAGAAAGTATGTGGACAGTTGAAGATACAGTTAGGAAGTACAGAGCGACATGTAAGCGGGAGATGCAGAAGGTATATGGACAGTTGAAGACACAGTAAGGAGGTACAGAGCGACATGTAAGCGGGATATGCAGATGGTATGTGGACAGTTCAAGGAACAGTAAGGAGGTAGAGAGTGACATGCAAGCGGGAGATGCAGAAGGTACGTGGACAGTTGAAGATACAATAAGGAGGTAGAGAGCGATATGCAAGTGGGAAATGCAGAAGGTATGTGGACAGTTGAAGATACACGGCGTCGCCTCAATCACACGCAACCGATGAACTACCATCACCACCACCCCATCGCCAATTCGGGTATGACTTTCCCCTTACACAGGACCCCCTCGACCATCGTACTCTGGTGGCGGACCCCCTATGGATTATACATTTTTTTAATAATATTATATACGCTAAAACTGACTAACATTGTAAAATGCATTAATAAAAAATACCATTATAAAGTCAACTTCAGCTTAAAAATACAGCACCCTTATTAGAAACCAGTCTTATTTCTACCTAGGTTACGGTATGAATCAGTAGTGTTCCCCAGTCAGCGTCAGTCTATATTTTTAGCGCTTAGCGTTCCGCAAATCGCTTACAGCTAGGCTTAACTAGGGCACCGACGGCTTCAAATTCATAGGACACCAATATTGTCATCATTAGCGACACCAGCAGCCGCCGTTGTATTTCATCACCGACTACAGGTTTGTACGGGAAAGCGATAGAATAAAACAACCAGCTCACAACACATGCAACTAGTACACCGTCCTACACTGATTATAAAACTTCTATTTTTCACGCGTTACTCATTCTTACACTAGAGGCGCTACCTTCTACGTTATCATAACAAGTATATTCTTACACTAGAGGCGCTACCCTTATAAACGCTAGGACGGCTGTGAACATACATACATACCTACATACTTACATACATACATACCTACATACATACATACATACATACATACATGCATACATACATACATACATACATACATTCTTACATACCTATATACCTACATACCTACATACCTACATACCTACATACCTACATACCTACATACCTACATACCTACATTCCTACATGCAAACATGCAAAAATGCAAACATGCAAACATGCATATATGCATACCTGCATACCTACATACCTACATACCTACATACCTACATTCCTTCATACCTACATACCTACATCCCTACATGCAAACATGCAAACATGCAAACATGCAAACATGCAAACATGCAAACATGCAAACATGCAAACATGCATGCATGCATGCATGCATGCATGCATACATGCATACATGCATACATGCATTCATACATACATACATACATACATACATACATACATACATACATACATACATACATACATACATACATACATACATACATACATACATACATACATACATACATACATACATACATACATACATACATACATACATACATACATACATACATACATACATACATACATACATACATACATACATACATACATACATACATACACACACATACACACACACACACACACACATATCCATACACACACATACATACACACTCACATACATACGTACGTACGTACATACATACGTACATACATACGTACGTACATACATACGTACATACATACATACGTACGTACGTACATACATACATACATACATACATACATACATACATACATACATACATACATACATACATACATACATACATACATACATACATACATACATACATACATACATACATACATACATACATACATACATACATACATACATACATACATACATACATACATACATACATACATACATACATACATACATACATACATACATACATACATACATACATACATACATACATACATACATACATACATACATACATACATACATACATACATACATACACACCTGCATACATACATACATACCTGCATACCTGCATACATACCTGCATACATACCTGCATACCTGCATACCTACATACCTACATACCTACATACCTACATTCCTTCATACCTACATATCTACATACCTACATCCCTACATGCAAACATGCAAACATACAAACATGCATACATGCATACATGCATACATGCATACATACATACATACATACATACATACATACATACATACACATACACATACACATACACACACATATACACATACACACACACATATACATACACACACATACCTACACACACACACACACACACACACACACACACACACACACACACACACACACACACACACACACACACACACACACACACACACACACATACACACACACACACACACACACACACACACACACACACACACACACACACACACACACACACACACACACACACACACACACATACATACATACATACATACATACATACATACATACATACATACATACATACATATATATATATACAAACATATGTTTACTTGATTATAATTGTATATTGTTTTCCTTGTAAACATGCAGTGCTCTCTTAATTAGTTTGGCTTTGTGTAATGCACCCTGATTACTTGTGCATTTTTATAGAATAAACTGCATGTTTTCATAGTTACTGTTCACTGTATCAGGTGATATGTAAATACAATGGACAAAACAACAAAAAGTATTATCAATGTACACCATACCCACAAATAAAGCTAACATAATCACATGTAAGAAACAACTGGCTAAGTTCATATGTTGAAATGTATTGTACATGTTGAAAAAACAGCTTTCCGCTCAATAGGCCAATAGATCGAATTGCAACAGAACTGCCATCCTCCTATTTAATAGCCACTTTACATGCGAATCGCAGAAGTTAGTCGTAATTATACCGTATGTGTAATTGAATTCAACATGTGCAAACGAAGAGCTCGTTATCCGAGACTAATAACCCTGAAAAGTATCCACATGTTTCTTTTGCAGAAAACATATTGCCATGCAGTCACGTTATTCTGAGAAACAGTAAAAGGCAGCTGGTCTACGTGAACAATTTTTTAACGTATATGGTTGATTTTCACGAAAGGTCGGCATTTTTTAAAACCCTTTATTGGATGAATTATTTCAACTTTTCCAAATAAAAAATATATTCCCCACCTATGTTATGATGTTGTATCCAAAAGACCATATACAGAACAAAATATATGAAATAAATATTAATACACACTAACGTGTTATGGCAGTACTGATTTTGCATTGAGTGTAGTTTTTTTCTCAAAAATGGCAATAGACCAAACAAAAAGTAAAAATTGGTATGTTGCCTCAGGGCAACAGCGTCCAATAAAGGGTTTTAATAATAATATGTATAAAAGTAGACTTGGTTACACCTGATGCATTCCACTTGATCTTATGAAAGACCATTGACAATGGAAAACATTATTGTTGGGACGATAACTCCGCGAATGGGTAACATATCATATTTGTTATAAAGTGGTAAAAAAATGCGTATCCATACGACTACTCTTAAAATGTCAACACTGTCAACAGTTACGTAGATTAGAGAAACATATTCAGTAGACATATAGCATAAGGTCTACGTTAGACGGACATGTATTGTTTTTATCTGTATTGTGTGGCTCGGTCGATGTACAACCACTCGAAAGTGTTCACGTATCCATACATGTAGTATCCATACAACATGCACGGTGTTAAAATGGGAATTAGAAATAGTCATGCCATCTGGTGTTGTTGACTAGTACTACACTGGTAGCGTGGTTGGAGACGCTCTGCGATTCAAACGAAATCGATCAGTATGACGTACGTTTTTATCATTTTCTGACAACTTTTGTGCTTAGACGAATTTGTAATTTTGACAGGTATTACTAATAGGTAATGCGGGTTTATAAAATACTAAGCGTTTAGGCGTTAATCGCATGCAAGCTTGTTTTGAAACAAATATGCTTCGCATGAGCGGTAAGTCTATCTTCACCGATACCTGCGTTAATGCCGATCTGAGTATGATTGTTGTATGGATATGGAGCGATATGTTTGTTGTATGGATACTCGGTTATGCAAAAAGTTACAACTGTGTGCCTCATAATGACTTTGTGTAATATGTAAAGGTATTATATTAATGATAATTACGTATTGTTTATATTTAGTTGGATATGTTCAATTATAATTTATTTCAATTTGGGAATTTTGCGTAAACAACGCAAAACTTACGTGTTATTTTGAGTTACTGAAACATATTGTCTTGTCTTGTCTACGGCATGTGTTTGCTAGTATTATCTACATTCTCAAGTCATGCATTATACTTGTGGTCAGAATTATTAATTTTGTGTCAAATAGTGTACATTATTGACTCTTTTTGTATGGATACTCGATATGACATATTGTTGTATGGATACAAGCTAATTTTCTGAAGTTGTCTTTGTGCCTGTATCTCTGGTCGGATTTAAGTCAGATTGGTCAAATTAGTTGTTCCGCTGTTATAGTTCTTATTGTTATTGTTAAACACATCCCACAATTGTTTCTGTATTGGTGCAAAGTAAGAAACAGTGTGTTTAGGTGAAGAAGAAAATACATATTTCCCAGTATCTATGCTTTGAGTGTACGCTATTTATTTGTGTGTAGTATATTGCAAGGGTACTGTCTTTCTGATACATATTGCTTATTTTCATCACACACTTAAAGAATGCAGAGCAGAAAAAAAGGTGCGACTGCATCAAAACGGTGGCGGGAGAAGAGGCGTCAGATGAATCCGGAATATGGAAAGAAGGAGACGGAGCGAACAGCTGTGCGTATAATTTTGTTTTATAAATGTGTAATCAGAAGTGGTGAAAAAATCAACATCACATTAATTATGATAATTATTCATATGTGCATATTCTACATATGATTTCAATTAGTGTATGTTTTGAATTTATTTCGGCCATTTCAGTGTAATTATCAATGTCTAGTGTTGTCCTATGGTTAGTTATCTACTGAATAATTTAGGATTTTTTTCATTTTTTTCACAGAAATACAGAAAGAAAGTCTCTGAGATATCGAAAGAGGCAATCGTTCACCAACGCCTTCGTAAGGCAATAACGGTCCAGAAACGTCGAGACAGGCTTAGAAAGGAGAAGCTGGAGTCAAATATGCAACAAACACAGAGAGCATCACAGCGCTGACCAACATCCCTGCACCAAACATCAGTCCCAGGCGTCGAAGACAACAAGTCAATCCAAGCCAACGACTGGTCGTTGCTGTACCAAGTGTTGTGCGCAGCCTCAAGCGTAAGCTTAAACCGACCCAAGAGAAGCGAGATCAGTTGCCGGCCCAGTTAGGTACACCAGAGTTGTCGCCAACATCACCATGTATGCCAACACAGGTGACGGAGGCCCACAGCATATTGGCTGCCGACCAAGAGAAGTGTTTATTAATTTACTTTTAAGTTATCGAGTGCTTTCAGTTTTGTGATGAATCTGTGCATATCAATTGATTAGTAGCTTAGCAGTGTTAAATTTATTTTACGTAAACGTCTTGGTCCTATATTGGAATTATGTTTTGCATCTTAATTAAGTTAAATATTAATACTTTTATTAGTTAGGCATTGCAATACTAATAACATTAAATTTGTGGTGCAATACAATGGCTCTCACACCATAAGTACTTTAGTTTATTGATAATTATCTATTATATAATGACAAAACTCCACGATCGTCTGCGCTATGATAATTTAAACGATGTTATATTATTATTATTGTTTTGTACCTGTTATTGTTATTGTTATTGCTATTGTTATTGTTATTGTTATTGTTATTGCTATTGTTATTGTTATTGCTATTGTTATTGTTATTGTTATTGCTATTGCTATTGTTATTGCTATTGTTATTGCTATTGCTATTGTTATTATTATTGTTATTGTTATTGCTATTGTTATTGTTATTGTTATTGTTATTGCTATTGCTATTGCTATTGCTATTGCTATTGTTATTGCTATTGTTATTGCTATTGTTATTGCTATTGTTATTGCTATTGTTATTGTTATTGTTATTGCTATTGTTATTGCTATTGTTATTGTTATTGTTATTGCTATTGTTATTGTTATTGCTATTGTTATTGCTATTGTTATTATTATTAATATTATTTCAATATTTCTGACTTCAGAGCAACATGAAGCCAGCTGTATATGACGGATAAATGAGATATGAAGCTACTGCGGCACTAGAGATATATTCGTGATCCTGATCATAGATATCCTTAAGTCACAATGTCAACTGCTTCATTTTACCTACGTTCCTAATGGTGGTCCCCATTATGTAGCATAATGTGACATTTACGTAGGTTTTTCTCTTGTTTCGAGATCCGATCTTAAATCACAAGTAAATTATTTTGTAGTGAGGGTTATCAAATCCCCTTTTTAGGGTGTTGGTGTTTGCTCTGACGAATTTTATGGGATCTCGCCTTTGATTTGTGTTGTCACTACTTCTTATTCATCTATAATGCTTCATCGCTGCATTGTGTTACATTCTTAAGACGATCGTTGTGTACTTGTAAGCAGTAAATCACGTCATGATTGTAACTGCATTGAACATGCAATAAAGAAAAACTACATTATGTAGCACAATATATATATATATATATATATATATATATATATACATTGATCCGTCACAATAGTTTTGATGTCACACATTTCTAATAAACAAATATTGGAATTGACTACTACTTTATGTCCTAAATGATGTATTCTCTTAGAAATCACTAAGCTGTTTACGAACATCGCATCGATATCCGACGAATTATGTTATGGTTATACAATTATGCTATTCTACCTACTTGTTCATTGGCATATATATGCGTATTGACGGGGCAGTTTAAATGATACCTGAAATTGACTTCGTTATGATGCAGCGCAACTGTGCTGAATTCGATAAATCAAGGTAGTTTAAAGAGCACTTACGCTTGCAGCGACGCGTCTTGGCCAGTTATCACCGTTCCAGAAATATTTTCACGAGAAATGATGAAAGCTTACTGTTCTTTCGCACGCTTCGGTTGAAATAAGAAGCAGCCGTCGTTGCACTAATGACTCCTATATATTGCTTCTCTATGTGTTATTGCCAACGGCAGGTAATTTTAGATCATACAGACACACTATTGTTCATAAAAGCTTCTTATTTTAGTACAACTATTTTTGAATGTGTTATACACTGCAACTGTCAGGGAACTGAGCATAGTTTTAACAGTTAGATGGGCTAAAAGAACCCGTGTTTGAATCCGGTGCTGTTCTTTCTTGAACCTTGGGCAATTTCGTCCAATCTTCGTTATTTCCTATAGACAGAGGTTTATATTTGTGTACGAATTATACTCACACATTACTTGCAGCATGGCTGAATGCATCACAAAAAAGGTGAGGGTTTGGGTGTATACTGCACGCTAGTATGACTAGGCCCTCTCTCTGTAGTTTTGCTGGATTCTCTGAATGCATGTGCCTTTGCTTGTGTTCCCCGTTAAAGTCTTTCCTCACTTTTTTACATATCATGTTACAGACACCGTTGTGACATTCTGTGACGCTTATCGCATGCGTAATAAAATCGTCATATTTCGCTGTGAAAGACGTAACATGCTAACGCACTGTCACAATGCATAATGGATACGTGTAGTAGGCGTCTAATTAAATAAATCATATGCCACATATAATTGCGATGGCACATCAATAATTCTTTGTAAATGGCACGTTGGTTCATATTTAGACGCTAGGCGTCGGTTTACCGTTGCAGTAACAGTCTGAGTATGCCGATTCTCCATGACACGCCGCATAAAGGCAACGGACGACCTGCTCGTAGTACAAAGTCAGCGTAAAGATTATGGGAAGGTAGGTGCGTAGAAGCCGCGGTTGCTCTGGGATTTATTGTACATTTTACTTGCTGCGGTTAGCTCGAACCTAACGAGCGCAGGCAGCTTTATGGAAACGTGAAGGAAGATTGTCCAGCCGTTGCATTAAACGAACGACACTCAACGTGAGTGGTTTATAACTTACATATATACATTAAAATATGATTTCGTTTTGGTTGTCATGTTAAGTTTTGCAGTGTGATATTTGACTGGACAAACATAAGCAAGTCATAATACTACTAATAATAATGAAATCTTATATAGCGCCGGTATCCACCGTCGAGGCGCTCGTGGCGCTTCCACATTATTTCACCATTGCTCACTTTAATGTAGTAACTTTAAGGATTATAAAAGCGTATTCTAAAATATAATAAGAGCAAGGTCCTAACAAAATTAAATTAGTATCATTAATTACACATCATAAAATCAATAAAAAAATATTGTTAACAGTGTAATGTAGACTCGTTAATAAAACCTTTCTAGAAATGTATATCTACAATACATGATAACTGTTGAGATATTATAAATCATTTACTAACTAATAAATACAATAACATTATATTAATAAATAATATAAAATCAGTATTATGCAATGTACAGGAAATGTCCACATGTCCATATCATGTTTTATTCTAAGTATACTTTAAAGAGGTGTGTTTTCAGGGTTGTTTTGAAGGTGTTGATTGTTGTAGTAGCTCTAACATTGTTTGGAAGGTGTTGATTGTTGTAGTAGCTCTAACATTGTTTGGAAGGTGTTTATTATTGTAGTAGCTCTAACATTGTTTGGAAGGTGTTGATTATTGTAGTAGCTCTAACATTGTTTGGAAGGTGTTGATAGTTGTAGTAGCTCTAACACTGTTTGGAAGGTGTTGATAGTTGTAGTAGCTCTAACACTGTTTGGAAGGTGTTGATAGTTGTAGTAGCTCTAACACTGTTTGGAAGCGCATTGCAGATCTTTGTTGCGGATATTATAAACGATCGTGCTCACACGAGTCTGTCTTCTACCAGGAGTAACTAGCAGAGCGAAGAGTTTAACGAGATGGCACATACTTCTTCACAAAGTTGCTCAAGTAGGTAGAAGAGACACGGTGAATTGTCTTGAATACAAGCGTGGATATTTTGTAGATGACCCTCTGTTCGATTGGCAGTCAGTGTAGTTGTTTGATAATGAGTGTGATGTGTGTGAATTTCCTGGAGAGCGTGACCAGTCTGGCAGCAGTGTTTTGTAGTCTCTGGAGTCGTTGTAGTTGTGATTTGTTGAGGGCGTTAAACAGAGCATTGCCCATGTCCAGTCTAGAAGTAATGAGAGCGTGAGTAAGTAATTCCGCAACCGGCTGATTGATGTACTTACGAATGAGGCTAATATTTCGAATTGACAAACAAACGGCTCTGTTACAGCGGCGATATGTTTATCCATATAAAGGGTCTCATCAAAGATAACACCGAGATTCTTGACGCTATCCGAAGGAGTAACCATTGTGTCGCCCACTCTGATCTGTTTGATGCTAACCTTTGATTTATGCATGCATTATGTCTTTCGGTCATTCAGCTTGAGGAAGTTCTGCGACATCCATTAGCGTAGCTCGTCAAGGCAGGCTTCAATTTGTTGTACTGCGTCATTACGTTTGACTGTGTGGGATCGCCTGACAGGTATATTTGTGTATCGTCAGAGTAGCAATGAAAATTGCCATCCTGATGATATCAGCAATAGGT
Source organism: Escarpia spicata (assembly GCA_963995525.1). Classification (NCBI taxonomy): domain Eukaryota; kingdom Metazoa; phylum Annelida; class Polychaeta; order Sabellida; family Siboglinidae; genus Escarpia; species Escarpia spicata. Next base: position 23,722,783 of record OZ023207.1, on the reverse strand, counting down.
ATCGTATACATTGTGAAAAGTGTTGTCCTAGGACAGAGCCTTCCGGGAACAAATACACTCTTACATACCCCGTTTTATAGATTTGCACTGCACATACAGTTAAACACACGCACTTGACAAATTGTCCTTACCATGTTCTGGCATAATGCCCCATAATTTGCTCCCTTGTAAACATAATTTTGTGCGCTGGTGTAAAACATCTTACATTATGCTAACAGCATATTGTGCATGTGCAATATCTAAAGTTATTTCCGTAATTTTCATTAATAACCGTGCATTTGTCGTCTGATTCCGACTCATTACCTAATATGTATTTTATAGAACCTAGATATCGTATATGCACAATCAAACTAACTTTCATAATGGAAATTGTGTACTTCTATATAAAAGAAAATAGGGTATGTTGAGATGATAGAAACAAAAATGTGCGTAAGTAGAGTAACATCCGTATCGTAATATAAAACCCGTGAAAAGATGACATAGGTTGACAAGAGTGGTGCTGCAATCAATAATTCGCAGCAAAAATGCCAGACTCCAAAATGACGAAATACGGAGATAAGGTAAAGTTCACGTCCATCGATAAGTATTGGTCGTGATTGTGTAGAATTGTAAAATTATATTCATATTGCTATGCATTTGGCATGAAAGTAGACATAATCACATTGTGTCAGCGTCAGCGCAGCGGCGGTTTTCCCCAAATAATTCCACTCGCGATTGTTAATTTACGACTCATATGCGCATTATATTTACGATCAAAACAAATAAAATGTGAGAATTTTCACATATATGGGGTATTCTAAAAGATAAGTCTTACGTTGAACCCCTGGGGTCGCATATTTTTGGCATGCATACATACATATGTACATACATACAGACATACAGACATGCTCACATGCACACATGCACACATGCACACATGCACACAGGCACTCATGCACACATGCACACATGCACACAGGCACACAGGCACACAGGCACACAGGCACACAGGCACACAGGCACACAGGCACACAGGCACACAGGCACACAGGCACACAGGCACACAGGCACACAGGCACACAGGCACACAGGCACACAGGCACACAGGCACACAGGCACACAGGCACTAAGGCACACAGGCACTAAGGCACACAGGCACACAGGCACACAGGCACACAGGCACACAGGCACACAGGCACACAGGCACACAGGCACACAGGCACACAGGCACACAGGCACACAGGCACACATGCACACATAAACACATAAACACACACACATACACACATACATACAAACATACGTTTACTTGATTATAGTTATATATTGTTTTCCTTGTGAAAAATGCAGTGCTCTCTTAATTAGTTTGTCCTGGTGTAATGCACACTGACTACTCGTGCATTTTTATATAATAACCTGCGTGTTTTCATAGTTGCTGCTTAGTGTGTCAGGTGATCTGTAAGTATAATGGACAAAACTAATAAAAGTATCATCAATGTACAGCATACGCACAGATAAAGCGAAAATAATCACATGTAAGAAACAACTGGCTAAGCGAGCAAGAACATTGTCTTGAAGTTCATATGTTGAAATGTATTGTATATGTGGAAAAAATAGCTTTCCGCTCAATAGGTCAATAGATCGAACTGCAACACAATTGACAGCCTCCGATTTAATAGCCACTTTACATGCGAATCGCAGAAGTTAGCCGTAATTATACCGTACGTATAATTCAATTCAACATATGCAAACGAAGAGCCCGTTATCCGAGGCTAATAACCCTGAAAAGTATCAACATGTTTCTGTTGCAGAAAACCCATCGCCATGCAGCCACGTTATTCTGAATTACAGTAAAATGTAGTTGGTCTACGTGAACAATTAATTAACGTATATGTTCATAAGGGGTATGCAAGATCACGTTGAAATGAAGTGAATCGAAGCAGTCAAAAATTGAACGACAGAAGGAAACGGCGCACGACATGTATTGACGCGACAACACCAAAGGCACATTGCAAAAAACGCGCTATATATATATATATATCGGTTATCAATGTCGGTTGCGTGTTCCTTTGTTGATTGCAAGGCGCTGTAGAACGATATATACCGCAGTATTCGGAAACGGGGCATATCTAGTGATATATGATGGTTTTGCCAGTATGGGATAATTTACACGAGACGTTCCAATTAACTAGTGAAACATAGGTAGTAAGCAACGTATCAGGACATATGTGGACGTAATATGCAAGAAACCCGTTCAGTATTCAAGCTGCGTAAGTGTACGTCTGTAATTTGAATATGGCGACATCGTTGAATTCTACACAGAAAGTCTTCATCGCGGCTACTTCCACGTGGCTAGTGTTGTCGTTCGTTGAAAACATTTGTATCATCGTTGTGATACTAAAGATCAAGAAGATGCGAACAGTCACGAACATGTTCCTCGGTAACCTCGCAATGTCAGACCTCATTCTCATCTCGTTCGCCATTCCGATGCAGCTACATGACATCACGCACTCGAACAACTACTACGAATGTACGTATTCTTGGCTATTCTCATAATTCAGTTTTATTTTAAGTTTACCCAAACTATTCCCCAATCACACAAAGACAGGGGTGTTTTGTCAAGAAATGTAAGGTAGCACAATATTGCATAGGTGGCCGAATGTGGTGAATATTCCTGGGGATAATGCCCTCCAGACCCCTTTAACAGCGCCCCATTGAGGCTCACCAAAATAACCAAACTACACCCGCCTTGAGGCGCACTGAAAACCTCCAATTGCACACTCTTTTTGAAATATTGTGGGTTCACGTACATCTAGCTCCCCATCAATAGTTCATTTATTACGATTGTGATTGTGATGTGTGTCTATATATATATATATATATATATATATATATATATATATATATATATATATATATATATATATATATATATATATATATATATATATAGACACACATCACAATCGTAACAAATGAACTATATTATATATATATATATATATATATATATATATATATATTCAAGTTACGTAACAGTTGTAACCTTTGACTTAATCAATGTCGTTGTGTTATTGTGACGCTCATTAACAGTACCTACGGCAGTATCTACAGCTTGATACGATTTATTCTTACTAATATACCCGAATCAGGGAACCACCACCTGCTGGCACGTTTCGGTTCCGACAGCTGTTCGCCAACATTCAGTTACCATATTCACACGGAGTAATGAAGTGTTTCGGTTAATAAAAAAATAATGTTTGTGAATATTATTCATTCTGCATTGCACCATTTCATGCAGCTGTACGAATCAGTATCTGGCTAGAAAAAGTGGTAGGTATTTATGTACAAATATTCCTGGCTTGATAGTTGCATCGCGACTGAAAGCTTCCTAGAAAATCGAGATGGTTTTCGATTGAACAGTCTCCCAGGGAATAAAGTATCAAACGCTTTCGTCTGTCGAAATGACCGTATACTCCGTTATATAGGAACTTATCTTATGTGTTACTTTTATGTCACACAAAGTCATAAGGTGTATGTCAGTGTGTAGGTTTGTCTTTAGTCGTTTCAATTATGCATGATGTTCGCAGACATTCATATATCCGCCATTTTTGTGGCGCCAGTTAAAGCCAATTATCTTTATATATAAATAACTGCATCACCCAGAGTAGAAATGTTGCGGTGCGTTTATTTCATATATATTACGTTTAACCTTCGTCGACATTCAAATATCCGCCATTTTTAAGGAGGAACCTATAATAACATGTTGTTCCTGTGTCTTAAGAAATAAATCACTTAGATCCGTGAATTATATATCAAAATATTAGTACTCAGATGCGACAATTTCAGTGAGGTTTCTTTATCCTTTGCTGACATTCTAATTTCCACCATTTGTTAAACGTTGGCGCCCTTCAAAATATATTATCCCTATATCGTAAGAACTACATGTCCCAGACGAACCATAATGTTGATGTAAATCAACAGGTTTTATGTTGCGACGATTTCAAATATGTTCTGTTACTCATCTCGTACTTTAATATAACCATTTTCACCACACATTGTTGCTGCCAGGTATTGTGTGAGATGTTGACCATAGTCAGTTTTAATGTTGTTTTATTGACGTTATGATCATACCTGCCCCATAAATACACATATAGGATTTCCAAACGGTTCGCACATTTTGCTCGCATCCATACCCGATCATCGTCGTATCGGAATGTTTGATCCGTACCGATTATAAAAAAAATAATATCACTTTTACAAAGCGAATCTTAAAGGATCCAAGTTTAGGTAGATTGTAAATTAAGCTACAATATGACTACCTTGAAACAATCTACCAGTCTGGTAATACATTCGCTGCGAAAAAAATATAATATCACAATTGGGTTCACATGCCATCTTGCGGACACCGAAGTAAACCATTATAACACTAACATCGTAAAACACTCGGTCACATTAGGCCTAACAAATTTGACGGTATGGGTCGTAGACATGAAAAGACTAGGGTAATCAAATATTGTGAATATTTTCTTATATACAAGTTAAACAATTATTATTCCAAAGCCAAATAAGTCCAATATCAATGCTGACCAACGCCTAAAACGCATTGGCTAATAAAGGAAATATTACATGAGACGTGTTTCGATTGGTATTGCTGTGCAGGGGGTAATAACGTGCTATGTCAAAGTTCGTACCAAACCAAAGATCGACGCATTGAATTATACTGTATTTCCAGCTCTCACCCAATGCCGAGTGGTGATGTCACTTCCGTTTTTATGCATCACGTGTTCCATCTACACGATGGTGGCTCTGGCGGAAGAACGCTACCGAGAGATCGTGTTACAGCCGCCTCGACAGATGACGACACGCGTTGCTATAACGACCATATTTGCTGTGTGGTGTGCAGCGCTAGTGGTCGGCCTATCTACGTTTCTACAGTACGACATACGAATGGTGCAACGAAGCAATGTCACGTTCAATCTTTGTACTGACGTTATGCCGTACACCTTCCGTCTAACGCACGGCGTCGTAGTCCTATGTGTGTCGTATATCATTCCACAAGTAAGTGTGACGTGTGATTTGTGTGAACATTTTCAACATGTATTAAATTAAATCGTGTATCAGGTTAGATATTGTCGCAGTTGTTATAATTATGCAGGCGTATTAATCTAGATTAACAGCAGCAAATGTGGTAGTTGATCATGTTATAGTATTTCCCAAGAATGCAACCGGCATACGTGTACATATTTCATCAATAAAGGTATTATCCTTGTTTAGCATGGTTCGAATACACTTACAGCTAATTCCCTTTAACGCAGCTCCAAACGTACGCGCGTAAAGATATGTGTGTGTTTGTGTGTGTATGTGTATATGTGTGTGTGTGTGTGTCTATGTGTATGTGTGTGTGTATATGTATGTATGCGTGTGGGTGTGTGTGGGTGTGCGTGTGTGTGTGCGTGTGCGTGCGTGTGTGTGCGTGTGTGTGCGTGTGTGTATGTGCGTGTATGTATGTGTGTGCGGTGTATGTATGTGTGTGTATGTGTGTGTGTTTATGCGTCTGTGTATGTGTGTGTGTGAGTGTGTGTGTGCGTGTGTGTGTGTGTGTGTGTGTGTGTGTGTGTGTGTGTGTGTGTGTGTGTGTGTGTGTGTGTGTGTGTGTGTGTCCACGAGCCGAGCGAGAGGGGGAATGCTCACGAGTTCACAAATGCGCGTACGCACACTGTCTTGGCACTAACCTGAATCATACTTTCCATTGCATGGTTCGCCCATTCCACGTACTGACATAACGTTTACACATGCGTTCTCTTTATTTCGCAGATATTTATTTTCTACCGATACGCACAGTTGGTTCGGTATCTATGGTACCAAGGACGGACAATCGGTGTCGCCACGCCGCAGAATGTACAAAGTGATCCTTCCGTGGTCGTCTCCAAACATAGAATTCGCTCTGTGAAACTTATCATCTGCGTCGCCGTGTTCTTCTGTGTCGCCTGGCTTCCTTACTTCGCGATGAAGATCACACAGGTTGTTCTTCTTGCATATGCACAACCAAATATCGTGTGTGCGAGTGTGTGTGTGTGTGTGTGTGTGTGTGTGCGCGCGTGCGCGTGCTTGTCAGATATGTTTATATATATATATATATATATGTATATATATATATATAGAGAGAGAGAGATAGAGAGAGAGAGAGAGAGAGAGAGAGAGAGAGAGAGAGAGAGAGAGAGAGAGAGAGAGAGAGAGAGAGAGAGAGAGAGAGAGAGAGAGAGAGAGAGAGAGAGAGAGAGAGAGAGAGAGAGAGAGAGAGAGAGAGAGAGAGAGAGAGAGAGAGAGAGAGAGAGAGAGAGAGAGAGAGAGAGAGAGAGAGAGAGAGAGAGAGAGAGAGAGAGAGAGAGAGAGAGAGAGAGAGAGAGTGTGTGAGTGTGTTCGCGCACGCGTGTTTGTTTACGAATGCATATGTGTGTGTAGGTGTATACTGAATTTTAAACTCACATAGGCGATTCGACCACCGTAAGCGTCCATCATTTAGAATTGTGTATTATCTGGTAGCCAGATGGAGTGGCAAGCAGTCTGTCTCACATGAGACTCAATCGGTATACCCCTCGTCTGTGTTCTGTTTACAGTGTGTATTAAGATAAATTTTTACTTAGTTAATATACTATTATATATATTTTATTGCCTCAACCAATAAATGTGTCTTGGGTAAAATAGACGTGACTGCATTATACAACAACTTGCAATGAAAGTTCAGACACAATGCATAAATAAATAACGATTATTTAGATTGCGTGCACATCATTTGTTATACTATTATGCTGAGACATGGCTAAAATATGGCGTAATACCTGTGTATATTATTGTAATATTTATTTTGATTGTATTCTTCCAACTTGACGTACATATTCACGAATAAAGTTCTGTCATTGTGGTTTTTCAGATTGGACTCGGCCACACCGACAGCCTAGAGTTTGGTCACTGTCTCCACATGGCGAGAGTCTCAATGGCTCTATTTAGCACGTCGTACAACTTCTTCGTATATATGAAATATTCTGTGATGTTCCGCAATGAATTCTTACGACAGCTTCGATTCGGACGATCTGAAATTACTTCTGATGGTGTCGCTCAGTAACGCTGACTTTAGTATACATTTCTGTAAAAATCTCATCGTTTATTTTTTATTCGTAAAAAAATTCACATTATATAAGTGTTGGTATACAATGTTGCATCTCTTCACTCACTACAAAAAGGATATACAAACTAAACACAACACAGCTAATCTTAATTATTCTCACCATTGACTGTATGTGTATGATATATGTTTATTAATGTACGTCTCCTATAGGTTTCCATTTCCGGATCCAAACTTTCTGGGTATGAACTTGCAACACTAGGGAAGATTAGTAATGTTAGGTTGATTTTTGTAATGCAGTGTCAGTTATGCGTATTTTGGTAATGGCTTTGCTCAGATGTCTGACGCTTTTAGGCGATTGTTTGAATATTACGTAAAATACAACAAACGATAAACCACGCACAAAAAGGCGTAATGTTATGCATATTTCGCGAAACGTGTTCTGCTTATGTTTGTGTGTAGCGCCTTTTGGCATATTATATCAAACTAAGGAGTTGGTTGATTAGTTTTGTTTACCATTATGAACAACTCCTAATCTGTTCCGAAGGATAATTATTTTTTTATATATGCAATAATCATAATAATAGAGGTACTATTTATATAGTTTTCATTCTGTATGTATTCGCATGGAAGGTGTGGCATCTGTTTCATGAGCTTCGTGTGTGTTCATATGTTTTAGACCTATTTGTGCCAGCTGTGTACTCCATATGTGTGTGTGTGTTAATATGCATGAATCAGTGCTACTACTCTGAAAACGTGAGCACTTGAATAAATGGAACGTTTTTGATCACCGCATACTCCCGTGGATCGATTTAGGAGAGTCGGCAGGTGTAGCCAAGACATTACTTCACTATAACACATTTGTGTCGGTTGTCATAGTATGACCTAATGTTGGTGCAACTGTATCATGCCTGCTGCGAAAACAGATTGATGTATGTATATCCGTATATCCGCCAAGCACGCCGACTGCAGTTTATCACGGCATACAGACAGCGACGATACTACTGGAAGTGTACACGACGTGTTTGACTCTTCTCATATGCTCGACCGGAAAGCACCTGCATTTGCAGGGAGTAAAACCAAAACCATACGGATTAATTATTGAAAGCAACATGATGTGAGTCAACCATAGGCTGCCCATACCCCCAATGTTGGACAGTTAAACCTCCATGACACACACACACACTCACTCGCACGCAAGCACGCACACACACGCACACACATTGAATAGAAAACAAATAGACAGCGTGAGGTGAAATAAATTGCCAAATATTCGAAGGTGGCACATGGGAAATAGCACTGTCTACTCTTTAGGGCTAAGCACTCATTAAAAATCAATTATTTAAAAGCGATTTTAATTTATTATGTATAGTTTTGAGATGATCCTTCTTATGCAATCGAAACGTGATTGTTTCTCATATGTATGGGTTCTTCCGCATAGTTTAAATATTAATAATGCGGTATCAAATAAATTGAATGCGTTTTCTTGTCAACATATTCCTAGTAACTATATATGTTTACATAAACTAGCACAGGCTCCATGCCAGTTTATTAAGACCAAGTAGACACGTTTAAAAGGGGGACCTTTACTAAATAAACACGACGGTTGCATTCGCGTCAATGGTGGCCGTTGCACTGACGGATGGTAAACGCGGCCGATCGGCATTAGTGAGTTGAGTTGCCAATGAAGAAGAGGGGAGCATATATCCACTTGCTGCTTTCCAAATCATGGCCAATATTTGTTCTTGCCGACATCCTGTGTCATACGGAGGAGACAATGCAAGTGGCTGGATCCCACAGGTAATCCTCCAAAAAGTCAAGCAAATGAGTGATTTTTTTTACTCATTTCACAATAAGTTTACCTTTATTCCCATAACGTTTCGGCTGTTTTCAGTAGCCTTCCTCAGACGGCTACCGCTAGATGGCGACACTGTAGTCCTTCAGGGCAAATGTAGTCGCTGCGGAGCGTGCCCCCACGGCTGTGCCCTGGGTGGGTCTTCAAGAGATCGTCATAGATGTGTGATAGATGTGTAGTCGCTGCGGTGTGTGCCCCCCACGGCTGTGCCCTGGGTGGGTCTTCAAGAGATCGTCATAGATGTGTGATAGATGTGTAGTCGCTGCGGTGTGTGCCCCCCGCGGCTGCGCCCTGGGTGGGTCTTCAAGAGATCGTCATAGATGTGTGATAGATGTGTAGTCGCTGCGGAGCGTGCCCCCCGCGGCTGTGCCCTGGGTGGGTCTTCAAGAGATCGTCATAGATGTGTGATAGATGTGTAGTCGCTGCGGAGCGTGCCCCCCGCGGCTGTGCCCTGGGTGGGTCTTCAAGAGATCGTCATAGATGTGTGATAGATGTGTAGTCGCTGCGGTGTGTGCCCCCCGCGGCTGCGCCCTGGGTGGGTCTTCAAGAGATCGTCATAGATGTGTGATAGATGTGTAGTCGCTGCGGAGCGTGCCCCCCGCGGCTGTGCCCTGGGTGGGTCTTCAAGAGATCGTCATAGATGTGTGATAGATGTGTAGTCGCTGCGGTGTGTGCCCCCCGCGGCTGCGCCCTGGGTGGGTCTTCAAGAGATCGTCATAGATGTGTGATAGATGTGTAGTCGCTGCGGTGTGTGCCCCGCGCGGCTGCGCCCTGGGTGGGTCTTCAAGAGATCTTCACAGATGTGTGATATATGTGTAGTCGCTGCGGTGTGTGCCCCCACGGCTGTGCCCTGGGTGGGTCTTCAAGAGATCGTCATACATGTGTGATAGATGTGTAGTCGCTGCGGAGCGTGCCCCCCGCGGCTGCGCCCTGGGTGGGTCTTCAAGAGATCGTCATAGATGTGTGATAGATGTGTAGTCGCTGCGGTGTGTGCCCCCCGCGGCTGCGCCCTGGGTGGGTCTTCAAGAGATCGTCATAGATGTGTGATAGATGTGTAGTCGCTGCGGAGCGTGCCCCCCGCGGCTGTGCCCTGGGTGGGTCTTCAAGAGATCGTCATAGATGTGTGATAGATGTGTAGTCGCTGCGGAGCGTGCCCCCCGCGGCTGTGCCCTGGGTGGGTCTTCAAGAGATCGTCATAGATGTGTGATAGATGTGTAGTCGCTGCGGTGTGTGCCCCGCGCGGCTGCGCCCTGGGTGGGTCTTCAAGAGATCTTCACAGATGTGTGATATATGTGTAGTCGCTGCGGTGTGTGCCCCCACGGCTGTGCCCTGGGTGGGTCTTCAAGAGATCGTCATACATGTGTGATAGATGTGTAGTCGCTGCGGAGCGTGCCCCCCGCGGCTGCGCCCTGGGTGGGTCTTCAAGAGATCGTCATAGATGTGTGATAGATGTGTAGTCGCTGCGGTGTGTGCCCCCCGCGGCTGCGCCCTGGGTGGGTCTTCAAGAGATCGTCATAGATGTATGATAGATGTGTAGTCGCTGCGGTGTGTGCCCCCGCGGCTGCGCCCTGGGTGGCTCGTCAAGAGATCGTCATAGATGTGTGAGAGTCGGTGTCGGTGTCATTTCATTCTTGTTATCCTTAGTTTTCGAATCCAGATCACTTCTACGATGTCTCTTGTCATCCAGTCCGACTCCATCTCCACAAATTTGGTCCCATCCCAGTGTATTGTGTGATTTTGCTGACTGACGTGTTCTGTGATGACTGATTTGTGCATTTCCCTTTTCCGAAGTTTTGTGTTATTTCTGGTGTACAGGTTGTTTGTTGATGCTTTCTCGGCGTCTTGCCTGTATTCTCTGATGCGGGTGCCAAGTGTGCGTTTTTCCGATGTATGTGACACTGACCTTCTTACATGATATCGTAAACTCCTTCGCACATCTTGTGTTGTTCCAATTTGTCTTTTGGTCTTACCACTGACCTCTTGATGGTGTTGTAAAGTTTCGTTACTATGTTCACATTGTCCCTTTACGGTTGATATGGTTGATGGTGGATATCCGAATCTCTTTAGGGATTCCTTGATGTGTTCTCTTTCTTTTCATTTAATTTCCTTCTCTGTGACAAGCGTTTCACGTATGTTTAGCAACGTGCGAATTTCTCCCATCTTCTGGTGTAATGGATGATGTGAGGTGAAATTTAGATATTAGTACCCGTGAGTACTTTTCCCGATGATTGCAAGTTTCACCCCCACCCCCGTTTCCTTTCTGATTGAAATATATCTAAAATGGCGTCTTCTCCCGCAACTGTCACACGACGGCCGCCGCGATGGCCCACTACGGTAGACTGGTGCCTTGGTCCTTTCTCCCTAACACGGGGAAAGAGAAGACCGGGAAACAGACACCGGCGTGTCGTCGATGAAATGAAACTCTCTGGAACAAACTCAAGATGGTGTTCACTGACCAATATTTTGCTTCCCTCATAGAACCTGAAACTGCTCCCGCACTTAACGAGAATACCTTGCCGTGAAATAAGATATTCTGATGAGCGTCGGGAATATAAACGCTCGGCAGTTGAGGGCGGCAGCTGTGAAGGTAACCACATCCATGTATAACGCTCCGCATAATAAACTCGTAGTCACGGAATCGGAAACGTCGAAGATGCTGGTGCGGCAAGTAGAGGAAGACCAGTTGTTGAAGAAGGCCGTCTAAACATCGAAGTGAGTCGAATTTATATAGTTGTGAATTAATAAATTTGCTTATTTAATTATCCATCCAACTTGATGAACATTTTCGACGAATATAAGACGATAGTATGGACAGAACACAGTCCGAAGAAAACGTGAAGTGGATTCGTATGAAAAGAAGATCGCGCGACACAGAAATCATCTGGTGCTTTCATTGCGCTGCCGCGATTAGAACATAACACCTCCCAGTCTAAGCTTCACTTGTTGCATGAAGACACATAATGCGAGAGACATTATCAAGAAATCAGTAAAAGACCTGATAAGAGAACGAATTCGTCAAATAAACAATAAATTAGTTGGTTGAAAAAATCAGAATGCAGCGATAACGCGCGAAATCAACGAACAGTTGCGTAGCAACGTGTGTAAACATGTGTTCTCGCACTGAACGAGAGTTGGCGAGAGAGAATGATACATTTCAAAATGGCGACAGATAAACAAACTGAAAAGATTAACAGCAAAAACGGCGCCGTGCGACGATAACAACATTAATCTGACGGGCACGTAACTCAAGAAATGGTGGTGAACATATCAAAGTACAAACTAAATGACGACCAAACGAGAGTGCTCGGTTAGGGACTAAACTACGCAGTAACACCAGACAAACTTCCAGTGGAAGAATTTGTTGTAGCACTGAACAGGCATGTTGTTCGTTGCCCATAAACAAAGCAGACCTAATGAGAGTGCAGGTGGCTGGCATTCTGAAATCAGCAAAATTACCGAAGCCGAACATCACAAAGAAAGAACGGCAGGCACTAGCAGGCGTGAGGAACGAAAAGAGCATAATGATTCTGCCAGCAGACAAGGGAAAAGCCACAGCAGAAGTGGACACTGACGAATATGAACAGAAAGTCACAACCATGTTATCGGATGACAAGACATATGAGAAACTGAAGAAAAACTCTACTCCCAAATACAAGAGAAAGTTAGTATTCACCATATAGAAGCTGAAAGAGGAGGATAATATAACATATGAATATTAAAAGTACCTGTACCATACAGCAGAGAATGTACCAAGGATGTATTGTACTCCCAAAATCCGCATGCCACGCAACCCACTTAGACCTACTGTGGACTACACAGGGTCCATAGGGTACAATGTATCATGATCACTGGCGGACCTTCTAGGACCCATCGTAGGGAAGACCACACACAACATCAAAAACTCCAAGCACTTAGCTAATGAAATGGCATGTGTGATAATTGAACATGATGAAATGTTCCTGTCACATGATGTAGTGTCTCTGTTTACCATCACCCCAGTTGATGAGACACTGCACATCATCAGAACACGACTAGAGGAGGACTCGACACTGAAACAAAGGACAAATCTACATCTTGATTACATTACGGAGCTGTTGAAATTTATTCTAGCAACAGCATACTTCAGGTTCAGGAGCACAATTTACCTACAGAACTTCGGCGCAGCGATGGGAAGCCCGGTGTCACCGATAATAGCCAATATATTTACGGAATGGCTGGAACAACATGCCATTGCGACAGCTCCAGTAACATGTCACCCCAAACTATGGAAGCGATATATGGATGACGTAATGGAAATGTGAGGAAGGGGTGTCAACAACAACTGACAGATCACTTCAATACCACTGATGCAACACGCAACATCAAGTTCACGTTTGAAGAAGAGAGTGAGGAGTTATTGCCGTTCCTAGACACACTGCTGGTACGGAAAGAGGATGGAACGGTCAAACTCCTAGTATATCGGAAGAAGACCTACGTCGACCAGTATCATCTGAAAGTTTGTTCACACCATCCGCTATATCAGAAACTGGTCGTCATCAAAACGTTGCTAGACAGATGCAGTAACATCGTAAGGGAGCCAGAGGACAGACAGAAAGAGGAGAAGCACATCATGAAGGCTCTACATCATGTGGGTACCCAAAAGGCAAAGTGGAAAACAGAAAGGAGACCGGCTGGGAATATCAAATCCCGGGTAAGACCTGCAACAATACATATATTGGGGAAACGGGACGAACACTTGGCACGAGACTAGAAGAACATATGAAAGAAGAAGAAATTGTAACAACGAGACGTTTCACTCGAAAGGAAAGACTTGACAAACACTGAACACAAGTCGGCTATAACTGAACATGCGGACAGACAAAACTGTGTCATAGACTGGGAGGGTGCAAGAGTAATTGACAGAGAGACAGACAGAGGTGCGCGTTGGATCAAGGAGGCCATCTGTATTAGAACGACTACACCTACAATGAATAGAGATGAGGTGGGCTACCGATTGAGTTACGTGTGGGACAGCCTGCTCGCCACGCCATCTCGTGAGTAGAGGAAGATCAGTTCCTAAAGAACGCCTGCACGCCTGCACGCCTGCACGCCTGCGCGCCTGCGCGCCTGCGCACCTGCGCACATGCACTCATGCACAAATACATTCGTGCGTGCCTTGTCAAATGTTAGATGGTTCTGCATAAACTGAAGCTGAATGACAACAAGTCTCGATTTATGATGGCATTCAGTCCTTTCATCGTAACAAATTTGGTCTGCCATCAAACTTAACCGGAGCGGCGGAGGCGAGCGCTATTTCGACTTCAAAACATAATTATCATTAACACCAACATGTTGCAAAGTTATGTGCCCGAAACGACTTGGAGTGATGGAATAAATACAGTGATAATTGGGACATAAATTCCAGGTAAATATGTAATTATAACAATAAAAATGAGGTGATGTCGGATTTTACAGTCCGAGATCATGATATACACTCTCGCAATCGATTTTTGCACGACTTGCGACTCGCGACTTGCATTCAGTTAGGTGATCGTTCGTATATAAATCATATTATTTTATATATATGCTTACACAATATACCTGACGCTGGACGCTTCCCGTCCAAGAATTTTAACAGAGAATAACTTAAATACGTTTCCCACAATGTTAAAGAATAGGGAATTGTCCCCCAGAACTACCTCGCCGCACCGTTGTCAAGGAAAATGATCACGTGATAAAAACCTACTTTCAGAATGCACTACACCGACCAACACTGACTTCGCTCTACTGGAAGCCGGCGTGTCGTAATAATAACGTCAACTGGAAAACGTTGGAATACCTCAGGGGTCTTATAATAATACTACTACTACTAATAATAAGATAACTTCAATTGCGCCTAAATCCTTGGAATCCAAGCTCAGAGGAGCATCAAAACAAAAGGATTGGTCAATCTCAAAATCCATAAGTAGTTTTCCAGTTGTCAACAGATGGGTCAAGGCGCTAGGGAGCTACGGTGGATAAGCAAGGTTGTAAAGATACGTTTTTAAATGAAGACGGAATTTTGTAATATTTTCAACTGATCTAACATTAAGAGGGAGCATATTCCAAAGAGTTGGTGCATCAACAGAAAAAAAAACTAGTTCCAAAGTTAATGTTGACTCTAGGAACAAAAAGTAGGTCAGTACTAGATGAACGAAGCTGGATAGGTTTTCTTACAGGAGTAAGCAATGTATGCAAACAAGATGGTTGCTTATTGGACAGTGCCTGGTATGTAATGGTACATTTCTTAAATAGTATACGATATCGTACAGGAAGCCAATGCAAAGACTTCAAAAGTGGTACAGAGCGAGAAAAACGAGGAAATCTTGTAACAACTCTTGCTAGACAATTTTGGACACGCTGAAGTCTTGTGATATCCTTGCTAGCGATATTATAAAGGAGGGAATTGCAATAGTCAAGTCTGCTGCTAACAAGCGCTGTTGCAATAGTCTTAGCAACAGAAAATGACATCTACCGGCGAATACGGCGAAGATCACGAATACGATCAAAACAGCAGCGACACGTTTGAGATATGTGTTGTCGGAAATTGAATTTGTTGGAGATTTGTATCCGGGGTAGCCAGTGAAATGTAGATCTGAGTATCATCAGCTTAAAGATGATGATCCAAGTTACAGTGTATGTCTTTGTATAACAGAGCTTAGTGGCGTGGTGTAAAGAGTAAAACGCAAAGGCCCAAAAACAGAACCCTGGGAAACACCAAATAAAGACGGCAGTGCATATGAAAAGCAGTTCCCAATCTTTATAGTTTGATATATATCAGTTAGATATGAAGAAAACCAGCTTACAGCTGTGCCAGATATGCCGTACCACTTTAATAGACGTTCAATGAGAATGCTGTGAGCAATCGTGTCAAACGCTCCAGAGAGATCTGGTAAGGTAAGTGCAGTCACTTTACCATTATTAATGTTCAAGTTAATGTCATTTTGAACCTTTAAGAGGGCAGTCTCTGTTGAATGAAACTGCCTATATGCTGATTGTGACACATTAGTTAAGACATTTGTGCTAATGTGAGACCTTAGACGACTTGCTACAACCTTTTCTAGTATTTTGGAAATGAAGCTGAGATTAGAAATAGGTATATAACTGTTTAGGTCTTGTTTAGGCAGAGATGACTTCTTAAGAAGTGGTGTGACATGGGCGTATTTGAAATCATCAGGAAAACAGCCAAGCAAAGTGATGCATTTATAATATTTGTTATAGGTCCAATTAGTGTATCAAGACATGCTTTTAGCAATATTGTTGGAAATGGATCAAGTGCACAAGATTTATTTGGGGAGGACATAATTATTTTCCTAACTTCATCAACTGTTGCAAGTTCAAATGATACAAGTTGAGAATTTACTTATGGAAAGTCCACACTGACATTACTTGTATTATGACGTGGGAAAGCTGAACGAATAATACTGATTTTATTCTTAAAGTGACTAGAGAACGAATCACATAGAGACTTAATTGACACATGATCAGGTAGCGATGGAATAGGCCGTCTGTGTAGAATGTTATTGATGCAATTCCATAACTGACGCGGATTATCAGACTTATTTATGACCATATTTGTAAAAAGCGCGATCTATCTAATTGCGATCGTGATTTGCGCCATACACGCTCTAAATAACGACGACGCCTTTTAGATAGTATAATTTCGAAAGTCATCCATGGAGCCGGTGGCCTTTCTGACACCCATTTGGATTTTATAGGTGCATGTTTGTCAAGAATGCATTGAGTACTTGACAGTACTGTTTATATAAGTCAGATAGATGTTTTTTATATGTGATAAGGTCAGATATAAGGATATCATCCGTTAAAGCTGTAATGTAAATCCTATGAATGGCTCTGTAAGACACATTGCGTTTCGACTCTAAAGGGGTTATAGAAACGTTAATATTAGCAATGACAGTATGGTGGTCTGATAACCCATCTGAAACAGTAAGTGCTTGGATATTATTACAAGTTGAACGGGTTATCAAGAGGTGAAGCCAATGGTCGTGTATATGTGTCGAACAGGTACCATGTTGTTTCAAATCAAATGATGCCAGAATATCATCAAACGTAGTAGTAGTTGTAGAAGGTATATACAAATGTAGATTAAAATCACCAAGAATGTATAATTCTGAATGAATAACTGCCAGATTTTCCAACATATATTGAAAGTCTTCAAAGAAATTGGACAATGAGCGTTGTCTCAGACTATTTACCAACGTCGAGACTTTGACAGGATAATCGCTATGCATGAACACAGACAACTATAAGTGTCGGACTTTCCGCGGGACGAAACGAAACGATTTTTAGATCCGCGATAACGCTAGCCTAAACGCAGTTGTCTATGACTATTTCGTAATTAATGGCTGCCATTGGCGTTGTGTTTATGTGATCGGATGAGTTGATGAGACCAATTACTGCATTCTAGCGCGACAACAGCAATACAAATATCACAATGAATTCGTTAGTCGAACAGAATCAAACCACTGTTCAGGCAAGTGAGGACTCAGAGTAGTTCTTATCGAACTTTAACCTGCATATAGTGTATGTGAATGTAACAGTAACGACTAACGTGTGTCCAATCGATAAACTTGATCAGAGATACCGGGTATCACTGGATCTTGCAATAAAAAACGTTGTTAGTCGGACAGTCTCTGGAAGTATGATAATCCGACCAAAAGTTATCATGTTCTACGAAATATTAGGCCCTACGGCTACGCAAACAGGATCTTCGGACGACGCATTTTACTAGAACCTCTATCAGAAAAGATGGTAGGTCTACTACCGGTACTGCATCGCCGTCGAGGCAAATCGGTGATACTGATGAAAGCATATATTTCACCTTTTTGTCCGACTGTCTACGTAATTGTACTTTACTTGTAATAGTCATAGGAAAGACAATGAACTGTCCCGTTGCATCTTTCAAACACGCCTATACTGGTATAGACCTTTCCATAAATAATTTTTTTTGTCGTGGTTGCGAAGCATGTTTCCGTCGTTGAACTATCGTATGTCACTTTAAACATGTTTTCTAATAACTTAGAATATTGATAATTTATGCAAGTGAGCTTAGATTGTTTACAAAACAGCATGTCAAACCTAGCATTCGATTCGACCAGCAGTACTGTAGGCTAGCCAATGCCAGTGCAGTGTAGCTATTATTTTTCAAACAAGGGTCAAGGCCATTTTTAATACAAGTAAATAATACTCGTATCACGATCAATTAAAATACGAGTATTCAAGAGCAGGACATACTGCGCATTTTCGTGTAACCAATATTTTATTGATATGTATTGTGAGGTAAACAATGTTTACATAATTTATCAAACCAAGAATCTGGTAAGCCTACATATGACCAGTTATATGTATATTCAAGGAATTTCTTTATACACAAATATAATTTATAAATGTTATTGAAACAAAACAAAATTGCCGCATGTTCATAGCATTAATATTGTTTGTCACTTGAGCTACTGAAATATTTACCTGCTCTGATAACACTGTCTGTAATGTAGGCCAAGTTTCATGTCACTGTACAGACCAGTGTACTTTTTCATGACATCTTGTCACACTACTCGAATATCAGAGGTAGGGAGCTTTTTAGTTTTGACAATTTTAAAATTAAGGATGCGGGATTTTGACAAGTGACAAAGGACATGTGACAATCACATGTAATTAAATATATACATATACAATGCCATTCTCATCAAAACCGCATTTTACTAAATTACAAAAAAACCTGAACAACTTAAGCTATTCTTTCATTTTTAGGAAATCTTTTATGCAGATCTGCCCTTCATCAATCCAATGTCATGACCAAAGTCTAAGAAAAATCCTCCTTCATCACCGACGTTGACGGTATACACTAGGTATTTTCAGCAGAATACAAAAACAATTGGTATATAATTAATGTGTTTAAATATATTTTATTAGTTGTGTTAAAAAAATCCAAATGGTAACAATAGCATAGCTAATATTCAAATAATTCATTCTGTCATACATTCTGACACTTCAGCATTGCAGTACAATATCTTCTGTCGTACGCTTGCAGTCAAGTATATAAATGGTGCATACTAATTGTCTTATTGCCAAAACTGGGTTGTCATAACTTGCTATTGAAGAGGTAGTTACATTCTGTCCTATTCGCGTGCTATGTTTCATTGATGATGCATCCTAGTTGCTTTAATTGTTCTATTTATAGGGCGAGCTATATTTTAGCTGTACCATTTCTGCGATTGCACCGTATTTCTTCATTTCACTATGCAGCCATTTTAAAATTAGAAAAAGTTCTCTTTCAGAATTGAACACTCTGCATCTGCTATCAGGAGTCAGCCATTCTTTATTCTTGTCTGCTTGATGAAGCCAATCTACTGGCAGTTGCCCATGAACCACTGTAGGGGGAAGGTGGATCACTGGATGTCATGGACCACTACACTGTTTCCCACAGCTGCTTAAGGGCTGTACCCCAGGGACGTCTTCAGATACAGCATTTAACACACCATGACCAGCATCTGGAACAATGTTGATGTAACCAAATAAAACCGTGTGATTGGTAGATAATTAAAAACAATTGAAGAAGTGTACTAGTATGCATTTAAATATAGTATAGATCTGGACTTCTATCTGATGTCTTATTAATTTATGTAAAAAGAGGTTAAATTATAATTTACTTTTAAGATGATCTAGCCTTTTTATTTTGTATATGGATTTATATAAATGTTGTAGCATGTGCTTTTTCATAGCAATATAAGTTATTCACAATAATGAACCATGGTGTTTAGTGAAATTACAAAACAATTGACACACCCATTCCTAATTTCCTGTAGTGACCATATGTGATGAGGCCACATACTGGTATCATTTGTCCCTCTCGATGTTTTTAGCTAACACCTTTATTTTATAATTGAAATCTGTACCATATTAATCCCTCTTTATTCCCACAACTTTTCCCTTGGTTATAAATTATTTTCCATTTAACTGGATTTAATGGGAATACAATATGTAGACACATTATTACCCACATATAATTATGCCCTGTAAACCTTCGTAGATTCGCAATTAATAACATACCGGTACATTACAATAATTGTATTATGAACTGAAGAAGCTGATCAATCAAACATAGTAGGAACTGGTCTCGTCATATTCTTGAATATCTTAGTTTTGTAGATGACATGACTATTTCTCACTAGTGTGTTGCATATTATGACTTACCTAGAGTACATATGCTGTTAATCATAAGCAGATTTTCTTGTTCAGGAGAAGATGATGATGGGACAACCAGTGGTACTACAACACACACCCAGTATATGGGGTCAGTGGATGTAGACATCCAACAATTTTTGATTGCAAAATACAAACATCAGAAGAGGTTGAGACTCCCACACAACACTGAAATACCACTGCCACCAAGTGTTCACTATATCGCTCTATCTGTAAAAGGCCTACTGAGATGCTATGGCAAATTTGACCACTAAAAGCACTCTACAGATTTATAGTGTATCACTGAACTTCAACTGTTACCTTAACTGATTTGTCAGAGTAATGCTAGGAACAAATGTATTGTTACTGAAACAAGACAAAATATAAATAATTTAAGGTGATGTAAATGTTAATGTAATATTACAGAACACTTACCCTCTGAACCATCTGCCATCTTAGTGTTGACGATGAGTCTCGCCAAGTTCTCATAGGGCACTTCAGGTAGAGGTTGTCCATGCCTCTGGTTTTTATTTGAGCCATCTTTGCCAAACGGCTTGTTTCATGTATTTTCATCTTTTTAACCTGGGCCACTGTGTGCCCACTGCCATCCACAACATTCACTTTTTCGGCAATCATCTGCCAGATCACCTCTGTTTGCTAAGACTTAAAAGAGTAATTCCATTTCGAAAATGAAAAAACTTCCTTTAACAAAACAACAGTTTCCACATGAATATTATAATACTACCACTGCATCAAGGAAAATGACGCTGCAGAAACATGACACAAAGATAAAGACTTAGGCTTGATAATAATAAACAAATTTGAGATACTATTTAAATTAAAGCAGTGTGTTCCAAAACGTTCAAAAAGGCAAATCCTATGCTAGTTATGGTCCACGAGGAGTGCAGTATGGCCACAAGAAGAGAAAGCATGACTGCATCATGAGAAATGACCCTATAGAAATATCACATAAAAGAAAGACTTTGGAGTAATAATAACAGACAGACTGGAAGTGTCCGAGCAGTGTGCTGAGCCTAAACTAAGGCTAAGCCATCCAAGATTGCAAGAAGGCAAACTCTATGCTAGGTGCATCTACATGGTGAACACTGAGCCATGAAATATAAGACGAAAGAGTGATGAACAGAGGACCCCCGGAACGATACTGGAATTGAGTAATATGAACTTCTTTAAGAGATTGAAGGCATTTGACATCACTACTCGAGTCAATTGAGACAAGGTATACTGGTGGGAGCAGAAATCGTGCGTCTTAATGTTTTATGCTGTTTTGATAAAAAAAACTTGAACAACAATTAATATTTCCGTATCAATGTAGACATATTCTAAATCTTTAACACATGTGTTTTAAATGCTGTGAAAACAACCTGTTAGAAAAATCGTTTTGAGTGAAGTTCTTACGAAAATAGACAGGCGAAATACAAACATCGTAATTTAAGACAAAATCACAAAGACGCGTAGGACTTGGCCAACAACCGTGCATCCTATCTGCGCTGTGTAAATCGCTCTTTGGCCAGAACATGTCACATGAACCACTGCAAGACCAGACAGTATATTAAAATAGGCTAACAGCGTGAAGAGATTTCAGTGACACGTATTTTGACCTGTCACTGTGACTGAATGGAATAGAGAAATCATTTACGGAGGCAACGCCAGCGACAGCGTCAGCGGTTCATGTCATCATGATAATATCAACCAACATTGCAGGAAAAAAGGACACATAGACATATACCTCAAGAACAGGGAGAGGAATACGCGAGTCAATTTCTGACTCCCTTCCTATATATCCACGATTATATTGTAAAACATGAGGATCAACGTAAAATCAGGATAAATAATATGACACTTCTAAGCTCCGTGTTTACAACTCGAATCAAACGAATGTGACCCGAAAGGAAGTAACGGGAGGCGCCTGCGCTCTTCGCAAAACTATTTGGGGTTTCCCAGGATCCCCTCGTCTAAAATTAGCCCAACACCAAACGTCGGGACAATAGCGTTAAAGTCTCTGACTTTATTGTCTCGGCCTAACGTCCGGTCCATGCATAGCAACTTCGCGACTGCAGAAGTCCCGACGCTTATTTTCCCGGACAATGGCATTGTCTCAGACTATTAGTTGTCTCGGTTCATGCATAAGACACCAGTGGCCGGGTTCATCAGTCGTATTAAAACGACGTCACATGCGGCCGCTTAGACGTCGTGACTTTAATACTTCATAAAGTGACGTTAGTTGCGTTTTATGAGTCTTGTTAAGATAAATTAGCCGTTGCAAGTTGGTGTTAACGTCACTATTGGTATTAACAAACGTAAGCTTAGGTTTTTGGTCGTAAGTCCCGTGAAGGTAATTTTACTGTGTGCGTACAGTAAGTGTGTGGAAGATGGGGGTGTTTTCACTATTATGCATAGCATACATAGATCTACTTAATGGCGTGGCGTCTAATATAATATATTATATCATATCATATAGCAATTTATTTAGAATTATTTCAGTGTTTTTATTCGTCATATTTAATCTTATTTTACCTATTCATTTATTTTCAGTTAAGCTATCATTGTAAACAATATTTTGTAAATTATTTAGTACTATTAACTATACATATACATGTATTTATCAATTTGTATATCACTGCTTATTATTGTGCTATATTAATTTTTTGGTCTTAATTACTATTATTATTAATTCATTTTATCTATGATATAACAAATTATTCAAATGCATTAATTTTAATGTACATTTGTATATCGTTGTAAAGCGCTGTGAACAACATTGGATGAGGCGTTCAACAAAATAAACATTTAAGTTTTATTAACTTGATACACTTGGCTGTTTTTTTTATAGAAATATGTTGATGTAATGAAACATTTGTAATTACCTTAATAATCTACACTACACTAAATTATTGTTGTTTATCATATATGTATCTGACCTATATCAAACTTACTCATTACCTAACTAGGTACAATATCATTCATAACATACAACGTTCTGTGACACAACGGGACTGTGGGAGAAACAGCAGGAATAACCAATGTTTGGTTCAAATGTGGTCAACTCCACTAACATTACTTTATTGTTCTAGTGCTTTGCCAAATGTTTATTAATGCTATAACATGTGTACCTTCTCCTGGGTGTTGATCTCTACTAACCCCTTTCAATAAGGACAATTGGCCCCTGACCTACCCATTGGTGAGGTATGTAAAAACATAAAGGTAATTATTTACATTTTTCAGTGGACAAATTGGGTGGTCAGTCATACCCCAGGTAGCGCCTGTGCAAAGTCATGACGCATTTATCAGGACCTCCTCGTTTGCAGCATGCGATTCCGATGGTGGAAGTTAAATGGTTGTGGGAAAAAGTGCAAATTCAAGACATGGTAACAATGACATCGACTGCCTTTTGTTTGTTGCTAATTAATGAATAATAGTATTAATCAGTTGCTGTACCTACTGGTTAATGTGGTTAATGCAAGGTGAAACACTGAGTGTCGAACAAAAGTCACAGCTGACAGAAAGGTAGGAAAGATTTCAAACAATGTCAATGTGATTGAAAATGACATATGTTCAATACTCACACTGGGTGTTTCATCACATACGTAAACCGATGGATATTAAATATTAGTAATGGCGTCACTAGTCGCGAACGTTTCGTGTTTCCAGTGGTGCGAAACATAATACATTGTGGTGGTACCCACTCCGTTTTCCAGGAAGATTTTGGTCAGTTTATTACCTCGGTAATAAGTCGGCAAGAATTTACAACGTTCAGGTGTTCATACGTCGAGCGTTAGACTGTACGAGTAAGCCAAAGTGGTGAAAGCGGACTGCTCGGACCTCGACGATGCGAGTCCCGTGGAACCAGTCAACACATTTTTGCACTCACTTCAGTTGTTCAGTCAAGTCGACATGTCGATGAACGGGATCCTTGTAACCCATTGACCAACACGTACCTGTACCGGACCAACATGGAGACGTTGTTGAGCTACGGAGCAGACGCCAAGAAGATCCAGCTCGAAGGTGGACAGTGGTGTAAGGACACCAACGGAAATATGGAGACGGTCGGGGAAGATAAGAGAGGGTATCAGAATCGACGCGAATACATCACGAAAAGTAGCGAAGTGGAGCTGCTGAAACGTCTGCACGCGGAAGTGTTTATGTAAGACCCGGACCTGCTGAAGGGCGTTGACGTAAAGGTCCGTCTGGTACGAAGCAAGGACGCGTTCGCGCTAATGGCAAGCATTGCCTACAAAAGCTTCTAAATCTTGCTGACGGAGGCGTTCTTGTGGATGAGAATGCCTGTCTATTTGTTCTGTTTGCTCAATATACCACTCAAGGAAGTAAAAGTCGATATGTTGCGTTTACAAACGTGTTACCTTTACGAAGTGGTCACCCCTAAAATGATACGTAAAATCACTAGGTGGCGTTTGTTTATAGGTCAATAGCTCAAACTATGACATGAATGGTGGGTTACCACACTAACCGTTGTTATAGTAAAGCGTTATACTATGACGGGAAGATTGTAGTCCTGTCTGGTAAATGGAAGTAGCTAACGTTTATGGAAAATAACAAAAGGACTGGAGTACCCGGTACGTATACAAATCACACATATGGAAAAGTACACAGTGACAACAACTTAACATTGGTGTTTATACAAATTAATGCTGGGAGCTGCATTGAAAATAGTATAGCAATTGCACAATCTATAGTTGTATACATATGAGTTATTGAAGAACAATAAAACTAATTACTAATTGCCAACCCAAGTCAAATGCCTAATATTGCCTCACCAATGCCGACGATTTGATGAAGATAAACTTAAACATTCAGCAACATTCTATAGTCTTAAAACAAAAGGTAAATTTTCTGCTTTAATCACTTATTATTTCTGCCTTTAAGAAATGGTTATAATTGCATGCATTTTATTTATGGTAATGCATATACCTGACAAGTTTATTGTGTTATCATTGTGTTATATTTTTGGGGTCAAAATAAACTTCTTGTTCTTGAAGGTGAAATGTGTTGTGCAAAATCGACAAACTTTCACCGTGATGCAATTATTACCTAACCGTGTCTCAAAAGCATTTTGTCAATAACACTGGAATCACGTTAGCTTCAACTATGTCGGGTTGTCGCATCGTCTAGTGACAAACCTTTACCTAACCGTGTCTCAAAAGCATTGTGTCAATAACACTGGAATCACGATAGCTTCAACTATGTCGGGTTGTCGCATCGTCTAGTGACAAACCTTTACCTAACCGTGTCTCAAAAGCATTGTGTCAATAACACAGGAATCAAGACAGCTTAAACTATGTCGGGTTGTCGCATCGTCTAGTGACAAACCTTTACCTAACCGTGTCTCAAAAGCATTGTGTCAATAACACAGGAATCAAGACAGCTTCAACTATGTCGGGTTGTCGCATCGTCTAGTGACAAACCTTTACCTAACCGTGTCTCAAAAGCATTGTGTCAATAACACAGGAATCAAGACAGCTTCAACTATGTCGGGTTGTCGCATCGTCTAGTGACAAACCTTTACCTAACCGTGTCACAAAAGCATTGTGTCAATAACAGGAATCAAGACAGCTTCAACTATGTCGTGTTGTCGCATCGTCTAGTGACAAACCTTTACCTAACCGTGTCTCAAAAGAATTGTGTCAATAACACAGAAATAAAGACAGCTTCAACTATGTCGGGTTGTCGCATTGTCTAGTGACAAACCTTTACCTAACCGTGTCACAAAAGCATTGTGTCAATAACACTGGAATCACGATAGCTCCAACTATGTCGGGTTGTCGCATCGTCTAGTGACAAACCTTTACCTAACCGTGTCACAAAAGCATTGTGTCAATAACACTGGAATCAAGACAGCTTCAACTATGTCGGGTTGTCGCATTGTCTAGTGACAAACCTTTACCTAACCGTGTCACAAAAGCATTGTGTCAATAACACTGGAATCACGATAGCTTCAACTATGTCGGGTTGTCGCATTGTCTAGTGACAAACCTTTACCTAACCGTGTCTCAAAAGCATTGTGTCAATAACACAGGAATCACGATAGCTCCAACTATGTCGGGTTGTCGCATCGTCTAGTGACAAACCTTTACCTAACCGTGTCTCAAAAGCATTGTGTCAATAACACAGGAATCAAGACAGCTTCAACTATGTCGGGTTGTCGCATCGTCTAGTGACAAACCTTTACCTAACCGTGTCTCAAAAGCATTGTGTCAATAACACTGGAATCACGATAGCTCCAACTATGTCGGGTTGTCGCATCGTCTAGTGACAAACCTTTACCTAACCGTGTCTCAAAAGCATTGTGTCAATAACACTGGAATCACGATAGCTTCAACTATGTCGGGTTGTCGCATCGTCTAGTGACAAACCTTTACCTAACCGTGTCACAAAAGCATTGTGTCAATAACACTGGAATCACGATAGCTCCAACTATGTCGGGTTGTCGCATCGTCTAGTGACAAACCTTTACCTAACCGTGTCTCAAAAGCATTGTGTCAATAACACTGGAATCACGAT
The DNA here is from genome assembly GCA_963995525.1 of Escarpia spicata. Taxonomy (NCBI): domain Eukaryota; kingdom Metazoa; phylum Annelida; class Polychaeta; order Sabellida; family Siboglinidae; genus Escarpia; species Escarpia spicata. Next base: position 23,696,066 of record OZ023207.1, on the reverse strand, counting down.
AGCTCAAACTATGTCGGGTTGTCGCATCGTCTAGTGACAAACCTTTACCTAACCGTGTCTCAAAAGCATTGTGTCAATAACACAGGAATCAAGACAGCTTCAACTATGTCGGGTTGTCGCATCGTCTAGTGACAAACCTTTACCTAACCGTGTCTCAAAAGCATTGTGTCAATAACACAGGAATCACGATAGCTTCAACTATGTCGGGTTGTCGCATCGTCTAGTGACAAACCTTTACCTAACCGTGTCTCAAAAGCATTGTGTCAATAACACAGGAATCACGATAGCTTCATCTATGTCGGGTTGTCGCATCGTCTAGTGACAAACCTTTACCTAACCGTGTCTCAAAAGCATTGTGTCAATAACACAGGAATCAAGACAGCTTCAACTATGTCGGATTGTCGCATCGTCTAGTGACAAACCTTTACCTAACCGTGTCACAAAAGCATTGTGTCAATAACACAGGAATCAAGACAGCTTCAACTATGTCGGGTTGTCGCATCGTCTAGTGACAAACCTTTACCTAACCGTGTCTCAAAAGCATTGTGTCAATAACACAGGAATCAAGACAGCTTCAACTATGTCGGGTTGTCGCATCGTCTAGTGACAAACCTTTACCTAACCGTGTCTCAAAAGCATTGTGTCAATAACACTGGAATCACGATAGCTTCAACTATGTCGGGTTGTCGCATCGTCTAGTGACAAACCTTTACCTAACCGTGTCACAAAAGCATTGTGTCAATAACAGGAATCAAGACAGCTTCAACTATGTCGGGTTGTCGCATCGTCTAGTGACAAACCTTTACCTAACCGTGTCTCAAAAGAATTGTGTCAATAACACAGAAATCAAGACAGCTTCAACTATGTCGGGTTGTCGCATTGTCTAGTGACAAACCTTTACCTAACCGTGTCACAAAAGCATTGTGTCAATAACACTGGAATCACGATAGCTCCAACTATGTCGGGTTGTCGCATCGTCTAGTGACAAACCTTTACCTAACCGTGTCTCAAAAGCATTGTGTCAATAACACAGGAATCAAGACAGCTTCAACTATGTCGGGTTGTCGCATCGTCTAGTGACAAACCTTTACCTAACCGTGTCTCAAAAGCATTGTGTCAATAACACTGGAATCACGATAGCTTCAACTATGTCGGGTTGTCGCATCGTCTAGTGACAAACCTTTACCTAACCGTGTCTCAAAAGCATTGTGTCAATAACACTGGAATCACGATAGCTTCAACTATGTCGGGTTGTCGCATCGTCTAGTGACAAACCTTTACCTAACCGTGTCACAAAAGCATTGTGTCAATAACACAGAAATCAAGACAGCTTCAACTATGTCGGGTTGTCGCATCGTCTAGTGACAAACCTTTACCTAACCGTGTCTCAAAAGCATTGTGTCAATAACACAGGAATCAAGACAGCTCCAACTATGTCGGGTTGTCGCATCGTCTAGTGACAAACCTTTACCTAACCGTGTCACAAAAGCATTGTGTCAATAACACTGGAATCACGACAGCTTCAACTACGTCGGGTTGTCGCATCGTCTAGTGACAAACCTTTACCTAACCGTGTCACAAAAGCATTGTGTCAATAACACAGGAATCACGACAGCTTCAACTATGTCGGGTTGTCGCATCGTCTAGTGACAAACCTTTACCTAACCGTGTCACAAAAGCATTGTGTCAATAACACAGGAATCACGACAGCTTCAACTATGTCGGGTTGTCGCATCGTCTTGTGACAAACCTTTACCTAACCGTGTCTCAAAAGCATTGTGTCAATAACACAGGAATCACGACAGCTTCAACTATGTCGGGTTGTCGCATCGTCTTGTGACAAACCTTTACCTAACCGTGTCTCAAAAGCATTGTGTCAATAACACTGGAATCACGATAGCTTCAACTATGTCGGGTTGTCGCATCGTCTAGTGACAAACCTTTACCTAACCGTGTCACAAAAGCATTGTGTCAATAACACAGAAATCAAGACAGCTTCAACTATGTCGGGTTGTCGCATCGTCTAGTGACAAACCTTTACCTAACCGTGTCTCAAAAGCATTGTGTCAATAACACAGGAATCAAGACAGCTCCAACTATGTCGGGTTGTCGCATCGTCTAGTGACAAACCTTTACCTAACCGTGTCACAAAAGCATTGTGTCAATAACACTGGAATCACGACAGCTTCAACTACGTCGGGTTGTCGCATCGTCTAGTGACAAACCTTTACCTAACCGTGTCACAAAAGCATTGTGTCAATAACACAGGAATCACGACAGCTTCAACTATGTCGGGTTGTCGCATCGTCTAGTGACAAACCTTTACCTAACCGTGTCACAAAAGCATTGTGTCAATAACACAGGAATCACGACAGCTTCAACTATGTCGGGTTGTCGCATCGTCTTGTGACAAACCTTTACCTAACCGTGTCTCAAAAGCATTGTGTCAATAACAAAGGAATCACGACAGCTTCAACTATGTCGGGTTGTCGCATCGTCTAGTGACAAACCTTTACCTAACCGTGTCTCAAAAGCATTGTGTCAATAACACTGGAATCAAGACAGCTTAAACTATGTCGGGTTGTCGCATCGTCTAGTGACAAACCTTTACCTAACCGTGTCTCAAAAGCATTGTGTCAATAACACAGGAATCACGACAGCTTCAACTATGTCGGGTTGTCGCATCGTCTAGTGACAAACCTTTACCTAACCGTGTCACAAAAGCATTGTGTCAATAACACAGGAATCACGACAGCTTCAACTATGTCGGGTTGTCGCATCGTCTAGTGACAAACCTTTACCTAACCGTGTCTCAAAAGCATTGTGTCAATAACACTGGAATCAAGACAGCTTAAACTATGTCGGGTTGTCGCATCGTCTAGTGACAAACCTTTACCTAACCGTGTCTCAAAAGCATTGTGTCAATAACACAGGAATCAAGACATCTTAAACTATGTCGGGTTGTCGCATCGTCTAGTGACAAACCTTTACCTAACCGTGTCTCAAAAGCATTGTGTCAATAACACAGGAATCACGACAGCTTCAACTATGTCGGGTTGTCGCATCGTCTAGTGACAAACCTTTACCTAACCGTGTCACAAAAGCATTGTGTCAATAACACAGGTATCAAGACAGCTTAAACTATGTCGGGTTGTCGCATCGTCTAGTGACAAACCTTTACCTAACCGTGTCTCAAAAGCATTGTGTCAATAACACAGGAATCAAGACAGCTTCAACTATGTCGGGTTGTCGCATCGTCTAGTGACAAACCTTTACCTAACCGTGTCACAAAAGCATTGTGTCAATACCACAGGAATCACGACAGCTTCAACTATGTCGGGTTGTCGCATCGTCTAGTGACAAACCTTTACCTAACCGTGTCTCAAAAGCATTGTGTCAATAACACTGGAATCACGATAGCTTCAACTATGTCGGGTTGTCGCATCGTCTAGTGACAAACCTTTACCTAACCGTGTCACAAAAGCATTGTGTCAATAACACTGGAATCAAGACAGCTTCAACTATGTCGGGTTGTCGCATCGTCTAGTGACAAACCTTTACCTAACCGTGTCACAAAAGCATTGTGTCAATAACACTGGAATCACGATAGCTCCAACTATGTCGGGTTGTCGCATCGTCTAGTGACAAACCTTTACCTAACCGTGTCTCAAAAGCATTGTGTCAATAACACTGGAATCACGATAGCTTCAACTATGTCGGGTTGTCGCATCGTCTAGTGACAAACCTTTACCTAACCGTGTCACAAAAGCATTGTGTCAATAACACTGGAATCAAGACAGCTTCAACTATGTCGGGTTGTCGCATCGTCTAGTGACAAAACTTTACCTAACCGTGTCACAAAAGCATTGTGTCAATAACACTGGAATCAAGACAGCTTCAACTATGTCGGGTTGTCGCATCGTCTAGTGACAAACCTTTACCTAACCGTGTCTCAAAAGCATTGTGTCAATAACACAGGAATCACGACAGCTTCAACTACGTCGGGTTGTCGCATCGTCTAGTGACGTAATTATTAGTGTTGATTATCAGCCAAATCTGACATAATGAGAAGCATAACACATTACAACAATTAACAACAATGCTAAGTTCGTAAACATTTTAAAATCTTTCAGTGCAATGAACTCTAGTCATAAAACCCATTATTTTATATTTGGCGCTTAGTTTTCGTACGTCACGTACACATGTTTTGTTAAAACAACATATCTCACTGCCTTAGATCAAGAAGACATAGCGGTGGTGCGTATGCATATGAACAAAATGGTGAACGTGACGACGAAGTTGAGAATAAATATGAAGATGTTGATGAATATGAATATGAACGAGATTATGGCGAAGTTCGCGTCTGAGAACATCACACTCGGTATGAGAAATTTTGCTTTCTATAATAACACCGCCCAAGAGACACACGGCACAGAAATCAAATAAGTTGAAGTATCACATAAAAGAGATCATGTAACATGAACAACATACTTTCCTTGATAAACCCATCAAGTGTGTATTGTAGTGGCAGCTGCAAGAACAGACATAAACGCGATAAGAACTACTTGGATGTCCAAAGAATGAAACAGTGAGTTTACAATAGAGCAGTACATGTGGCGATAAAAATATATTGTGTGGATCGTTTGAGCCTGAGTGTGAGTGAATAAACGTTATATACACAGGGAAGTTTTCATGTCGAAACAATATGGCGTTATTTAGTTACATGGCTACTGCCATGATTTCATCACTTAGCAGTGTCGCACTGCTGTATGTTTCGACAAATGGCAAGAAAAGCATGACGTCACCGTTATTGCCCGATACCAGTCGTTCGATATGTGTTGACTACTAACAGACTCGATTTTTTAATACTTGTGGTACACAACTATATTGATTACGATAGTTCAGCGTCTGCTATATCGCAACCTTGAAATGGTTGAACTGACAATCCAATGGTGGATGATTCAGTTGGCAAAATGGGAAATAGTGCAATATTTTGCATATTTAAACTCAATGTAATAACGTCACTTTGTTTATGTTTCGAATGCCCATATATGAATGTGAACCTACTAGTAATTGCGGGCGTGTTTGTGTGTGTGTTTGTATGTGTGGGTGTGTGTTTGTGTGCGTGCGTTTGTGTGTGTATGATTGTATATGTGGGTTTATACAGTACATGCACATACGTACATACATAACGTCAGTCTAGAAATCTAACCATGGGTTCGCCCATATTTACGATGTGGTAGGATGTATTGTCAGATAAGGTTTCGTAACAAAAGAAAGTATTTAAACCACAATGTCGCTGATACCAGCGTCTTCGATGTGAACACGCCGAAGGTAGGTTCGACTGAATAGAATGTCTTTGTTTATAGGAATGTGTGTACGCGTGCATGCCTTTATGCGTGGTGTATGTGTGTGTGCCCCTAGTATGTATGTTTTGTATGCGTATGAGTGTATGTAGGCATGGGTACCTGTGTATAGGTGAGCAGGTGTGCATGTATGCGTTTTCATGTATTTGCGTATGTAGGTGAGTGCATGCGTGCATGTATTCATGGATATGTACATCCGTACATGCGTGTGTGCTTGTTTGCGTGTAAGCGTGAATGTTTGAATGCGTGTATGTGTGTGTACATATGATGTATGCGTGAGTGCATGCAAACCATGTCAAAGTCGACACTAACCAGTAAGACGTTCATCTTTGTTGAGTTATTTAAGGAGAACGAAGTACCTTTAACTTGCTTTAACTTACATTGAGAATGCTTACCTTTAACTTGCTTTAAGTTACATTAAGAATGCTTACCAATTTAGTTAATGCAATGTTACGTTGTTTGTCATGAATTAAGTAAGTCTAAGAAGCACGCAGCGGCATCGATGACGAACGTGCTTTTGTATGTGGTCTGTGCAAAACTGTTTAAAGTCAACAACAGCCAATTACACGTTCATGCATGTTTAGTTACCATTACAGTTATTGATGATAAACCTCGAATGCAACAAGATTTATGTATGTATCCGTTTAACAGTAATACTTGGTTCACGTGATATTTAAGAAATACTGTTTACGACCAGATCATGATTTCGTCTGCGTTCCGTTTTCGTTCTTTTTCTAGCTTGGTTGGTTTGGGTTATGATATTACACAAAGAGTGCACACTTTGCCCCAGGGTTGGGGCAAAGAGGACATATTGCAGAGGGTGCACTTTCAGCGTTGCGGGACCTAAACATATCAATTCGATTAAACGAAACTTTTTTTCTTTTTAGAACAGTGTCAGTAGTGAGTTTCAGTGTCAAGTATTTCCAAAAAAATATTTAAAAATATGAACACAATAACAGTTGTTTGTTTAGGGGGGGATTTGCCCCCATCTCCCCTACATTTTCATTGACATACGCCTTCCTTATTTGCCCTCCCTGAAACAGTATGTGCTGTTCTCTGAGGTTTTGATCGTCATCGGAAGAATTCCATGCTCCACACACGCCGGGCGAGTGCTATGCCGTTGACTAGACACTGTCGTTGTCATTCTAATTTCAGCAACGATCAACTGACAATAATAATAACGAAAGCCAGTCTACGTAGGGCCCTAAGTGTGCCTATAGCAATCAATGTTGCGTAAACTTGGACACTACGATCATTAAGAGACGGAGTCTCTTTACGTTTTTGAGATGCGTTGATTGCGGGTTATCAGAGGTGCTACTAGGACTGACAGACTACAATATGGCCATATAATTCACCCCTGAATCCATATCAGATGTCATCAGACATATAAGACCCCGGTAATTTGAACGTGTTTGCCGTATGCCAAACGAAAACCTCATCAAAGAGCTTTCAAGGAAGACTTTGAAGTACACATAAAACATAGGAAGGCCACGGAAGAGTTGGTGAGACCAAGTTAGACAGGTTATTTTTAGCAGCCGAGCGGTGTGCTCCAGACAGAACGAAGTGAAGGGGTGTGACATTCAGGAGGATTGCGAGGGGTCATATTGGCCTAGACATTTATATAAAGTCACATCCGACGAGCTTCAATATAGGCCCATGAAAAATTCAAAGAAGTGTTCTTGTAGCCGATATAGACCGTAAACTATTGTGGTGGTAATATCGTCGCGGCGAAAATAAACATCTGCTTTTATCTTGGAAGCACCGCTAAAACAGCACATTACTTAAGTTTATTTAACTTTCAATGTTTAAAAAGGCGAATAAACTATCAATTGTTAAACAGTAATTAAATATTATAATATCCAGGGAGCTAAACATGTCGCCGATATATTGGACATGTTACAATACACCGTTGGAGTAGTGTGTTCTAGGAGTGAGCGGAACATGCAAATACAATTGCACAACTGCAATCCTTCGCTGTTTATAAACAAATGATGGACGGCGGTGAACAATGCATATGTTTTTTTCTGAACAATGCAGTATTATTTATTGTCCGATGCTAGTCGCACACCGTTTGTAGACTGTAACGGTTTGCGGCGAGGTTTTTGTTGCGCATAAATGTCTGTACTGTTGAAGACTATGACGGTGGGTGTGTCTCAGGCTCAAACTGGTTGAATTGTTACGTCAATGCGTGGGTGAATCAGATGGAGAAAATTAAAATGTTGGTATATTTTGCTCAACCATTTCAGTGCTGAGTTTCTGGACAGCCAGTTAACACTTAATATAGAGTTTCTTGTGATGATTCAGTGAAATTGAATGAAAGACTTCATCTTCATTTTTAGTGTACAAGGATGCATTTATTTAATAGGAACACCCGATAAGTTATTAAACTTGAGCCATCATGGAATATTGTGAGAATGAAATTGTTGAGATTGGTTGCCATGGATACGAGTAAATCCAAGATGGCCGAACACGCTTAGTTGTTTTGTTATTTGTACCTGAAAAATGCCTCTGCCTGAAACATAATGAAACCTGAGCCAACAAGGAATACTATAACTATGGAATTTCTTAAATTGGTTGTCATGGCACCAGGGAAATCTAAGATAGCCGATCATGCTTAGTTGTTTTGTAATTTTTACCCTAGAAGGATGCATTTTTAATACGAAAACCTGATACATTATGAAATTTGAGCAATCAAGGAATACTGATACTATGGAATATCTTAGATTGGTTGCCATGGTAACCACGACAATCCAAGATGGCCAGTGAAATAGAAATGTCTTCAACTTCAAATGCGTTTTCTTCAGTTGATTCCTATAAACTTTCAAATAACTTATTGAGAACATAATCTGAAATGTTGTCACTTGCTTCCACTCTACTTGGTTTTTACAAAAATGCTAAATCATATTGAAGAATTTCTGAAAATACAGGCTGCCAACAAAACAGTAATATAGCAACCGTGCATAAATTATCAAGTGTGTATCTGTATCTGTATTTGTATTCCGACTGGCAAAATGTCCTATGGACACATCTCGTCAGTGCGCATGTTGGCCCTTTTGGATTATTTTTTTATATGTTGGGCAATACTTATCTGGAATGAGTTCAGTGATGTATTTGATACAATGGAGGTAGATAATTCCACTCTTTTATTGTGATTGGGAAAAAGCTCTTTCCAAATATGTTTGTCGAGTGCCTGATTTGTATTAACTGTTTATTATGTTTACGTGAGCAGCTGGTGTTGCGTTTGATGTATTGTTCTGGTGGGATATCTTGAGGTTACGTTCCAATTTATATAATATGCTGAGTCTTTGGGTTTTTCTTCTTGATTGGAGGGTGTCCCACTGGAGATCTTTAAGGAGTTGTGTTACCGTTCTTGGCTCTCTAGAATAGTTGTTCTTGCAAAATCTGGCGGCTTGTCTCTGGGTTCTTTCTATGAGTTTGGTATTTCTTAGGCAATGTGGATCCCATGAAGCTGAAGCATATTCAAGCATAGGGCGGACAAGGGTTGTGTAGGCTATGGACTTTATATGGGTTGGGCATTTATTTAAATGTCTTCTTATAATTCCTAATGTTGTGCTTTTTTGTTACTGGGTTGTATAACATATAGTGGGTTTAATTTCATAAGCCACGTGTGTTGCCATTTCTCAAGTTTGAGCAGATTGACAGATGTGTCCTGGTCAGTTTTCATCGGTGAATATAATAGGCAGTCGTCTGCAAAAAGGCGAACAGTTGAGGAAAGATTGTCTGGTAGGTCATTTATGTAAAGTAGGAAAAGTAGGGGCCCCAGTACTGTGCCTTGTGGTACCCCATAAATGACTTGAGTTGATGTTGACTTAGATCCATATATAACAACCTGTTGAGTTCTTCCTGTAAGGAAGCTATTTATCCATGATGATATTGGGCCTGTGATGCCATAGTATTTGAGTTTGTGGATTAGTCTTTTATGTGGAATTTTATCGAACGCTTTGTAGTCTCAGCAACGAACGATTTAGGTTGGTCAAAAATGTTAAGAAAGCTTTCTCAGCTGAAATGGGTTCGTTGGTGGTATGTCTCATCACCAAAAAACCCCACCCGAATCCACCCATGACAAAACCTCTTTCTCGGCTCAAATCCAAGATTGCCGACATTGTACAGGGTCTATTATTCAAATGGACCTAATTTTGGAACTAAGCAACATGAAAACCCGTTTGAGGTGTCATTTCCAACTAACTTTAGGATGTCCATTCGCTCCATGCCTCTCTCTCTCTCTATATATATATAGAGAGAGAGAGGCATGATATGTCATCTGGTCCTTGTGATTTAGAAATGTTAATTTTGGAAAGTTGATCAAATACTCCTTTATGTGAAATTGTTAGTTTGGGGATTATCCATGACACTTCTGGCCATATCTGGTAGGGTGGAATTTCGTCTGTAAAGACATTTTGGAACTGATTGTTTGAGGCTTCTGCTTTATGTTTGTCATCGCTAATGATGTTACCCGCAATGTTAAGGTCCCAAATACCCTGGTTATCCTGTCTAACGTTAGATATGAAGCTCCAACATTATTTAGGTCTCTCTGTTATTGTTGTTGTCAGAAATTGACCGATGTAGCATAGTCTAGCAGAACGAAGGTGTTTGTGCATGTTTCTCCTGATGTCACATAATTCTTTCCAGTCTTCTGGATTTCTAGTTCTTTTTGCTTTGTTATATAGCTGTTACTTTCTTTTGCACATTTTCTTTAAATCTTTATTGAACTAGGGAATATTGTGTCTTGAAGTAATAGGACGGTGCGGTACATATTGGTTCATAATGTTGATGATTTTCGTGAAAACAAGATTCCACTTGTCATTGACTGTCATGTTTTGGTTTTGAGAGAAGTATTCATGTGTACAGATTTTTTTCCAGAGATTTATGGATGTTAATGTTGTCAGCTTTATTTGTTATGAAGTCTTTACGTTTCGGACAATGTTTGCGTTTGGGCGAGATGTTTACATCAATGATGATTGTACCATGGTCTGCTATTCCGTCTCCTACATTTCATCTCCTTTATTAACCCAGGTATATTGGTAAAGACAAGATCTAAAATATTGTTGGCATTTCTATGTGTGTGCGTGGGTTCCTTGACATGTTGGATCAGTCCATGTTCCTCTGTAAGAGAGAGTAATATATTGGCAGCAGTTGTATCCATTGTTAGGTGTGACTTGGTGAATTTCCCAATTGATGTTAGGGAGGTTGAAATCACCTGTAACGAAGACATCATGTGTGTTAATTATTGTTACTTAATTTAGAAAGAGCTAGGTCTTTTTCTTCGATTTTAGTTCCATGAGAGTCATTTGGGGCAACATAGAGGGTACACATGAGCATTGGTTTCAATCCTGTTATCTGGGTTTCAGTCCAAATGCTCTCATTGTTAGTGTCTAGGTCTGGTAGGTGGCTTGTGATGAGGTCATCTTATGATATTTGAAATACACCCTTCCAGTAGTGTCTGTTTCTCTGTCCTTTCTAAAGACGTTACAGTTGCTTGGGAATATTTCTCCATTTTTTATTGAGGGATCCATGGTTCAGTGCCACAGATGATGTCTGGGTTGTGTAGATTGTTTAGTGCTTCGATGTCTGAGGCTTTCTTTTTAACGCTTTGGCAGTTTATGAGGATGCATCTGAAGTGTGGTCTCCTTTTTGTTAAGGTTATGAATGTTACTGTCCAGAGGATACAAGGGATTTGCCGTTGGGATTTCTGTATCACTGAAGAAAGAATTTGTGAAGTTGAAGTTGTTGCATTCGGGGCAGTCCCACAAACATGAGGAATTTATTAATCGTTTGTATTCATTGTCATCTTTTGCGCAGCATTGTGTGTGGATCCAGTTTAGGCAGTGGTCACACTGAATTGCTGTATGGTCATTTAGGACATCCCCATGGCAAATGCCACAAGGTGCTGAGCAATTTGAAAAGTGCCATGGTACATTTAGGTTTCTGTAAGTGTAGTTATATTATTCTCTGGATATCCTAGCGCATTTTATGTGTGTTGATTTATTACAATCATTACATATTAGGATAAGTGCATTAGACTTTAGTGATTTCTTATACGAGTGATATTTAGAGGGGCCTGGGTTTAGTTGAACATCTCATGAAAGCATGCTGCATAGAGTTTTGAGAATTGTGTTGTTGTCGAGGGTTTGTACGGTAGAGGAGTGATCAGTAATCCAGTGGAGGTGCTGGATTTGAGACATTTCAATTGGGCTATGGTTTTCCATATGGAACTGTAAATGTAGTAGGACGTGACAGAATGAATGTCTTGTCTAGCTTTGGCTTTGACATATGTCTCGTTTGTGTTGCTCTGGAAACTCTGAAACTCATTTAAAAGCCTAAAAGTGATCTGCAGACCATGAACAGGGTACATCTAAAGGTGCTTCTTGTAGGAGTATGTGGTAGGGAGCCTGCCATGTCACCAACTCGAGTGGTAGTGGTTAAGAATTGATAAAACGGTAAAGTGGTTATTAAGAAACACACCCACACTTAAATAGTGTACTTAAATTGATATTAAAAATAAAAGATCAATAACTATAAAATATCTGACCTTGTAAAATGTTTAGTGACTAGTTTCTATAGGTTGCAGTATTATACTGGTCTAGTCAGTTGTGACAAAACATGTGAATGAGTTCCTAGAGGCTTTGTGCAGTGCGATGGAAATTGCAAGTCTTCGTCCTGGAAAAGCCTCAGAGCGGTACTGGGCAAAGAGCGTCTTGGCGAAAGACTTGTTAGTAAACAGTTTATTGTAATGTGTGAGTTGTTGGTTTCTTGTTAGTTACTGACAGCCTATAGTATATACTTTATATACGTACACTTTATTAAAATGTTATGCTTCACAGAAACATAGCGTTGCCGTTGTCGTTGCTAGGAGGGGTATTCGAGGCTATAATCCACTTCGTGGATTTAATATTTTTATGGTGTACGAGCTTGTGATATGTAGTGTACTTAGCTGTTGGTAGCTTGTGATATGTAGTGTACTTAGCTGTTGGTAGCTTGTGATATGTAGTGTACTTAGCTGTTGGTAGTTTGGGTTAGTTGCTTCTTCGTTGTTGATGATGATATGGCGGTTTCGGCAGGAAATCAACTGAACGTTTTATAGTTTCGTTTTAGTGATTTTAGTATTTGTCATATATATTACATTTGCAAATCAGGTTCGGCGGCACTACAGCAATTGGCGTGGAATTCTCTACACTCCTACCCCGAGTTTAAGTACGACTTTTAAATACAATTTTGCGAACCGTTGTCAAGCAGATGTTTACAGATTCACGCATGCGCACTAATTACACTAATGATGCCACTGTGTGAGTGCACCGTCATAATTAGTGCCTCACAAACTTACTGCATACTCACCACGTAAACATAATAAACCAAAACTGGAGTGATATTTGTAATATTATCTCTTATCGAAATCAACGAAATCATGTATTTACCCCTATCATCGTCCACCTCGATTCGACCTTGTTATTTATGAAGACAACTAATTCCAATGCGCCATAAAATAATTACATATGAAACAGTCACCACGCGCATCACAGGCCCATGCTGGCGTGTTCATCCATGAAGTCAAAAATCAGAAATATTTGGATTTTTTTTTTGCATAGAAACATCCTATTATCTTTTGATTGTGTGGGTGCTAATAGCGTGAATATGTTTAAAAATAAAATCGAAACATACCTCAGAAGGGCGGGATACACATCAATAAAAGGGTTGGACTCTCGATAAGCCAAAGGGCTTCCTTGTCCACCTGCCAACTAGAGTTAATTCTCTGGGTGGCAATCTTATTAAATCTTGTTAAATCCTACGATATTTATATCAACGGAAAACTCAATATTTTGCGGTTCCAGTGATACTTGTTTGGTTAAACAAACACTGTATTAATGATTATTGGTCTACGTTAAATATGCAAAAAATACACAATACAGTACAACAAGTGTCTTGATTTGCAGTTTTTGAGCCGCCCGTATCTAAGCAGTTCTATGAAAACACTGGCTGATGAAATTACCTATCTGACAAAACCAAGCCACTTCTGACCAACGCATACTGGATTGCGGATCGGCATTAATATTACGTATTTCTTGATCAGTTGCCGACTATGAAAAACATGATATTTGTGTAGCCAATGTCTAGGTAGTGAATACTCCGAAGGTTTGTTCAAATACCTACTGTATATGAGTCTAATGTGTGTACATATGTGTGCATGCACGATTGCGTGAATGCATTATTGCACGAATGCGTGAATGAGCCTATGTTTATAGGACGGACGGACGGACGGACGGATGGATCGTCGGATGGATGGATGAATGTTTTGAGTAGTGGATGGGAGAGTGGGTGGGTGAGTGTGTGGGTGGATGGATAGATAGACTGACAATGATATTGTATGACATTAATCAGGTTGTGTGCCTTTCTCTTTATAACCGTGCATGCGATGTATTGAATATTGCGTATTTATACTGCATCAACACATGATATACATTTTATTGTCAGGTGCTTATTGCGATGGCGACAGCGAATATTGTCTTAATGTTATGGGTGCTGACAATTGCCGGATTCCTTCAAATCGCGTTAGCATTTAGTAGATGGGCAACGTCTCTGAAACGGCGCAGTCCGGTTGAACGATGCATTGAATCGCTCGTCTATCCTTGTCCCCTTCCAAGAGGAAGATTTCCCTGGACGCCAGACATTTTACACAACTTCACTAGCGATATCCAATACATAGATGACTTCGAGGACGTAGACTTGTTTCGACCGTTTGGTAAATTTGGCAGGCAAATTTTTCTTTGGAAAAGTGCAAGTGTTTCGTGGTAACCGTACCAGTCTACGTACTGACTACTACATACTTGTGTAGTTTAAAAATACGTCATGATCACAGATTGATGTGCTACACAGTCAACAAACACGGTCAGCGGTGTGTAGTTGTAGAGGAGGTCATTACTATTTACCTGTGTAGATAAATTGAGTCCAAGTCAGCACACAGATACAGGGTTCTGCGTACACACGCACGCACACGCTTGCGCACGCATGCCCACACTCTCACACACACACACACACACACACACACACACACACACACACACACACACACACACACACACACACACACACAAACACACACAAACACACACAAACATACACTCACACAATTAAATATGCAAATTTACAGCTAATATTAGCTGTGCTTTTGTCAACAGGCGACTGTGATGAAATGTCTCGGGTTTGAGGATCACACCATTAACATCACACGTCATTTAGCGTCGATGCCCCCTCCAAGTTTTCCGAAGCAAGCCGCACAACCTGAATACCCTCTTATTAAGGCAAGCACTGATTTACTGTCTGACCGAGCGACCGAGCAAATTAGTGTGTTACTGTATTCCCTTTATAGGTCACTCGGGTGAAGTTCGATGGTGTCGACGTCATAATTATTGTACCGGCCGACAACTCGCCAGAGAAGACCAGGCGAGGGGCTGGTGTACATGTATGGCGGTGGCTGGACAATTGCGTCTGCAGGTAAAACTTTGTTCAAATGCTGTATGTGTCAAGAAGTTGAAAAAATATCCTTTTTTGTATGAAAAGCGCTTCCGCAGACAAAATTACTGTTCTTTAAATATGGTAATTGGTAAAGTCAGTTGCCCAATTGCGAGTAGACGTCTTTTCAATGAAAGTGTCAACCACGTGGACTCAAACAGAGCAAGGAACTAAGACAGCATGACCATAAACACACACCTATAGTATTTTTGCGAGAAATGTGAGTACTTCAAGTTTAAAAATTATTTTATTTGTGTATGGGGAAATCACTCGTAACTTAGAATATAATATCGATTTTTCAGCAAACCAAACAAACAATTATAAAAGATGAGCTATCACACCGTACTGGCTGAGACGAGCTAGCACACTGTACTGACTGAGACGAGCTAGCACACTGTACTGACTGAGACGAGATAGCACACTGTACTGGCTGAGATGAGCCAGAACACTGTACTGACTGAGACGAGATAGCACACTGTACTGGCTGAGACGAGCTAGCACACTGTACTGGCTGAGATGAGCCAGAACACTGTACTGACTGAGACGAGATAGCACACTGTACTGGCTGAGATGAGCCACCACACTGTACTGGCTGAGACAAGCAAGCACACTGTACTGACTGAGACGAGCTAGCACACTGTACTGACTGAGACGAGCTAGCACACTGTAATGACTGATACGAGCTAGCACACTGTACTGACTTAGACGAGCTAGCACACTGTACTGACTGAGACGAGCTAGCACACTGTACTGACTGAGACGAGCTAGCACACTGTACTGGCTGAGATTTGCCAGCTTACTGTACTGGCTGAGATTTGCCAGCTTACTGTACTGAGTGAGACGAGCTAGAACACTGTACTGACTGAGACGAGCTAGCACACTGTACTGACTGAGACGAGCTAGCACACTGTACTGACTGAGACGAGGTAGCACACTGTACTGACTGAGACGAGCTAGCACACTGTACTGGTTGAGACGAGCTAGCACATTGTACAGGCTGAGACGAACTAGTACACTGTACTGACTGAGACGAGCTAGCACACGGTACTGACTGAGACGAGCTAGCACACTGTACTGACTGAGACGAGCTAGCACACTGTACTGGCTGAGACGAGGTAGCACACTGTACTTACTGAGACGAGCTAGCACATTGTACTGGCTGAGATGAGCCAGCATACTGTACTGACTGAGACGAGCTAGCACAATGTACTGGCTGAGACGAGCTAGCACACTGTACTGACTGAGACGGGCTAGCACACTGTACTGACTGAGACGAGCTAGCACACTGTACTGGTTGAGAGGAGCTAGCACACTGTACTGACTGAGACGGGCTAGCACACTGTACTGACTGAGACGAGCTAGCACCCTGTACTGACTGAGACGAGCTAGCACACTGTACTGACTGAGAGGAGCTAGCACATTGTACTGGCTGAGATGAGCCAGCACACTGTACTGACTGAGAGGAGCTAGCACACTATACTGACTGAGACGGCTAGCACACTGTACTGACTGAGACAGCTAGCACCCTGTAGTGGCTGAGACGAGCTAGCACACTGTATTGGCTGAGACGTAGTTTTTGTTCACAACCTATATTTGAAGTAAATAAACAACAGTTTTGATTTTAGGATAGACATAATGCGCAATACTTTTGTAAATGAGTTTTGTGTGCATATTTTTAAACTGACATAATGTTCGTAAGTCCGAATTAGCGGGCGGAGTAATTTGTAACACGAAGTCTGTTGTGTTGAATGTGGGCAAGTTGGATGTTTAAAGGTTAGTAGTCAACTCTACCCGATTCGGCCGTATTGCCACTAAAAATTGATTTGAAACTGGATATTTTTAATATTTGAACATGTACACCTGGTCGAACCGTCAATTTGGCGACCGTTGTTACTGGCATACTAAACACAATGTAGAAGTGGGCTGCATATTGTCATCATGTGTAATACTCTAACATTATAATAATTAATACATGAAAGAAAGCACTAAGAACAGTCCACCTCCTTTTACACACAAGTGCACATACACATATATAATCGATGTCATGGTGTATGCAACAACAAGTGATGTAGTCTTAACATCGCTATGATCACAGAGTCATCTAAGACCACGCATACAACAGGTTTTGGTCATGGCACTGTTTAGTTGAGACTTCACCAACCAGAACGTGATTGGTACATCAAAAGTAGATACGGTAATTACATCACTTAAACCTGATTACAGTGTGTGGTCACGGGTGGTCGTTATAATGTGTTCAACAGGTATCCGCGAATAATTGCTTCTCGCGTTACATAGACGTCGTAATATGCTCTGACTGGAACGGAACACTTAAGAATATTCGACGTAAGTGTGACGTCATGTTGCTAGCTGGGCAACAATCAAGAGTAGCAACATTATAAAATTACCGTGATCAATATGTTTATTTTCTACAGATGTGGCCGACACAAACATGCAGAAATTGGCTAAAGAGTCGAATATCGTCTTTGTTTCCATTGAGTGAGTAATTTACCAACATTTTAATATGCATGAGTGCATCCAATACACCTTCAATCATGCAAGAATGTGCACGTACATAATATAAACACATATACACATACACGCCTACACGCCTACACGCGCACACGCGCACACGCGCACACGCGCACACGCGCACACGCGCACACGCGCACACGCGCACACATATACACATGCACACGTGCAAACATGCATGCACGCATACACAGCACACATATACGCATGTACGCATGTACGAATGTACGCGTGCACACGTACACACGTACACACGTACACACGTACACACGTACACACGTAAATACGTACGTGCGTACATCCGTAGATACGTAGATACGTAGATACGTAGATACGTATATACGTAGATACGTAGATACGTAGATACGTAGATACGTAGATACGTATAAACGTAGATACGTAGATACGTAGATACGTAGATACGTAGATACGTAGATACGTAGATACGTAGATACGTAGATACGTAGATACGTAGATACGTAGATATGTAGATGCCTAGCTACATACACGCGTACTTGCGTGCATGCGTACATGCGTACATGCGTACATGCGTACATGCGTACATGCGTACATGCGTACATGCGTAATTGCGTACATGCGTACATGCGTACATGCGTACATGCATGCACACGTGCACACGTGCATACGTGCATACGTGCATACGTGCATACGTGCATACGTGCATACGTGCATACGTGCATACGTGCATATGTGCATACACGATTCATACACGGTTCATACATGATGCATGCATGCATACATGATGCATACATGCACACATGCACACATGCACACTTGCACACATGCACACATGCACACATGCACACATGCAAACATGCATACATGCATACATGCATACATGCATACATGCATACATGCATACATGCATACATGATGCATACATGATGCATACATGATGCATGCATGATGCATGATGCATGCATACGTGCATACGTGCATACGTGCATACGTGCATACGTGCATTCATGATGCATACACGCATACACGCATACACGCATACACGCATACACGCATACACGCATACACTCATACACGCATACACGCATACACGCATACACGCATACACGCATACACGCATACACGCATACACGCATACACGCATACACGCATACACGCATACACGCATACACGCATACACGCATACACGCATACACGCATACATGCATACACGCGCACAACCTCTAAGTAAAATAGAATATTAATTGCTATCCTCACCAGACTAAAGAGAGAGGGTACTGTACACCGAAAGTACACAAAAAGGAAACACCCTAAGACATATTGTGCACTATACTGGCTCAATAGCGTACATTGTGTCTCGAAGCTTGGCAGATCTTTTTTGGCCGTACGCTAGTACTGATGCAACACCATGTGAAAAACTCAAGACACCTGGCAGAGGAAGTGAAATCACTGATGCTACACGAATGTGACATTTTATACACCCCCGATATCGTATCTCTGTTCAAGTAAACGCCTATACCGAAGACTGTGGGTATAATCAAGACCAGACGGCAGAATTACGCCACATTAACAGACCGGAAGAGACTAGAAATAAAACATAATGGACTACTATACTTTGTTCTGAAATCAACCTACTTTACATTCGTGCATACGTGCATAGGTGCATAGGTGCATACGTACATACGTGCATACGTGCATACGTGCATACGTGCATACGTGCATACGTGCATACGTGCATACGTGCATACGTGCATACTTGCATACGTGCGTACGTGCATAAGTGCATACGTGCATACGTGCATACACGATGCATACACGATGCATACACGCGCACACGCGCACACGCGCACACACGCACACACGCACACACGCACACACACATACACACACATACACACACATACACACACATACACACATACATACATACTCACATACACACATACATAGACATATACGTACTTATACATATATATATATATATACATATTTACATGCTGTGAATGTTCTGCTTGTGTATTACCAGTTACCGCAAAGCCCCTGAACATATTTTCCCAGCAGCGTTCAATGACGTGGTTAAGGCTACGCAATATTTCATGAAACATGCACGCGAATTCGGAGTGGTTGCAAACCGTATTGCTGTCGGAGGTATGTTTTCTTTTACGTCATAATATGTCGATTTGCTGATTATTACTACGGCAGTTGTGAAAATGTAATTTTTTTTTTAAACATATGTCTCCATTGGTTTGTATTTAAAAGGGAACCGAAGAATAGCCGTGTTTTACAATAATTTTCAATGCGTACTATTTATGTATGAATTACCTGACAGAACACGGTAGTCCTTCCAGTACCGTGTCGCCATCTAGCGGTAGTTGTCTAAAGAAGACTTCTGAAAGGAACCGAAACGTCACGGGAAAAAGGTAAACTGACTGTGAAATAAGTTAAAATATCAGTCATTTGAACCATCCAGTCTGACGAACGTGTTCACTCGTATACAGTTAAACTATGGCATTGAAACAGTGAAGAAACTACTAAGAGTAGAACGATTAGAGAAAACATCGCTCGACAACAAAATCACTTGGTGTTAATGCTCAGGTGCGGGGTCGAAAACGTCACTCCCCCAGTCTATGCACCAAATGCCCTATTAACATAAAAGAGCCCACTGCATTATTGAAAGGGCTAAATATAGGACCTGATGAGAGAGCGAATCCGAATAATTAACAAAAAACTGGATAGTTACAAACAAGATAAAAACATTAATAAAGACGCATTGTTTACGAAGTTGCCTAGCAACGTCAATGAGAGCGTGGCGTCACAATTGGCGCGAATACACGAGTCGGTGTAGAACAACATAAAACGGCGAAATCACCAAAAGGTGGAACGTTGGAAATAACAAAGTAGAGAAATAAAGACTACCACTAATCTGTCAGATTAAAGCTTAAAGGGGAAATGAAATGCAGCTGTTTCATGCTACATATTTAAATATATACTATATAAGTATACATTAATGTTAACAGAAACGTACTCATTTATAAGACAAACTAAAAAAACGATTTTGTTCGATGCCTAAATCGTCGCTATAGAGCACTGCGTATCGCCATCTTTGTTCCAAGCGAGTGGTTTGATTCACTCCTATATAATCAATGTAAAATTTCGGGGTTTTTCGGTTTACTTCATTAGTAGACATTTCTGTGCGAAAACAAAGATATGGTGCCCTATTATACACGATAGGCGTTCTATATGTCAACAAATAACTTGTATACGCGTTCGAAATAAAAAGGTGAAATTAAATGGCAACGATTTATAACCAATGAAATCGTTGTTAAAGTCGCACTTCCCGAACGAAGATTTTAGCTGCCAGAAGGGGGCGGGGTTTTCAAAGCAAAGTTCAGAATATTAGATGCGCGCGCATACCGGGACTATTTTTATTTTGTTGACAAAAACTTCGAAGGATTCTGGTAGAGACGAGTTATAAAAAGTGATTTTTTAAACTTCCGTATCACTTGGGGAGAAAATCGATACGACAGATGAAGACTCTAGTTCGACTTGTCACTCGGAAATTACGGTTGATACGGTTGACACACACAAATGGCCTGTGCCATACGGGTTTCACCCAGTGACAGTGTGCGATCCACGACCACGGTCCGATAATGTCCGGCCCCGGGTCAGGTTCAGTTGTGGGAGTCGGACAGTGACAGTTGGTCTATCGACGACGAAGACGTTACGCGACTTAATAATGTCGCATGGTGTTTGTGTGGACACTGCGTCCCAATGACAATATGGACGCATATCGAGTTGCTGTGCTGTAGGGATATAGCTGCCGTACAGCACCGTTTGACAGACCTTGCAGATGCCTGCATTAGATTTAGTGTCATTACCGATTATGAGTGACGACTTCGAAACGGTTTGCACCAACAGGGCGGTGTTGGAACTTGGAAGTCGGTCTGTTGTCATTGTATGATTTGCGTGCAGACTCGTTGATTCGACCAATAGCTAGTAGGTAAGTACTACGTAGTTCAAAATAATTATTCTAGCAATAACTATTTCAAACTTAAATAGAGTAATTATACTTGTTCCCACCTCAAATGATCAGGTTCACTCAATCTTCATAAAATACTATGTCTATGATTTTCATCAAACAATGTTTGATCATTTTCTTAATAAACTTACTTTTATTCTTGACAGGATGTGTGCATCCTTTTTATACAGTTGTTTAATTCCCTATTTAAAAGTGTTCAAGCAACTTGCTTAACTTATATAAAAATGTAGACAAATTGCACACTATCATGCATTAATAGATCCATAATCAGGACATTGTGCAATGTATTATTGATACACAAATATTTAAGAGGAGTTTTTAATATAATAAAAATGTTATGTATATTATGTGTGTGTGTTATCAAGACCACATCATGAAATGTAGTCTTACAATCATAATTATTACAGCCCTTCACAAACAAATGAACCAATTCACTGAATTCATGATGTGATATTGATAAAACACACAGTTTTGCCAGTATAACAATAATTAGAAGATACTACTAGTTTATTATCAACTAATGCAAATAAATGAACTTTCAGAACATATCGATTGATTCGATTAGCCGCCTATCGTCACTTCACGTTGTGGTCAAGGGAGAGACTTGGAAAAGGCAACAGACGTGTTATACCAGCCTGCACTGTATCCAGAAGTGAATGGGGTTTATGAAAATTTAAGCTATGGACATTGCACTATACAGGTGAGTGTACAGTGAAAATAAAAACCAAGGATCAGTAAGATTAGATTGACCAAAAGGAAGAATGAATTATTCGGTGCCTTCTTATCTCATTTTTGGCAACAACAATGTGATCTGCAGTATCTTGCATGTCCTTATTCATAATTCGATTTGTAATACTGAAGCCAACATGAAATATATCAACAGTTTATTCATATGGAGAAACAATTTACAAATAAATAAGACTACATGGCAGACTGTGCCAATGCATTAGTCAAATTCACACACCAGTTTTCAATGTTTCTTTCAGTTTATTCACTTCACACTGTGACACATTTTAATCTAACGGTATTACAATTTGGGTCTGTGTCAGTCCTGTGCACATATAGTACATCAATAAGTAACACGTTTATTGATGATATGGGTCATCATTATGATCAAATATTGTGATACAAAAATTATGACATACAAAATATTCCATTACAGTTCCAGTTTTACATAATTGTGGGTTTCAACTTTCAACACTAGGGCCATGTGTCAAGAAAACAAGTATTATTATTCAAGATACAGATTCACAACTTGTAGTACTAGTTTAAAAATCTATCAAGTGCCTCCAAATGGATTTATCTAGATTTATGGCACTATATAAGTGTTCTTATTATTATTAAGTACTTTTTGAGATGTTGTTTTGTGATAATGTCAAATGTAATACTAACAATGAAGTATGAATATATAAAAAACATACAGCTGAATCCTTTGCTGCTTCATTAGTTTGTAGTACACTTTAATAATACTGGCTAAAACATACAGATTTAAAAAAAAAAAAAAAAAATTGTAAGATGGCACTTTACTTTTACTAAACTTTATGGTAACAGTCCAGTTTTAATGGTAATGGCCCTAATCATTTTTGTGACACACGTCCTAGAAGCCACATTAAAAGTGTACAGTGAGTCATATGAACAAATACATGTACAGTTCAGTGTGATGTTTGAGAATGGTAGTCTGTTGTAAAAAAAACTCACTATAAGTAACATGTTTGGACTTGGTTAAACTATTCCAGTAAATTACATATACCCAAAGTTCCCTACGTAGAATAGTGTCTAATAAAATACATTGCATACCACAACTAGGATACAAGCTTTTAAGTGGATGTTCCTTACTTTAGGAGGTCCTATACAGTAGTGAGAATGCACTTTGCCTAAAACGTTTCTCTATGTCTGCCAGTGATGTTCAAACTATGTTATTTAAGCATAAAAATCCATTGTCATTTGAAATTGGATGTCGTATCAATTGGGTGGCACTAAACCGAATTGATACGGATACAACTAGTTTTCCGTAAAGCCGCTTCTTTGCTTTGCTGCAGCTGATACCGTAGCTTGTTGTCTGCTGTTTTCACCATTTCCCGCTGATTGAACAAATTATAAATCTAAAATCAGTATAACAATATAAATATCTGAAGAATAGCTGGCTATAGCAGCTAGCTTGTATGCTCTCTCTCTCTCTCTCTCTCGCTCTCTCTCTCTCGAAATCAAACGGCTAATGTCATTTATTAATCGGTTCCGAATTCTGCCATCCTTTTCAATTTAAACTTCCAATGAATTCCAATTCCATAATACATTCAAATATTTATTATTGAATCATATATATATATAATTTATATATGCATCAGTTGATATTTCAATAAGCAATTCCAAAGCATACCATTCCAATTCCATTGATATATAATTAAACAATTCAAGTAACAATAAACAAATGTCCTCAATTTTAATTATGTTATCTGTTGTTTGCATGCATACTCTTGTGCAGTGAGATTGTATTTTCGAAACTGTATTCCTAACACTGTTTTGCTATCAAGTACAGGCAGGGATTTTCAGCCATTTCAGTTTATTTCCTAATGCAATGCTGGATTTCTAAAGTGTGCAGCTTTGTCAAGCAACTGATACATTATTTTGTAACATCAAATGTTAACACTATTGATATCACAAGCCTTACCTTGTATTTGTGTTGTGGTCAATAGTGGCCAAGTGGAGTCTGGCTATGATGCCTTGACGGCTGAACTTGGATGCATACTTGAGGAAGAGGGCATGTAAGCTTTCCAGTTCACCAGTGTGAACACACTTCATAACGCTCTCTGTATCATACAGTAGGCAACAGTCCAGTATAGCTTTCTGGACAGTGAAGGCTTCTGTACCTTCAGTCTTGTTTTCACTTCTTGTTGTGTATACGTTGCATGACTGCACTTCCGGTACAACTGTGCACCTGCTGTCCATGAATGGAATTCCTGATGTGATGGAGGAGCGAGATCCACATCTCCTTCATCAAGCGGGGATCACCATAACAAGCTGATGCGCAATACCACAGGTGGTTGGCAATTGCGCCTATCAAAGGGACAACTTCAACTTTCTTGGCAGGCAACAACCTTTATTTCTTTCTCTTTCTAATGCTGGGATGTCTGTCAGTGGCAAGTGTGGTGATCTTCACCCCATGGTCAGTCAGGTTGTCCAAGCAGCGTTTCAAGCCCTCAACTTCCATCCAGTAACTGTTCTTGACCTCTGTGACCCGAACAGTTTCTTGAGCAATGATGAGTTGGCTGTCAGTGTCCATGACGAAGTCAATGCCAAATGTAGCGTTGTGTCCTGGATTGTCATATCTTGCATCGTCTGATGCGACCACGCTCTGTCCAGCCAGAGCTGACATGATGGCCTCTGAATGGCATGTCCTCTATCTCTGGCAGTATGTATGCCCGCTGTATGTTGTAGCACTGGCGGGGTGACAAGGCACATAGGTTCATTAGGTTGACCAAATTGTACATAGTGAATGAATGTTCAGTCAGGAAGAGGACGCTTGGTATCAACAAGTTACTCTCATAAATGTTACCAATCTTGGGTTGCGAGTGCCACATGAACGAGTGGCCATCAACACATTATGTGGTCACAACCACTGCAAATCAAGTCACTGTGATGCTAGGCTTTGATATAAGTGGTTTATTGCAGTTTGGTGTTTTAGCAGGTGCAGAAAAGTGAAATTATGTTTTTCTCACAGATGACAAACTTTCTCTCTTTCCCATTAGTGTAAGAACCGCTTGAGTCATCATCAGTGATACCGCTGTCACATGCTACAACATATTCTGCATCACTCACTTCAATGTTTCTCTTCTCGCTGTTGCAGACAGAATCGTCTGAAGATGGCGATAGTGAGACTGGGACATCCGAAGGGCGTTTATATTGACAGAACTGCCATGGTCAGGGTCAGTCGGAGAAGGCGTGCTAGACTGCGATGGCAACTTTGCATACCCACGGTCATG
This sequence comes from Escarpia spicata, assembly GCA_963995525.1. Lineage (NCBI taxonomy): Eukaryota > Metazoa > Annelida > Polychaeta > Sabellida > Siboglinidae > Escarpia > Escarpia spicata. Next base: position 23,670,648 of record OZ023207.1, on the reverse strand, counting down.
GTGAATGTTCAATGGAACAACAGTATTGTTAGTATTAACTACTGCATCGACAAAGTGTCGCACTGGCGACACGACCACTGGCTTCCTTTATGTTTTGACACTACAGTTCGATGGCGTGACAGCACTACAAGTGACATTTGTATTACCACGAGGGACGATGTCATCTCGCGTGCTAAATCCTTCGCTGGATCCTTCGAAGCTTGCGCTCGGTATTAGGCGCTATGGTTTTGTGGATACTTCCGTTATATATTACGAACAAAATGACACAATCTTGCAAATATTAATTAAAATTGGAGCAGAAGTGCGATTTACAAGTGACTTTTTCAACGTTTTTTTTAGTGGATATATGTGTGTTATCTTAAATTTTCATGATTAAAATGCATGTGCACTCAAATGTGTTTAACATTTGAACTTTATAAATACAAAATACATATTTATTAATCTTTGTGGCTTTTTCCTGTGACGTTATTTCTTTTTTTCCTTGTTAGGCTTACATTCAAAAGTCAATAAATTATATACAATGTCCTTGTTATTAAAAGCATACATTGGTGTTTGCAGTCATGCAATCTATATCAGGAAAAAAGTTGGTATGATAGCATGCTTGCTAAATTGTCGCCTCAAAACTGGAGCATCAATTCAGGGTCCATTGTTACAAGCCAATATTTGAGACACATAAATTAGTATCAGGCCTACATGGTGATTGACTTTAGTTGACTGATGTGAACCTACTTACTATGCCAATAACTAATTATATCAGATATGACTATAGTGTTTTGTTGTATGCTATTGACTGTATAACAAGTATTTTTAAGGATTTAAATACTTGTAATGTCACTTAATTAAATGCGGTTACATTTTATAGTATTTGAGCAGTCCAACTTCAACAATATTTGTCTTTAACTATTTCTTTTCAATTAATACATTCCAATGACAATGCCTACAATACATGATTGACAGGGCTTGATCCGGACTGTGACTAATGTTGATTAATAGATGACGACACTATTTCGCAAAACGTTATACTGGCTACGGTAGCTGACATTTTTTTTTGTAATTATTTTGAAGGTTATTCCCCCCACCAGCAACTATGTCGATAACATAGACTCGTAGATGTAGACGTTGCGGTATTCAGACGTAGCAACACGCCGGCACGACTTGCCGTAAACTAAATCGGCGGATTACAAGCACTCATTATTCCCAATTATATCATAGTATTCACACGTATTTGTACTTTATCACATTCACATTTCTTATTACATTTCAATTTTGAATACGTCATATTTGTATATATGCAGACTTTGAACTAGAACTGCGGGACTATATAGTGGTCGTAATGATACCTGACGGAACTCGTGAGTGCCGAGTCACCTTGGCAACAACAAGCTGGTTTCGGCTTGTTATTTCCTACGCGCCGCTTCACCCTCCAAATAAGGCAATAATGTCGAGCTTCCAGGTCGATTTCGTTTAATTTTACTTCATCGGTGCATAGTTATATGTAAACAAATCGACTGAAGATGGACCTGTGACTTTAATCAAGAATTATGTTTCGACGTTCAATGTATTTTTATGCTCGTCACTTTCGTATTTAGGCTTGCAATCGGCGTTTGAAAGTGACCACCGCAGACTTTTGCCAATCTTGCCGCCGGCGAACACGTCAAAGTCATCATCTATAACTTGTTTTTTTCTGTTGGAATCCTTCTGTGGAAGTATGTGAAAAGTTGCTTACTAACACTTATAGTATATCTAGTAGCCACGCAGTGCATTACATTGTTCTGTTTTTATGTGTTTGTATGCGTTTCGTCGGTTTTTCTGAGAGCTACGCTGCGTCGCCTATCGAATTGCTGTATACAGCTTTGGGAGACATCTCGCCAATCAAACCGGATGTACAACCACACGCTCCTGGAGCATGATGGCGGCGCCCTGTGCCGATAGTAGCTACGTTTAAAAAATGATTTAAAATATACCGTGACGCTGTACTTGTCAAATCATGGTGATATGTACTCTAAATGGTATGTTCTTATGTTTGGGCTGTGGTTGTTCAATCGTTTCATTTCCCCTTTAAGAAGTGGGTAGTTAACATATCGCAGCATCAACTGAATGACGCACAAACGAAGGTTCTCGCGAAATGACCCAATTATGTTGTAGCGCCGAAACAAATTCCAGTAGAGACTATATTAGAGTTCTATATTACCACAAAAAAACAGAAAACTTGCGAGCAGATGCGTAAGCGATTCTGACATCAGCAAATCCTTTCAAATCCAACGTCAACAAAGAAACGAGTAAGGCTCTTAAATAACTCGGAATAAAATGAAACAATCATCATCGTTCTACTGGCGGACAAGGGACGAACCACAGTTGTAATGGATAAAGCACAATATGAGAAGAAAGTACGTAAGATTCTAGATAACGAGAAAACATACTCCAAATTGAAGTCGGATCCAACCTCTAAGTAAAATACAATACTAATTGCCATCCTCACCAGACTAAAGAGAGAGGGTAAGGTCACAGAACAACAGTACTAGTACCTTTACCCCTCGGCAGAAGCAATCCCTAGACTGTACTGTACACCGAAAGTACACAAAAAGAAAACACCCTAAGACATATTGTACACTATACTGGCTCAATAGCGTACATTGTGTCTCGAAGCTTGGCAGATCTGTTTTGGCCGTACGCTAGTACTGATGCAACACCATGTGAAAAACTCAAGACACCTGGCAGAGGAAGTGAAATCACTGATGCTACACGAATGTGACATTTTACACCCCCCCCCCCCCCCCCGATATCGTATCTCTGTTCAAGTAAACGCCTATACCGAAGACTGTGGGTATAATCAAGACCAGACGGCAGAATTACGCCACATTAACAGACCGGAAGAGACTAGAAATAAAACATAATAATGGACTACTGTACTTTGTTCTGAAATCAACCTACTTTACATTCAGAAACACTGTATACCAACAGAAATTTGGCACAGCCATGGGTAGCCCTGGGTCCCCCATTGTCGCCAACCTCTTCATGGAACATCTTTAGAAAAAGTTCATCGCCACCTCCCCTGTCATATGTATACCAAGATTGTGGAAACGCTATGTCGATGAGATTCTCGAAGTTATAAAAACAGGGATGTCACAACACCTGACCGACCATTTTAGCACAGTGGATGAGAACAACAGCATACGATTGCGCACGAAGAGGAAGCGGAAGGAAAGAGCCAAAGGAATCGTGGGCGGTGAAACTTCTGACCTTCCGGAAGAATACCCACACAGACAAATATATAAATTTATCCTTACATCATCCATTACATCAAAAGATGGGAGTGATCCGTACATTGCAAAACAGATGTGAAACGATTGTTACAGGGGAGGAACATAAACGCAGAGAAAGAGAGCACATCAAAGTTGCCTTAAGAGATGCGGATATCCACAGTGGACCATATCAACGGTACAGAGAAAGATTAAACAAAAGAACGAAACCAACATCAGGAAGAAGACTGTGAACAAATACAAGTGCAAAGGCATGGTGGTACTTATGTATGGCCAAGGATTAGCCGAAACCACATCACGCGTCATTAAGAAAAACAAATTGAACACAGCAATGAAACCTCACAATATCATCAAGAGCTCACTGGTAAGACAAAGTGGAACCACACAAGCTGTGTGATGGAGTGGTCGCAGACAAAGCATCAACAAACAAACCCTACATCAGAAACTACAGAAAAAACTTTACAAACGGAGATGAACGAATCATCCGTCACAGACCACATGCTACACACACATTATATAGTAAACTGGGAGCGGACCAAATGTGTGGACAGGGAGTCGGACTGGAGAACAAGAGGCACCAAAGAAGCGATCTGGATTAGAAAATCCAAGGACAGCATGATCCGAGACGAAGTTCGGTACCGACTCTCACAAATCTATGACGAACTCTTGAAGAGTCATCCAGGGCGCAGCCGTGGAGGTCACACACCGGAGTGACTACACTGCGCTGAAGGACTGCCGTGTCGCCATCTAGCGGAGGCCGTCTGAGGAAGACTGTTGAAAGCAGCCGAAACGTCACGAAAAAAAACGTAAACTGACTGTGAAATAAGAAAAGACCTACAACTATGTTTTTAAGTTCACCGTATTTCCATGCTAGTCACGTTCGTATTTAGTTATCAGTCAGAGTCCGAAAGTAACGGCCGCAGACTATGCAGAACACACTGCCGACGGCCCGGACAAATACACGATTCATAACTTGTTCTTTTCTTTGGGAATCCTTCCTTGGAAGTATGTGAAATGATGCTTCTTAGCATTTATCCAGTCTGTTTTTATACTTTGGTATCAGTTTCGTTGGTGTTTATGGGAGTTATGCTGCGTCGCCTATTGAATTACTGTGGGCAGCGGTGCCTGGTCTAACAAGTAATGGCGCCGCCCAGTACCAATTATAACCAAGTTCGAAAAATGATTTAAAATATACTATTGACTGTGATCATAAAATCAATATGATGTTTATTGTAAATAGTATGTTGATATGTTTGGGCTGTGGTTGTCCAAGTGCTTCAACTCCCTTTACGGGTGCTGTTCTAACTGAACGTAGTTTATTGTAGAAGAAACTTCTAAATTTTTCTTACATCTCATAATTGTTGGCTATGTTATATGTTCAGCGTACTGGGTCTTCACGGTCCGGTCATATGCAGCAGAGAACACTACGATGTGTTGTCATGATGTGTTCAGACAAAACAACATTAACAAATAATATCAATACAGCATTCTTCGTACCAATATAAATAACGTTAATCCAGGATCAACTTTCATGCCGAAATATTGTGCAGACTCTGTTCGCTTTAGCGCGTAGAGCATAGTAAATTATATCCCACATCCCATGACATGTCCGTTTGCGTTCAGGCGACAGCGCAGGAGGCAACTTAGCTGCGGCACTGACACTGAAGTTTCGGGACTGCAGTGTTGATCTACCCGCCTCTACAGACCATCGACTTCATGACCCCGTCGTACCAGGAGAATGCCTATGATGGGTTCCTCCCGCAAACGTTTATGCTTCACCTTTGGTTTGTATATGCAACACATAAAACCGTAAACATGGCAAAGTGTGTTATAAAACACTCGAAAATTACCTATTTCATGATTTGTTCTCATAATTACTTCAAAATATAACACAATTTTAACATTTCAATCAAGAGCATTTCCACCAAATGTGTTTACACATGTACTCATGTGTATATGTGTGTTTTGTACGTGTGCACGAATCTACGTATTTTCGAATGTAAGAGTGTACATATTGTCGTATATATATATATATAACAAGAGAATTAACTCTAGGTGGCTGGTGGACAAGGAAGCCCTTTGGCTTATCGAGAGTCCGACCCTTTTATCAATGTGTATCCCGCCCGTCTGAGGTATGTGTCGATTTTTTTTTTTTATATATTCACGCTACTAGCACCCACACAATCAGCAGGTAATCTGTTCCATTCATTTACAGTCCTTTGTGAAAATGAAAACTTTCTTACATCCAATCTACTCTGCTCCTTTGCTAATGTAAGTTCATGTCCTCTAGTCCTTCTATCTTTCTTAACTGAGAAAACAATATTTCTATCAATATTTTCATAACCCTTCAATATTTTAAACACTTCTATCTGATCTCCTCTCAATCTCCTGGTCTTTAGTGTTGTTAAACCATATTTTTAGGCGTATTTCGTAACTAAGATCCCTCAGTTTTGGTATCATTTTAGTTGCTCTCCTCTGCACTCTTTCTAGCATATCTATGTCCTTCCTGCGATGTGGCCTCCACGCTTGAATACAATATTATAAATGAGGCCTAACTATTGTTTTGTACAGCGGTATTATTAGCTCTTTTTCCTTATACGTTATGTTTCGCCTAATTAATCCAAGGATTTGATTTCCCTTTGAAGCTGCAATTCCGCACTTCTCTAAAACCTTCATATCGACACTAATGGTTAACCCTAAGTCCTTTTCTTTTACAGTAGTACTTAGTACAGTACCCCCATTGTATATTCTACCTCTTCGTTCCCATATCCTGTGTGGAGGCATTTACATTTCCCAAATTGAACAGCATTTGCCACTTTTCAGACCATTTGATCAACCTGTCAAGATCATCTTGTAAATACTGTCTATCTCCATCACTTGTAATCCTTCTAAACACTTTTGTATCATCCGCAAATTTCAACACCTTGCTTGTTATTTCATGATCCATCTATTTATATATATATATATATATATATATATAAATATATATATATATATATATATATATAAATATATATATATATATATATGTGTGTGTGTGTGTGTGTGTGTGGTGTGTGTGGGTGTGTGTGTGTGTGTGTGTGTGTGTGTGTGTGTGTGTGGTGTGTGTGGGTGTGTGTGTGTGTGTGTGTGTGTGTGTGTGTGTGTGTGTGTGTGTGTGTGTGTGTGTGTGTGTGTGTGTGTGTGTGTGTGTGTGTGTGTGTGTGTGTGTGTGTGTGTGTGTGTGTGTGTGCATAAGTATATATGTACTGTTCTATGAATCAACGAGCTTGTCTTCGACCCTATGTCCAACTAATTATCGTTTGATGGAAAGTTGTCAAGAAATATTGTATTGTCGACATTCTAACATGTTTTAATCTGCATGCATCCCGTCCTTCTGATTTCAGATTTTGTTATAAATACATTCGCGCTACGAAAATCCTCAATTCCTCTAGCAATTGTGCGATTCTTAACCTATCGATCAACACAATTATTATATTACTATTTTCTCAACTAATGCATTCCTAGAAAACTCAACTCCTCTTTCTTAGTATTATGTAGAATGTCACGAATAGACACATCAGTGTAACTAAACATAGCATTTTAATAAATCTGTAATATGTACAAGTATTTTGATTATGTATTATTAATTTAATAATTATGTTTAATGGAACATGTTTCTATCGACATTATGTACGCCTACAGTAGACTCAGCAGTGAATCGAAGTATCTCCGAATTTGCTTTATCTTTCTAACAAGTACGGCATAAAATAGTTGTTACATGTGAAAGTCAGATTTAAAATTGAAGGGAATAAAACACATATATAATATGTTATATTCAAATTAATGTCAAGGAAAAGGTGCATTCAAAACGTAACATCGGGGTTACAATCGTGATATTATTATGCAACACTGTGTTTTAATTAGTTAATTAGTTGACAGTGGCTGGCTGTAGAAGACCGGTCTAGTGCCCCTTATATGACGAGATGTTATGTTGACATTTTGAAGCTTAGACAGGACAGTTTTGGAACCGAATGGATCAACCCACACAAGTATGGCGGTTTTACGGTGTTGCGGTTGTTGCGGTTTAATTTAATTAACGAACCTGGAATTTAATTAAAATATATAATGTTCGGCCTTGTAGGCTGTGGTACGAGTTCGGACATATAACGGGACTTCCTCTCATCGATTTCTCCCGCAACTGTCACACGACTGCCGCCGCGAAGGCCCGCTACGGTAGACTGGTGCCTTGGTCGGTTCTCCCTAACACACGGAACAAGAGCAGACAGAGAAAACAGTCACTGGCATGTCGTTGAGGAAATGCAGCTCTCTGGAACAAAGTCAAGATGGTGTTTACTAACATAATATTTTGCTCCCCTCATGGCACGTGACTTGAAAAAATTACCTGAAGCGTCCTGGCTCGGCGGTCATATTTGCTGCGCTGTAGACCCAGTCCAGTAGATGGCGTCACCATCCAATTTTAAATGGCGTATCGCCAAGTGACTATGCTTGGTATATTATTGCGTTGGACGTATTTACGACGTCATAGAGGCTGCTTAGACGTCGTCAGTAAGTAACTTTTTGCGATTCTTGAGTCTCCTTATGATCAGTTAGCCGTTTCAAGTTGGTCTTAACGTTATGTTTGATATTAGCAAGCGTAAGCTTCGGTTTCTGATCGTAAGTCCAGTGAAGGTAATTTCGCTGTGGTACAGGGTGTGTGTGGAAGATGGGGTTGTTTCTCACTATTATGTATAGTATGCATATATCTACGTAATGGCGTGGCGTCTAATATATATCATATTATATAGTAATTTAATTACGATTATGATAGTATTTTTATTCGTCATATTTAATCATATTTACTAACTCATTTATTTTCACTTAAGTTATTATTGTAAAAATATTTAAAAAGAATATAAATGTATTATTATTAACTATACATATACATGTATTTATTAATTTGTATATAATTGCTTATTATTGTGCTATATTATTATTTTTTAATTCTTATTACTAGAAGTTAATATTTGTCTTTGATTATATCCTTATTCAGCAGTTCTGCATTATTTTATTGTTGTATTTATCTTAAATAATTCTTACTAATTATAGTATTTTAAATGCATTGATGATTTTGAAATTCTACAGTATTTTATGTATTCTAATATACTGTGAAATGCCGGGAACAATGTTGGATCTGCACTAAAACAAATATAATGTGATATTATATAAAACAGGACCTAATACAATATATATATATATATATATATATATATATATATATATATATATATATATATATATATATTGTTTGTGGGAGTAACATAACTATTTATGGGTATGTGGAACTTAGCTTTTTGATTTATTTTTTGAAAATGTATGGATGTTTATATTAATCCTTTAGTTGATTTATTAAAATAATAATAATATGATCTTAATTTTGTATTTATTTATTTTGATAAATGTATTATATGATATTTTATATAACATTTTATCACATTCCTTTCTTCTATTATATTTATTGTCTTAGTTATTATGATTATTAGTTCATTTTATATATGATATACCAACTATCGTTTTTATTAAAATACGATATTTTTAACGTACATTTGTATATCGTTGTAAAGCGCTGTGAACAACTTTGGATGTTGCGCTTAACAAAATACAAAATAGTATTTTTATTATTATTATTTTCCTTTGTTCAAACTTTGTTTTATTAACTTGATACACTTGGCTGGGTTTTAATATAAATTGTATATAAAATAAATATAAAATATAAAGGTATTTATTTTCTTTTTTCAGTGTACTAACTGGGTGCTCAGTCATACCCCAGGTGGCGCCAATGCAAAGTCATGACTCACTGACCACAATCTTATTATCTGCTGCATGTGATTCCGATGGTAGAAAATAAATGGTTGTGGGAACAAGTACAAGTAACAGTGACATCTACTGCCTATTGTGTGTTACTGATTATTGAATAACAGGTTTCAATCAATTGCTGCACATACTGGTTAATATGGTTAATGCAAAGTAAAACACTAAGAGAAAAAAACTGTCAAAGCTGACAGGAAGGTGGGAAACTTTTCAATCAATGTCAATGTGTTTGGAAATTTGGTAAAGGAATTAAGATTATTACATAACACAAACGAATTATTTTTTGTATACACAATCCAACTTTTATTAGCAAATACTGGATTGGTACAGGAAAAACGTTCTGCAAGCAATTTTTTCTGTGCCTCCGTGTGCCCTTTCTTGTGCAAGTCTCTTGTTTCTCTGTGGAATGTCCTCCGCAGTAGTGCAAGTGACTCTTCAGGGTCTTGAGCCTCTGTAATAGCAAACATTTCATACAAATTATATTATGCAAGACCGAATTGATTACAAAATTATTACAAAATTAATTCCCATAAACAATTAGAAAATCGAAATCAGTAACATGACTGGAGTAGGCCACTGTGTGAATATGTCTCAAATTAGCATTTTTTATATACAAACTAACTGAAAAAATAGTATACAATGTAATCAACAGGGTAAGCTATTTTTGAGAGTTGTCAGTGAACTGGCAGTAACTGTGAACACTGATAGTGACATCAAAATAAAATAAATATATACATTTAGGAAAATCTTGCTTAATACCGGAACCTAAGCATTTGAAATTCAGGAAAATTTACATAGATGCACAATAGGGTGGCCAAATTTTACATGGTGAGAACATTTTGTTTAAAAATAAGCCATGCATATGGACTAAAAAGGTGAGGTTGGCTGAGAAAACAACTGTGGTAAAATTTAAGAAAAATCCATTTAGAGGAAGATACTTTTAAAATATTTGTTGGTAAAAGCACGAAATAGGGATCAATTAAAAAACGCGATATATCAATATCTTCTGAATCTATGTTAATTAAAGTTTTACTATGTTCTAATTTATATTAATAATAATTATGGCAATACAATAGAACAACCAATCATGTTATTAGTATAAATCACCTACAATAGTGAAAATTAAAAAAAATTAAGATTTGTTCATTTTAGAAAACACAGTAATCAATCATAATTTACTACATTATATAGCACTTAGGCCATTTGGTATTACGTAACAAGTTACACACCACAATTTAAGCAGGCAGATTTTTTGTAAGTAAGCTCTGTTTAACGTCGCATAAGCATTAACTGTTTCGTTCATTGCACTTGTGCTGCTGTAGCCAGGTCGGATGCGTCGCTTAGTTCAAGATCGGCAACAAACGTGTGGTTAGTTGGACTACCGCTTCCTTGTATCGAGAAACTGAACCAACTGCCTACAATTGGTGATTTTCTGCGGGCTAGGTTTCAACGAATTGAATATGAAGAAGCTAACGCTGCCTGCAAGCTGCAACAATGCGGTAGGTGAAGTGCTGCGGGTTTGGCATCTGGCTAACATTCCGACGACGCAGAAGCCGAATGCTGTCGAGAAGCTGAAGAAACTCCATCAAATGCAAAAACAAATACAGGCGCAGTAAGAGGCCAGCTGAGCTGGAAACTGATTTTGGCAGTCGATTGCTGGAACTGTTTCAAGTGGCACGTGCAAAGTGTGATCAGCTGATCCGCATTGCTCGTGATGTTTCTGCAAAATCAACGAAGTGAGAGGAAGATGGTGATGGCTGGGGAGGACAAGTCTTTCAAAGTGAAAGAGCAGAAACGACAACAGCGAAAATACGACGAGATGCAGCGAAGAGAGTATGCCTACAAGGCAACTGATGAGATCGAGCCAACAACCGAGCCACTCATAGAGTCATCAGAGGATGAACAGTCGGATTCTGATGGCACACTGGACGTTGCTGTGGCTATCTCTATCAACAAATATCACCAAAGACATATAGATGTATCTGGAACATCGCAATCTTCTGAGCGGGACAGCATGGCGCTGTTTTGCTGATGACCCGTTGTTTGTCGCTAACTTGGACAGAACCCAAACAACATATCGTCAAGCGTTGCTTATTGTGACACCTGCATTAGTGGCTGCTGAACTTGATGTGTCAAAACTCACTCTGTGTAAAACATCATTCGACACAGCACATAGAGATGGCCGCGTCGCCATCGCACAGGCCATTAGAGATAATTTCCACAAGGATGTACTCGTCGCATATTTCGATGGAAAACTATTACCTAACAGGCAAGATCAATAATCAAATAGTATGCCCATCGTAGTGTCAGGGAAAGGGATCGAAAAGTTGATCGGCATTCCACGAATTTCATCTGGCACCGGAGTGAAGATGGGAAACACTGTCGTCCAGTTTCTGCGGGATTGGGAGGGCGTTGGGGAGCACGTGGCAGGACTATGTTTTGACACAACATCAAGCAACACTGATACCCACACAGGTGCCATCACTGTAATTCAAGAGGCATATAAAAACATATATTTTTTCTCGCATGGCGACACCATATACTGGAGATCATTGCCGGTGCAGTTTTCGATATGTTCTTTGGATCGAAGGATCCAACTACCCCGCTCTTCAGCCGGTTCAAGGAGAACTGGCAATTCATTGTTCAAAGAAAGTACAACTATCTGGACAGTGAGATAACTAGGTCATCTGATTCTGACTTGACTACACACGAGAAGTAATGGCTGGAGAGGCATAAAGTAACAGCAAGCGAGTTACTAACAGAACAATTTCGCAATAAGCACCCCTGATAGAACTACCTCAAGTTCATCCAACTGGACATCATCTTGTTGGGTGGAGCACGTGACTCGATACACCAGTTCAGCCCACCAGGCGCCTACAACCGTGCTCGCTGGATGGCGAAAGGAATCTACTGCTTGAAGATATTCTCCTTAGCAGTTCGAGCTTACTAGCCCCGAATTACAGGCTCTACAGCGCATCTTCCTGTTGACGATCACCATCTACACCAGAGCATGGGTAGTTGCAGCCAGCAGCAGTCGTGTGCCTATCAACAACCTCTGCTGTGCAGCTCGCTAACTTCTCAACGGAACGTTCGCTCAACGTCTTCACTGCTCTCAACATTGAACCCAGCTTTCTCAACAGCAAGCCTGAGATGTGGCCCAGCCGCCAAGACTATCTCAACGCACTGAAGACTGTCTCTGTTTTGCGTGTTGTAAACGACTGTGCAGAGAGAGCCGTCAAACTGGTGACGGATTTCTACCTGGCTCTCACAGACGACGAAGAGCAGCGCCAGCTCATCTTCCAAGTCGTAGAGTCGCATCGTGAGCTGATGCCTCAGGCTACAAAGAAGAGGAAGATAGGTGTTTAATAAGACTAAACGGCTATTCTGCTATGCACTTTTCATATGTGGAATTGTACCAAAAGAAAATTGGGTGATTTGAGAGGTAATTTCTTCTTAATGGTTTTCTCTCCAGAAAATGGCTGATAAACAACAAACTGTCACTCCATATGGGCAAAACTGAATCCATCATATTGTGGTCAAAACGTAAACTACATACGGGTAATTCCATCCTTGTAATATGTGTTGCCAACACCTTGACATGTCAGACGTGTGTTAAATACTTAGAATTAGATCATTCACTAACTGGAGAAGGAGTGGTTGATAAGATCATTACTAAATAAAATGCCAAGTTAAAGTTCTTGGACAGGCAAACAAAAAATGTCAACATTAAAATAACAATGTTGACCTCTGCCTTGAAACAACGTAATATTGACTATGCCTGTTCATCGAGGCTCTCCGGTCTAACTAGGAAATATAAATCTAGGCTACAGTGTACCATAACAGGGTAATCCGGTTCCTTTTTAATGCAACAGCCAGCACCCGACCATATTGGTTCAACGCAGTTTAGACAGGTCAATATGTTACTTGTAGGTCTACGGGTTGAACAACTAAAATTGAGCATTATCGATAATATTGTCAATGACAAAGCACCCAATTATTTGTTCGATTCGTTCAACGTTACATGCAAGTAACGCGGTATAAAAAAGATCTAGTACTTTATCTCTTCATTTGGTCAGACTTCGTTTTACTACACAGTTATACAGGCATGGGATGAATTGCTACATAACATACAAGGTGCTCCTAACAAGACTCAGTTTAAATGTTTAGTGAAACAGTTTTTGTTCAGTTACCTTAATAATCAGGAAACCAGCTCATGTGTCTACTATTAATGTCATCTTATCTTTAGGTACCATTATCTACTAAAACATTTGGTATTGAGATATTTTACAAATCAGACGGGAAACTCTTTTACTAATTACATCATTTTTAATGTGTAATCAATAAATTTTATTAAATTATCTGAATAATATGGACACTACTGGAATATTTAATTCTTTATTATTGTTGTCGCATCTTAAAACCCATCAGACCCCGCGAGTCCGAAAGCGTCCGGGTGTTTTCTCCCCAGAGCGCCCGAAAGCGTCCGGTGGAGATAAAGCATCTAGCGGTGGGCCCATCTTGCGGATACTTAAGATACTAATACTGGCTGATTCCTTGACATCTGAGCTGTGTATTGTGGGTATTTTCGACATGTGCTTGCATTGAAAAAAATTGAGTTGATCGCGATAGAAGTTCGCCACCTGTGGACCTTCAAAAATGGCGGCGCCTTGGACATCGTAGTTGTTTACTAATGACGAAGTTTGCGCTATTATTTCGTAGGATGGAACATTTCTCAGACTTAACTAAAGGTAAGTTGACATTACGTTCGAAAGGCAACTGAATGAGCGACAAAATGGATGACTTGGCCTTGGGTTTTGTTTATGTTTTGTTGTTCAAGTTTGGTCACCGTCAGTTGGGTTTTCGGCACGAAGACTGCTGTTTATATGTTACTATATGAAAATTATGTCTTTTTATTAGAATAAATGATTAGGGTACGTATTCTAATTCAATTGTTCTAATAGTCAACATTTGGTTGTTTCAGGTGTCAATATGCTAGTAATCACAATGTCAACACTGACAAGTGACGTTGACGCGACACAGAAGCCATATGTAGGATGACAGCAACCAAGATAGAAGTTGCTGTCTATATTTATACAAAGTGAACTGATTTACATTGTTTCATATCTATGCAAGGCATGGCAAGTGTAAATACACAGTAGAATGCATTTGATGTCAATAAAATGTATGATATTCCACTCTATAGTTGTCCAGAATATAAATTTTCTAAGTTATCACCAATAAATAACAACACATATTTAACCAATCAACACCACAGTCACACCATTTTAAAGATAATACAATGGACATCAAATTAAACACAACTTACGATTATAGAAAATCAATAGTTTTGAAGATACAGCTTACAAACTACTGGCACCCATAAATGTTGAGATATGTGGCAGCAGCCTGGGGAACAGGGACACATGCCAATATAACTGGCTGGGGTCTAATGGGTTAAATTGTAAATACTGTTTAATGTTAGTTTTCGTATTATGGATATCTAGTACATGAGCCGATTTTTTAAATTACATAATAATCAGTTTATAATATCATCAGCATTATTGTGTTTTGACATCCGAGTATTAGTTAGTATTATTAGTTATTAATTATCGATGTTTTAATCTTTGTTATTTTTTGATATTACATTAATAACTGTGCCATGTATTTGTCTGTGTCTGTTTTGCCGTGTCGTGCATTTCTTGTATAATCCTTATATATGGTGTATTCTGCATGTATTTATATTCAGTACACACATAAAATATGCTTGGCTATTTTCGTGGACCCATTGCCGTAGACTCGTGCTAGTATATGTGTCTATTTGTAATCGGCCATTACTTGTCTGAATTGCGTTAAGGTTGAGTACTTCCCAGATAAATATGTGTTTCATATACAAGGAGACCTAATAGCGAGATTCCAAGGCGTGTATCGCAAAGCTTGAAACATTATATATGCAAGTATTCATGAGTAACCTACATGTAAATCACATAAATCACATCTTCTACCAAAAAAACAGTCGAAACTGTCGTGGAAGATACGCAAAGCTTTGGAAACAAATTTACTAAATACGTCAAGTCTATTGGAATTCTTCGTTAAACTGGCTCCTGGTGCATGGTTCTTGAGGAAGATCAGACAAAGATAGTATAGCAACAATACATTTTATTGTTTTGGCTTTACATTAATGTGATGGTTTTGGTTGAGATCGTCAGCCTGGCCAATATGTTGCTGTGATTTTCGTAACGTATCCACGAACTGTATTACTGGAACATGGTGTCGTTGCCGTGCTGTAAATACAAACAATGTAGACATTGATATATGTTTACTGTCAAAATACATCGTCAAAACTATGTAATATATTGTCATACCTTCTTATACTTTTACTTCATTTGTTTATTCTGATGAAATACAGTGACATTCTGAATGTTAGGAATACAGTTTGGACTTGTTTGTGATGTATTGGTTAACTGTCAAAATCTTAAATGGTCACATATACAACCATATACACCAAACTCAACTACCATTGATGTTATTTCACGTACCGCATTCATATAAACTATAATATTAAAATTAGGTAAGATTTCCATCATAGTAAGAAATGATAACGGCTTTGTTGTCTGTTTTGATGTTCTTATAAAAAACTTATACTTGATAGGTTTCCAAGGTAGCGCCAGTTACTTATCTAAAAAAATGATAATATCGAGATGTTTGAGCAGAATCAAAGCTCTGCAACTAAGAGGGTCGATTGTCTTTAACAACAACAATTATTATTACTGCAGCAAAGTAATCTGATTCCAAACCATAGACATATAACTTAATGCATTTACAATACATTTGAAAAAGGTAAATATATTTTTTAACAACAGTTTATAGGAGTTTTCCGAAAACATTTTATCTTGCGCACTTACTGTTGGCCAAATGTCTACATTTTGTCAAAGTAGCACTTAACATCACTGCATGTGATGGACCAGTGTACACACTTCTTTCAATCGTCGTCCCACTTTTCGTGCAGAGGGCACGGAGCGAACTGGCCTTTACCGTCAGTGCAAACGACGTACCCACTGCATATGTTGCAGGCCTGGTAATTGCCGTTTTCACGTCCGTGACAACTGGTAATACCAGCAGGTCCAGTCGGGCAGCAAAAAACTATTTTGGGACACAAGATCATGGCCGCCATTAGCAATTGTTTGAGGTTGTCCTGCATATCCATTATATTTTAGGGATGAAAAAGCAGTGAGTGATTAAGCTTGCTTCCCCCATGCAAGATCATATCTACGCCAAAGGTTCTAGCGATAATTAATTGTACTAACTGATGCGCCTTCCATCCATAGTTAGCATGTAACACAGCCTGTCGACACAACGTATCTTGAATGCTTAATCAGCCCTGAATTTCGTAATATTGTGAATATCTTCCAGCATCTCGATCGGACAGTGCAGTTTAATTCGACTTCATTTGAAGGTATTCTCTCTCACAAAGATCGATAAACGATTGGAACAAGAAATATACTGATGGCAGTATAATGGTTAACAACAGGAATACATTTAAACAAAAAGTTAGAAATATCACAGAGACGAACAATCGTTGGATTATCCGGTATTCAGTGTATTCTTTATTTAATTTGCAGAATGTGGGTTTTGCTTTCTTCAAGTAAATCTTGAAAATAAAAGATTCGTCTGTTCAAATTGGGCCGGTATTTGTATACTTTGCTGATTGTGTTCACGACACAGAAAGCTGTGACTCATCGCGCTGGCCACGCAGGCGAGAAGAAATCTGGCGACAAGCAGCTTGTTCATCTTGGTAGATCTAGGAAGATAAAGAAATACACGGCATAGTTAAGTGGGTCTCTTTCATTTCCCTTTGTGTCTTCAACACGCACGCACGGACACACATGAACACAGACATACACAAATACACGCACGCACGTACACGTCCATACACGTACGCACACGCACACACATACACACACAAACATACACACACACACGGACACACATACACACGCACACACATACACACACACACTACACACGCACGCACACACATACAAACACACACACACTTGATTCAACCCACAAGGCTGAAAGAGCACAAGTAACATTACGCATGTCTCTGTAATATTCCTGTCAATTTCTTATTTCAACTTACGACCGTTACCACAGAATCTCGCCAAGTTTGCAGAACAACCACGTTTGCTAGTTCATTACACAGTACTTAAATGCAACGTTCCAAATGCGGTAACATTACCTTTAGACAATTCCTGTCTGACGAGAAACCTTCGAAGGAACTGAATGCAACGCAGACTGTCTCCTGTATTATACTGTTTGCTGTTGTTTTTTGGGCACAGACTCTGGTTTAGCACATATTATTTAGTGGTGGCATCGTGTCATAATTGATATAACATTAATTTTGCGTCCGGTCGACTTAAGTGTTTACTACGTAAATTTAGTAACTTGCGGGAACAAAGCATTTAATTCACGTTTTCAGACTCTGCGCAATATTTTAACATAATAATAGTTGTTTATTTGTAACAAATGTCAGCCTAACCTACCTTTCGTGAAAATCGGATTTACAGATACATGACGTCTGCCAGTATCATTAAAAACAACATTTTGTTGGCCATACACCCTGGCGCTTTGTAGTCGGCTGCTTTTTTTCTAAAACTCATAAGAACGATCATTACTCAAATTCACTAAAGTGAAAAAAACGTACTTTATGTGGTTGGTGTGTGGAATTGCATAATTTATCCGTACACTTCACTGTCGTATGCGTTAGTCTGATTAACACATACGATTTGTATTGATCTTTTTAATAAATACTTTTTGGAAAGTTTTTCTAAAACGAACCTATTCATTGAAATAACATCTCTTACGAAACTGGAAGGTCATCTCCAAAACAGTGGGTTGAATACGGCAACTACAAACAGGTATTGCCACAATCACTGAACGGCAGATTCTTGTCATAAAAGCAGCTTCGTTTGTAGTATACACTCGATGTCCTCACCAGACCACAGCTTGTTCTCTCCACATTCCTGTGCATAGCTTATGTCCCACGACAGCAACAGTAGCCTGGAACAGAATGCGACAACCGATGTAGCCTACCTGGAATATTAAACTACCGTCAAGGCTGAAACAAAGTTCGTGGTCTTTTTTTTATTTCGATGTATTGAACAGCAGATATTCTGCTCACGATAGCTACATGATTTTTGTATCCGATGACAGCTATATACGCACAGTGGATTCTTGCCCATCTACGCCACTCCGGAATGGACGCACCCCGACATTCTTACCGCGTTTCTCTCAGGAAAACATACATTAAGGACAACGATACACTGGTTCCCTGTCATCGTAGGCGGATACAAACATCACGATAAACGTAGGTTCAAAACACTGTGTTTGTGTGTGTGTGTGTGTGTGTGTGTGTTTGTGTGTGTGTGTGTGTGTGTGTGTGTGTGTGTGTGTGTGTGTGTGTGTGTGTGTGTGTGTGTGTGTGTGTGTGTGTGTGTGTGTGTGTGTGTGTGTGTGTGTGTGTGTGAATAGTTTTACGTCATTATTGTATTATAAAAAGCTATTACGGTAATATAATATAAATTACCAGTTCTAAACGTATGACACAGGCTGTTTTGAACCTAGATTGTATGTTCAAAATATTGGCGTATTGTTTTAAAGGTGAACGTTTGACGCTACTACTACCCCTGCAGATATCAATCACACATGCTGTGTTCTGCCTTGACATTTGTCAGATCCTGTCCATTCCACAAGGGGCGGTTGCGCGAACTACGTGTAAGGTGCAATATCTACAATTGACACCTCAATCTCTGATCTGCAGATTGTCTTTGGAACCATCTAAGCGTTCGCTTCTTAGAAGCTCACAAAACAACCAATATAATGGAGCCTTTTTGCAGTGTCTCTTCGTCAAAATAAATCCATGTATTCATTGTGGCAACACCTTGTCCTTCTTGAGGACAGATTGTTTTAGACAGAGAGAGAAATGATAAACCCTCTGACGAGATCAAACTAGCCTTGTTTGTTTTCATATTTTAAATAACATTTAATATGAACTGTCTTGATGAATTTTGTATTGATACACAAATAAAATACTGTAGTAAACGCATCACATATTCCAAGTCACAGCAAATGAAGAAAGCTGCGCGATCCGCATTGTTTTAGAAGATTTGTTAAGTTGTAACAAGATTTCCAAAGTAATGAATCACATACGGCAAAAAGACCAGCAAGACGTCACACGCTGCTAAATAAATAAACACATGTGTTTTCTTCAAATGTTGTGTCATTGTATTTTGATTAATTGCCACAGTTGCTTGTCCATTTGGTCTACAAGCAACAGTATCTTGAGGAAGTCAACTCATTTAAATATCGCGTTATTATGACATTTCCAGTTCAGAAGGCATCGGTAAATATTCACAGAAATGTTGTTATTCTTACTCTGGCTGATGGTTCGTTATATATCCGCAAATTAGTGACAACATCTGGCGGACGGTTCCTGAATAACATTTCATTTGTTTTTGAAAAGGTCGATGTTAATTCGTTTACACCAAGCCATGTGCACAATCTTGCACGCTACTGTTATTCTGTTTATTTAACACGACTCATAGAGCTAATAATTATTATTGTTACCCGCACATAGGGAACTCCATGTGGGACATCCAATGGTTCCAAGACACATCCGTCTTTATTCACAAATTGCTTCCTGTTACAGGGGTAGCGTTTAATCAAATACTTTGCTACTTCTCGCATACCATAATAATTCGACATGGTGATAAATATCACATTGTCTACTGTATCGAATGCCTTTGTTTTACTAATAAATATATAAATACATTGTTTTTTACTGTCCTTAGTGTAGAATGTCGCTTATTAGTTCAATGTATATCGCGAGTACGACCGCGAATACCGTTAATTACGAAGCTTTGTTTTGATTAATTCACACTTCCGATGTACTTGATCACGAGTGTATCATGGCAGTAAATTAATTATATCTGAATTGTTGCATCTGTTAAATATGACAAAGTATTACATGGTGTTAGACTTGTAGACGTATTAGAATGGACTCGCTACAACCACCCGGTAACCTAAGTTTCGAAGGAAACAACGTATAAAATGTGTGAAATAGGTATCAAAATTCCACATCTACCTCGAAGCCACGGAAAAGTCTAGCCGGCTCGACAAGATATAGTGCGCGTTGCTGGGACACTGCGCAGGTGAGGAAACAACTGTTACAAGCAAGATGGGTCACTCCGAGTTTGCTTAGACTCGAGATAATTGAACCAGGCAATTCGAAGAGAACACTTCCAACACGAGAAGAGATCAAGACAAAAATGTCAGGAGGGAAGTACTTCTCAAAGATAGACTGCACCAGAGGGTTTTGGCAGTTAAAATTAGACGAAGACAGCTCGAAACTCAGCACATTCAACATCCCGTTTGGCAGGTATCGCTACCTAAGACTTTTGTTTGGAGTCTCGTGTACTCCATATATATATATATATATATATATATATATCAAACAGAACCATCCATCAGTTGTTTGAAACAATTCCAAACGTAGACATATATATATATATATATATATATATATATATATATATCAAAAAGAACCATTCATCAGTTGTTTGAAACAATTCCAAACGTAGACACATTAATGGACGATTAGGGCGACCTGTGTATCTAGGTGAATTTCATGCCCAAGTCCCTAATGAGTTTGGTTCGTGCAACTGGTTGATGTAAGTTTGGTTCTTGGAACTCGCTGGCCTAAAGTTTGGTTATGGCACCTCGCTTGTCTATGTTTTATTAATGCAACAGACAAATAGACTATTACCCGGGCGTAACCATCCTGAATGTATTGAACGATGGACGGACCACTAAATACAGGCAGATGGGGAATTTTCATATCCTATCATCTGATCCATACAAGTTAGGATTCAGTGCAGTGTCTTGGCATTTTTTTATTGGGATACGAGGAAGGAGCCCCAGATGGGATTGGTGGGTCGTTCAAACAGTTTGCAGATCGCCATGTTAGACTGGGTCGGGACATTCCAAATGCAAAACCCTTTTTGGATCTACTTCAATGTTAACATTAGCAGTCAAACTGTACTATGTTGACAAGGACATGATCGTCGGGAATACATTGGAATCCAGGAAGCCCAACATACCAACTGTAATAGGCTCCGCTCAAGCTCCGCCAACTCATTTGAACGGAGGCTGGCATCGTCAAGTACCGTGACGTCAGTTGTGTCTGTGCATTGTCGAAAGGCCCTTGTTATGACTTGAGAGTATTCCGCTTCTGTGTTCAAAACCAAGGATAAGCAACTTCTGGTCCATCGCGGTCTAACTGCCCATCCCCTGATTCATCCCAGACTCACCGCGAGGCCCGTTCGATGTTATATAAACATCAAGGAGCAAATGTCCCACGAACCAAGAACGTGTCATTTTCAGTGGCTGATGTGGGGTTTCAATGGCCTGATATGATCAAACAGGCCCACGTGGGAACATTCTGTGTGATTTTACACGAAAACAAACCATATCCCTAGACTGAGAGATGACATAAGTACCTATTCCGGGGAAGAGGATCTTAGTTTGATTGACGAGCCCGTGAGTGTTAATCGCAAGTCATACAAGATAAATTTTGAGACTCGGGCTGCAAACGACAGTCACGTGGAGTCGCTTAGTCGCTTTGAGGGGAGAAATAACAATGAGCTAATCTGAGAAATGCTTTGGATTGACTATCAGCATTACCTTTGTTTTCTAGGGATTACAATAATGTGTCGAGATAATTATTATCAAAATATGCTGAGTGATATTTTGAATTATTACGTATTATGATCTGTGTGATTTGGAGATGACTATTTCTTATAATAGATTATCGTGATTGATCGCACTGTCAATGGTGGTAATATCTGTCACTGGTGTTACAAAATTAGTCATTAGTGTGATACTGGTCAGCGTATGCTCTTTAGCTTCCGATGACATGTGAAAAAACCAATACTTGACTGTGAAATAAATGTTAGCTTAATGTTTGTTATATAAAACATTGATACGACACATCACACATATTAGAGACAATAGAATATATATATATCAATAAATTGCCAGGAATCTATTGCAAACGTATATTGTTCGTAACACCAGTGACAAAATAAAGATGACGTCATCATTATTAGAACCCTAAAATTATATAAATATGCCAGAGTCGGCTCTACCCACTAAGTGTCGCGTTGTACGATAGGTGATTGTTAATCGTCGCCACAGCAGAACAATTTCCAACTTGGTCTCCTCCGTACGAGTATCTACTTCGAAATAGTACGGTATTTTAAGAATGACCCATTATATTCGTATAGCCAGTACAACAAGATGTAAAGCTGGAGGTAGAAACTAACATTCTTCCAGCTTAGCCACAAGGAAATGAAAGGGAGTGTGCCAAATGTGAAAATCCTTTTGTCAATGACTAAACCAAACAGCTAGACAGACCAACTGACATACGTTTCGTTTGAAGTTGTGAACGTCGCCTCTAAAATATTGCGTTTTCTGGATATTTGTTTCATCAATACGGCTGTTTCGCGCTGACGCCGCCTCGCACTCGTGCCACAGGTCGTTCCGCCCCACTGGTTCACGTCTGCTCCACCAAAGCAAACTCTTTTTAAAAAGAAGAACGAATCACTGTGTTGACGACGTTTTGTTGCCGTCTGGCATTTACTCGACCGGTCGATTCGTTCCGATGCTTCACACCTAATATATCAAAGAAAACACTAAAAGAGTACAAAAAACTCATATTTAACACACTGTAGTCAGATGAACCACCGTGTTTACAAAATGCTGTGCATTTTATTGCATTCGATGATAGCAGTTATTTTTTGTAAGACTATCTGCGACAGTTTACAGTTCTCTTTGAATCTCATCTGCAATTCCCCAAAATGGGACATGGATATTAAAGGTTTCCTTTGCCAAACTTGAGCAGAGATACGTGTTAATCATGCATATATTTGTGTTCATGTTCCCGAGAACACCAAACTCTCCAATCCATTTCCTGCCGTTTCTAAACGTTTGTAATGTTGATATACCCAACGGTGCTGTATCTGTGTATTTTGAAATTTTGTCGCCCTGGTTAATAAACGATATATCACACATAAAAACTGGTAAACCTTAGTAGTGGACTCAAAGAGCTGATGCGCTCAATGTACGATAACTCGTAGGGGCGCTGCATTAGCTGCAAGTAAACCACTTGCTCTAATAATTGAGTAGGCGCCGTCAGCATGCGTGCATGTGTGCGTGTGTGCATTTATGTGCGTGCGCGCGTGCGCGCGTGTGCGCGTGTGCGCGTGTGCGCGTGTGCGCGTGTGCGTGTGTGCGTGTTTGCGCGTTTGTGCGCGTGTGGCCTGTGCGCGTGTGCATGTATGCATGTATGCATGTATGCATGTATGCATGTATGCATGTATGCATGTATGCATGTATGCATGTATGCATGAAT
Organism: Escarpia spicata; assembly: GCA_963995525.1. Classification (NCBI taxonomy): domain Eukaryota; kingdom Metazoa; phylum Annelida; class Polychaeta; order Sabellida; family Siboglinidae; genus Escarpia; species Escarpia spicata. The sequence goes on along the minus strand of OZ023207.1, from coordinate 23,647,068 downwards.
GCATGTATGCATGTATGCATGTATGCATGTATGCATGAATGCATGTATGCATGTATGCAAGCATGTATACATGTAGATGTCTGTATATGTATCATTGTATTTCGATTGATCGAAATAAGTTTTTTATTATTATTATTATCCTTATTAGTAGCAAAAATGCTCTTCACGTAACAGCCGTGGTAATATCTACTAAATGCTAAAATCACGCAGCATCGTTACTTTAACACCATAATGCGTTCGCAGATACTCGTTGTTTGTTCAAAATAACGAAGGTCGGCGAGAATGTTCATATTCATCGATAGGCTCTAGTCGTTGTATTGGAGAATTCCAAATACTATTTGTATTGATGCTTCATTGTGCCCACTGGTTATACTGCCTTCTTTATGTTTGAAGAATATATTAATATCAATAAACTCATCACCATTCAATATCGTAAAAACTTTTATGTGGTCTCCTCTTAATCTCCTAGTCTCTAGTGTTGTCAATCCACGTTCTAATAGGCGTCTTTCGTAACCACGATCGTTCAGTTCAGGAATCAGCTTAGATGCTCTTCGTTGCACTCTTTCTATCTTATCTATGTCCTTCTCATGACAAGGTCTCCATGCTTGTATACAATACTCCAAATGTGGCCTAACTATTGCTTTGTACGGTGGTACAATTAGCTGTTTCTCCTCACACATGAAATGTCTCCTAGTTAGCCTTAGTATTTGGTTACCCTTTGAAGCTGCAATTTCATATCGCTCCGAAACTTTCATGTCAGCACTAAATGTTACTCTTAAGTCCTTTTCTTTTATAGTTTTACCTAATATAATAACCCCATAACCCCTTGGCCGTTCGTGGATCGACAAAAATCACGTAAATATAGTGGACAGCTCTGCACGTGCATGTGTATGAACAAGGTTCCACTGTTAAAACAGTGTATTGTCATAGCTAACCATGTGTCCTTCTGCAGGTTGTGTGGTGTTCATATCCAATGGAGGTATTGTTTAAGCCAGATGTGACTTGTTTGAGAGAGGACACCAGGAGCTGGAGAGGCTACCATCAACAAAAGGTGTATTGTGTTTACATTTTGTTCGTTTACATTTCCAGGCGAGGTGTGGCTATAATAGAGTAGGGTAGGGTAGGTTGGGCAAGGAGCCCCCATGATGTAAAAAAACACCTTGTGTTACTCCGTTTATACGTGCTTGATGTACGTCTGGTGAACGAATACTACGCTGTCACCCAGTGACTACTGTGACCGAAAAGCAGACGCTGCCAAAACACGGTTAGTGAATATTGTCATTTTAAGTTTTCTTGCATGTTTGATGTATTACATGACTGTATGTAATGTTCTACCGAAACAATTGGTTTACACATAGCAATGTAAATGTTGTGATTTGGGTGATGTAAAATCGTGTCTATGTCACAAAAAACATATTTGTTTTGTACAGCTGGTGATATAATGTCATAGTGTGCATTCATGCTTCATTACTCTGTTGACAATTGACAATGTATCTAAAGATTCCCTCAAACGGTCAGTGCGGAATATCATATACGACTGATCGAACGTAATATTTGCAGACCTGTATGTGGTGTGGTAACTAGTTCAGTGAGCAATTTATTCAGATATGGTTCGAACTTACAAGCGAAAGAACGGGGTGCGTACGGCGATGAAACGCTGAAATCTGCACTCTTAGCATTGGAGGAGCAGCCGTTGAAGACAGTCGGTCGATTAGATAACGTGCCCACTCGGGGTGCTCTTGCACTTGGGCCGATGAATACACCGCTACCTGCTCCCGCTGAGAGCATTCTGTGCGACCACATTTCTTACATAGAGAAATATTTGTACGGGTTGACGATTGTAGACGTGAGACGCCTGGCCTTCGGTCTCGCCGAGAATTTGGGTCTGAAACACAATGTTTCTGCTGAAAGGAACATGGCCGCGCGGGTTCACCAAACGGCACAAAGATTGGTGGGTGTAACTTTTTGCCAATTTCACGAATGCATCAGTTGACGTGCCCCAGATCGTAATCCTCTATGGTCAACACAGTTACAAGACTCTGGCTGCAGTAGAGTATGCGAGGAACCGTGGCATTACCTTGATCACACTGCCACCGCACATCGCACACAAGTTGCAGCCTTTGGACAAGTCATACTTAAAATCCCTCAAAAGTGCGTACAACGCAGCGGTTGACTTATGGATAGTCGCCAATCCCGGAAGGATAAACACCGCATACGACATGGCAGCAATATTGGGAAAGGAATTCCTGCGATCCGCCACACTAGACAAAGCCGTCGCAGCCTTTCCCGCATGTGGAATTTAGCCATTCGTAGCAGAAATCTTATATGGATGGAGACTATGTTACCGCTTCGGTTACCGATGAGGATTCAGTACCACCGACCGATAGATCATCCTCTGCATTGCCGCCAACTGCCGGATCTGCCTCAGTACAGCTGCCAACTGCCGGGTCTCCCTCAGTACTGCCGCCATGTGCCGGATCCTCCTCAGTATAGCCGCCGACTGTTGGATCATCCTCAGTACTGCTGCTTACTGCGGGATCATCCTCAGTACAGCCGCCAACTGCCGGATCATCCTCAGTACAGCCGCCGACTGCTGGATCATCCTCCGTACTGAGGCCAACTGCCGGATCATCCTCAGTACTGCCGCCAACTGTCGGATCATCCATAGTACTGCTGCCAACTGCCGGATCATCCTCAGTGTTCCAATCTTTCCATTCAGTATTTCTATGCCATACAATGGTAAAGTTATATTACTTGACAGTGAAGGACTCTCATAATTATGTAGGTTGGATACATGTTTTGGATAAGATAATACCTTCACACCATTTTCACGTTGATCACGAGTTTATCTCCTTTCAGTATTCGTATGTTATACAATGGTAAAGTTAATTTACCTGACAGTGAATGACTGTCGTACTTCTGTGGATTAGATACATGTATTCGAAAAGATAACACATTCACTCCATTTTTTTAATGATCACGAGTTTGTCTCATTTCAGTATTTTCAGCATGCCCCATATACGGTAATATGTAATATCAAGAAAATATCGGACAAGGAAAGAATGTTGAAACTGGCCAACTTGTTTGACATCTTCCTCCACCTCAATCCATTGAAAAACTCATTGCAAGGCCGGTTCATGACATTGATTTTTTTCAGACAGAGTAGAAACATTAAAAAGGAAACGTCGATCAACTTTTCCAGGCGAACCTCTCCTCTTTGTTAAACTTGGAAGGTAATTCACACATATTTTCTACATCTCGAACAGGGGTCCTGACGCCAAATTGCACCATAATCGGCTTATACAGATATTACCTCATGCAGCATCGCGGTGGAACAGCATAGGGAATAGTCAGATATTGTTGTTATACAGTGAACCCGTATATGGGGCATGTAGCCCCCGGGGCGTCTCGCCCCAGGTATGGGACAAGACCCAAACTTGGGACAATATTTTATTAACAAATATAAAAGTTACTGTTGTCAAATGTCATAAATGCTGTGGTAATACATAGCATAACCGCACGGCGATCGAATGACATTAAAATAAATTCAAAATGACAAGTTCATGAATAACCAGGCCCATTTTCCCTTAAGGGGCTCCATGCCCCACCCTACCTTAATGTTCGAAATATACGCAGAACCGGTGGTCACCGACCACCTTTATTCCGCCGGGTGAGTAACTTTTTGAATTACTTGTCCGTGTTACTATCCACTTTGGGGGGAAACTAACACGTTTACAGCAGTAGATATAGAAGCTGATTGTGAAAACTGGCCGATGTAAGTATCAAATGCTTGACAAGATGTAATTACCCTGAAATGTTATCACAAAACGTGGTGCTCGCGAAGTGCGCACGTTTACTGAATTATATCGTCAAAAACATCGGCCAGAACGTACACAAAGGTGATGTAATGTAATTTTTAAAATCAAAACGAGACGTAACCAGTAGTACAGGTATCGTATCAAAACAAACCACGCTGATTGGACTTTTGGGAAAGGATGAATTCTACAGGGTAAAACTTTTTGGAAAGACGTGGTGTCCGGATATCCAGAACCTTTTGGGGGTCAAGGAAGAACACTGGGCTGCAGGCAATGTAAACAGTCGAACCATTATATACAATGGATGGGCAGAAGTTTGATTATCACTTCCTGTAATTTCCGCTTGTAACAAGGTGATGGTAGTACTAAAGCAGGACTGTCTCCTGCAGTCGGAGAAACCCAACTAAGGCACGTAGGATGTGTGAGGTTGCGTACGCATCCCTCCGCTGAGGCAATTTTGTTTCCCACGTCGTGAACATTGAAACATGTAGCCAAACACCTGAAATGGTTACTAAGTTGCACCACAACGATTACACCCTGTAATATATCAAGGATAACTAATTATTTAATCCCATGTTGATTAGTTGGTTGCAGGGGCCGTTCTTCCAAACCGGTTTGTGTTCGCTGTCACGCACAACGCGGTATCTAGAACGGATTCATTACGACAGGAAATCGCCGAATTATTTGACAACAGTAGAAAGGAACTGTCTCAAAATTATGTCATATCAAGAAAATATCGGACAAGGAAATAATTTAGAAACTGGCCAACTTGTTTGACATCTTCCTCCACCTCAATCCATTGAACAACTCATTACATGGCCGGTTCACGACATTTATCTTTTTTTCAGACAGAGTAGAAACATTAAAAAGGAAACGTCGATCAAATTTTCTAGGCGAACCTCTCCTCGCAGGATTAGTCCCAAGCACAGCTGCCCCAGCTGAGTGATCAAACACAACTAGGTAGAAGTGTTATCACTCCTGCAATATTGTCTCCCTTCCCAAAACCAGCGATTTCTAGGACCAAGAGAAGACCTACCAAGTCGGAAATCATAATCTCATATATAATATGTCACATATTACTCAAATTGCGCCAAATAAGAACACATTTTTTGAAAACATAACATACACATTGACTGTATTTCCTGCTTGCATAGACAGCTTGTAGTAACTCGTGGCCTGACCTTTAATATTCCTCGGTATCACGTACAGTATTGGGAAAGAGGGCTCGGATGTTAGGGGGTTCAATATGGGTACACTTCCCCAGTAATAACAATATCAACAATAATAATAAAGTGACAAGGCGGTGACTTAATTATTAGAGCAAGTGGTTTAGTTTCTACCTACCAGCTTTACATCTTGTTGTACTTGCTATATGAACATATATGGGTCATTCTCCAAATACCGTAATATTTCGAAGTAGATATTCGGGCGGAGGCGACCCAGTTGGAAATTGTCCTGCTGTGGCTACGATTAATGTTCATCTACCATTACAACGCGACACTTAGTGGGTAGAGCTGAATCTGGCATATTTATATAATTTTAGGGTTTTAATAATGTTGACGTCATCTTTATATTGTCTCTGGTGTCAGGAATAGTATATACGTGTTTGCATGCGTCCTGGCAATTTGTAGATATATATTATATTGTGTCTAATATGGGTTATGTGTCGTATCAAAGTTTTATATATGAAAAAAAGTTAAAATGGTTTTCACAGTCAAATCTTGGTTTTTCAATCGCCATCGGAAGCTAACGAGCATATGCTGACCAGTATCATAATGCATAACTGTTATTAGTGGACACACATCATAAATTGATACCGTGATTGATGCATACATGTCAGCGTAAGAATAAATAATGCTAAAAAGTTATGTGCATGGACGCTATTTTGGTTCTAGAAATTAAAATGAGGGGCATAAGACCAGTGACTGATGGAGTAACACCAGTGACAAATATTAACACCAGTGACAGTGCGATCAATCATCATACTTTATTGCAAGGAATACACATCTCCAAATCACACAGTTGATTAAAACGGTTAACAGCTAGTACTCCCTTCACAGGACTCGTGTCATCACACATCTGTCTTCCAAATATAGGTTGAACTTGACCTGGAAAGATGTTAAACAATGCTCCCTTTGAGTGACCTTTGTGTTTCACAGTCAACATTGCCTGTTACATGTACTTCTTTCCCATTATAGTCGGTAAGCTACATTTTTGTAGCTCTCATTTTGGGGCCTCTTTGGAAGGGTTTAATTGCCGTGGACCTTTATTTTCAGATTTTCTAGTGAACTTCATGTCTTTCGTCAATACTTCTTGCACATCTCGGTCGTCAACCAGTGACATTGCCTTGATCCTTTTACAAATCATGATCGTTTTGTCAAGTGTATGTTCGTGTGTGTTCATTAGTTATTTTATGTTTCGACACTTGTGATTCCTATAATAATTTTCTCATGAATCAATCCTGCTCGAAATTGCATCTTTTTGCTATTTTCCTCAAATTTGAGAGGTGCGATGCAAACGACTCGCCTTTTTTAGTGTTCTTTAATTAAAACGCAGTCTTTCATACGCCACACATATCTTTTCTTGCATATATGTCTCTAACTGTTATACAAGGTAGGCAAACTTGTTTGAGTTCTCTTCAGCGATGTTGAAAGTATTGAATACTTCAATTGTTTCTTCACTTGCACTGTGTAACAGCAACGTGCAATTTACACTGTCGGGCCGGCAACCCTTTTCCGTGGCTTCGAGGTAGATATCGAACATTTGATAAAAATGTCACCAATTGTCTTCGTTGTTTCCTTCGAAACTCAGTTTTCTGGTCGGTTGTAGCGATTCCATGATATTTCTTCTCCAAGTCTTACACCAGGTAATACTTCGCAAGTTTGTAACACGTCAACAATTTAGTTTAAATTTATTTATTGCCACGTGCTTTTGACAGTTGCACTCGTGATCCCGTACAACGGAAGTGTTTATTAACCAAGACAAAGCTTCGTAATTAACGGTACTCGTGGTCGTACTCGACATATAAATTGAAGTAATAAGCGACATATATTTACACTAAGTACAGTAACAATAAATTAATGTATATATTTATTGATATAACAAAGGCTTTCGATACAGTACACAATGAAAATTTATCAGCACGCCAAATTATTACGGTGTGCAAGGAGTAGCAAAGTATTTTATTAAACGCTACCCTCAAACAGGAAACACTTTGTAAATATTGACGGATGAGTCTTGGAACCATTAGATGTCACATATGAGTTTTGTATGTGCGGGTAACAATAATAATTATTAGCACTACGACTCGTGCTAAACAAATAGTAAGCCAGATTGTGCACATGGCTTTGTGTAAACTAATTAACATCGAACTTCAAAAACAAAAACATTATTTTATTCAAGCACCGTCCCCCGGGTGTAGACATTAATTTGACATCAATAACGATCGATTAATCAGATTAGGTATTACACAATTTATGTTAATATTTACGGATGTCCTTCCGAACTGGAAATATCATAATAACGCGATTAAAAAAAAACCATGTTGTAGCTGACTTGGCTGTTGCAATCGTCGTTTTCATTTCTGTTATTGAGGTGCCATCTTTGCCTAAGATGATCCCAATATATTTAAATGAGTTAACTTTCTCAAGAAGTAAAACAAAATACAAACATAAACACGCGCGCGCTCGCACACACGCACACACACAGTGTATTGAACCTACGTTTATCACTCAGCTGTGTAAATGTGTACATGGTAGTAGTAAAGGGGTAGGTGTACCGCGCGCAACTTGATTATGATGGGTGGAAGTGGAAAGTACCCGGATGTAGGTCAAGGTCAAACTCAATGTTCTGGTACTGCCCACGTTGGTGCGTCTTGTTTTAACTGTTAGCGCCACCTAGCGGATTTTTTTGGCGAACTAAATTCATCTGGCGGATAGGTCATGAACTACAAGTGTTGTCATCTAGCGGATAGGTTGTGTACTAAATGTAGGTGTACTGCCCAAATTCGTGTCTCTTGCACGCTTGCGTGCAATAGAGCCTCCTGACGGATACTTCACGAACTACAAACATCATCCCTGGTGGGGCAAGTGAGCGAACCCCATGTTAAAGCATAGGGAATGTTCACTCCATGATAAAGCATAGGGATTTTTATCGCAAAGGTATGCGACCACTTTTCGAATTTTCACACCATGTTAAAGTATAGGCCATTTTTATTGCAAAGGTATCCGATCACTTTTCGAATTTTCATCCTAAGTTAAAGCATAGGGATTTTTATCGCAAAGGTACGCGACCACTTTTTTGAATAAAATAAAATATACCGAACACCATTTGAATATGTCACACACGAGATTGCTTGACCCGTAGGTCCAGGCTCTGCCTAGGGGCCGAGCCTTTATTTGTTTGACTATGACATGTCGAAAATGTGGTGTTATAATAGGGGTAATGTGTAACAAAAGGGTTATAAATTCAACGGAGACCATTTTATCTGAAGTAATGTATACGAAATGTAGATTATGTATAGGACTATGTTATACCAGAGCCTATAGCCTCGTTTTTCGAACAGAGTGACCATTTTGGAATTAGCCCTTTGGTGTCTGTTAAAAAAATAAAAATAAACCATACTCGACACGTGTCTGGACACGTTTGTTTCTCGCAAGTACGCGCACCCTGTATGACGTTATGGTACGCGCAGTAATTTTGTACACGAAGTGAGTTGTTCAAGCAGATAGTGCTTTGGTTAGACCTTGTATTGAACTTGCGCGTGTGTAGCGTAAGCCCTTCATGTGACGTCAATTAAATAAGTAATTGCGCATGCGTAATAGTGGCTATTCTTATAGGTCGTAGGTTGTCGACCCATTGATTAGGGGTAGGACGTGCCTAGTCTATGCATTTACAACTTTAACACAGGTCCAAACCGGATAAAGCATAGCCATAGGCATAGGCATAGAGGCTAAAGGCTATCTGGCCTACAGCGCATAACCACGGACAAACACCTTACAAACACTGACAAACAGCTCATAACCACTGACAAACAACTTACAAACACTGACAAACAGCTCATAACCACCAACAATCAGCTCATAACCACTGACAAACATGCTATATCGAGTGAAAAATTTCCCTGTTAACTGGTATGAACTGGTATGAACCGGTATAAATCAATCCGGTATAAACAAAGGCTCTGTGTTGAAAAAACATCCGTGTATCTGTCCCGAGTTAATAAGGCATAGGAAATTACACGAACTTGTCAGCTAAAACATTCAAAGTACCAGCTATCTGTGTAATATTTTGTTCAAACTGTTTGTCGTGTAACAGTATTTGTCAGAATATCATAGTACTTACCCAACTTTTTGTCCATATATCAATATAGCTAATACTCTTTTGTGAGAATGTGGGTGGCTCTGAAAAGAGCCGTTTAAACATCAGCATTTCGTATAGATTATACGAAGCATCGGCGATGAACGAGGAAGAGCTACGGGATCTTCATCTAAAAGTCGTACAGATTATACGAAGCATCGGCGATGAACGAGGGAGAGCTACGGGATCTTCATCTAAAAGGTTCTGAAGCAGTTCCAACCCCAGACATCAGTGCAACCATCGATGAAGGAGGAGATTGAAATGCTGGCATCCGTTGAAGACGATCAACTTGTCATTCATCATTCGATATGGCAAACTTCTCGCGTCTTGGGTTTTCTTATGCGGAGGCGGTCAGAGGGCCGCAGCTCATATCATACTGAAGACGCCTAATAATGTGTATAATTTCTTTTTATATAGTTAGAAAATGTGCCGAAAAGTCACGTGGGCGTGCCGGAACGAGGTGTCAGAATAATATTTGTAACTTTGTTATATATACGAAAGAACATAACGGTCACGTGGGCGTGCCGAAAGTTCACCGATTTGTGCACGTTCATGAGAGAGGCGACATCCGATGCCACTCAATGGATACCAATGTAATTAGTCAGAGTATTCCCATCTACCGACCATGATAGGTATATCAGAATCCGCTAGGTGGCGTATTGCCTTCTAGCGGCCAAAACTGATCCATTTCTTGTGCATGAAAATGACGCCGGCGCGGCGCCGCGTCAGAGATCACATGGTCGCAGAAAATACGTCGCTGCTGCTATGGAAATGATGTCACCATGACGTTTGAGCATGGAATCGACCAATGGATAACTCTGTTACATATGGAGATACTTCTTTTTCGTTTTGAGCGCGGCGTTTTGTGTGTGTAGGTAAGTGAAGTTTAATGTTTTCTATGCTTGCTAAATGCGTAAATAAAATGTAAAGATTACGTAATGAAATAGCGATATTAGTGTAGATTTAAATATTAGCTTTAAAATGATATATGTTGCATAAGTGTACGTGCCTGCCGAGCAACACACCGACATGGGCAACTTTGGCGTTCTAGGCGTACATTTTCAACAGTCGACGCCGTATCACGCTGGCATCAGTAGGCGCTTTTGCAGCATTAATTAAATCCATATCCATCGCAACCATCACATATAATTGGTGTTATTGTTCACTTGTAACAGTGACAAGATCTATATATAATTAATATTTACCGTTTTTAGTTTGATATTAACATGCCAAAATTAAATGTTTAAAGAAAAATGTGTTCAAGCTGACTGAATCTGTGTCTGTTGTTAGTGACGCTTTCCATAGCATCGTTATTTAAATCCCAAACCATCTCAATCTATAAAACGAATTGCTTTTACTTTTGTACTTAAAGTTATAACTAATTATTATGTAATTAACTTTTTAATATTATATTAACAAATTTATTTTGTTATGTCTTTAGTTATGACATTTCTTTTTTCATACTACACCACATCATTTCCATCAAGTCTAGACAAGTGATTCAGTGGTACTTTCATGTTTCAGTGTTGGAAGATCAAACGGGTAGTTATTAAATTTGTAGGACTAATTAATAGTCTAATTAATAGTCTAATTAATAATATAATTTTTTATTAATTAATAATAAGTGAAATATAGTTAATTTTGTAATTAAGTGATTGTTTTTTTCTAATTAATATGTCACAAATAAAACAGTTGCAATTGTTGAAATAATTTAAATTGTAGTTGAATAGTTATGAATGGTGTTTATCTTTAAGTGTTCAAGACAGTTGTAAGATGATGGAAATTAATTTGTATTAATTTGTGCAGTTGTTGCTTGAATTTACTTGAAATTGTTGAAAACCATTTACATTATTGTAGTACAAAATTTATAATAGCATATATATATTCGTTGTATTAATTGTAGTTGAATATTTTGTTCTTCCTCGTCAGCTGGCATCTCTGCAAGTGGCTGGTATCAACATCTCTACACATCAGTTGATACGCTTGCAAGTCCCACTACATGCAAAAAGACTGCTTTAAAAGTGAAGAACATTACCGCACACCTCAAGTTGCAATGAATTCTTAATAGCAAGTTTCACACAAATTCACTGTTGCTACCGAAACTTCAAACGAATGCTGCATGAAGCTGATTTGAGATGATCCTCTCTCTGCGGACAATATTCTGATGTGGCTCCTCATGCAAAACATGAATTATACATCAGTTGTTCAACTGAAAGTTACAGACATAATGCAAAATTATGCAAGAGTTGACAATAATTACTAGACAAAGATTTACAAATGATTTTTACCTGCAAGACGTTTTACTCGTTATAACTACATGACTACAAACATTGCTGAACTGTGTAGGCTTACAACTATTGCTGTACGTGCAGGACTTTGCATGTTGCTGTGCTGCCTGAATTACAGAACATGCTACTCTACATCTGCAGGACTTGATAATGTTGGACATGCATCCTTGGACATATGAACATTTATGCAATACATTTGCACTGCATTATATGCATCCAGTGTTTCATGAAATTATTCACGTTGCCGCTATGTTTGAATCTGTTATAATAAATGTTCTTAATATTCATTCTGTTGTAATGTTTATCCATATAATTCCCTTTAAATTTACCTGTTGTGGCATACTAATTACAGAAATGTTTATCAATTAGTCTGCGTGCATTTTATTACAAAGTCACATTGAATTCAGATTGTTGTATTAACAAATTGTTCATACTGTTAATCCTCGTTACTGAATTAAGTATTTAAAATTGTTCAACTAATTAGGAAAATATTAAACTAATTATGTCATGCATAACAGGTAACATTTCAAGTTGATCTATTAACAATTTTTTTCATTCTTAAGATTGGTATGCCCATTTCCTAATTAATTGTAGGTCAATCATGCCATTAATCCCCGTAAATAGGTCAAATAAGAAATTAGGTTAACTAATTAGGTCATCAACAAATTATGGATTTTAAGAGGTAGCAGTCATAATATATTACAGTCACTGTATAAACTGACTGACAGAGTTCAACCTATAACAGGCCTTTTCCTACCCGATTTATGTAATTAATAACGGTAAATAGGTTAATTATTAAATATAGGTCAATTAATAAGGTCATTAAATAACTAATTTCATAGTATGCTATAACAATATAATATATTAACAATCTTCAAACCTCTAATAGTTTAGTAGGCATTTCCTAATTAATTACATTCAAATAATGCAAATAATCACAGTAATTAGGTCAAATATACAATGAAGGTCAATTAATTAGGTCAAGGTCAAATCATATCAATATGATTTTTGGGGTCACATAACTTCTTATTTCGCATAAATATCTTCAATATACACAATTTTATGGCCGTTTTCCTATATAATAAAATGCAGTACATCAAGCTTCTGGGGCCAGTTTGTGCACAACAAATGGACTGAAATTCAATACCAAAAAGTGTTGTTTTTCTGAAACAAAAAGTGGAATTACGTCGGAAATAATAAAGATATCACAAAAATTCAAAAACTATCATAAACTTCATAACAAACTCTATCTTGTGGAACGATTAACGTATTTGAATTTTTACCTGATGTACCTAACCATGACATATCTCTATTCGTCGAGTGAAAAATCTCCCTGTTAACTGGTATAAACTGGTATAAATCAAGCCTCAAGGTTCTGTGTATTTGTCCCGTGTTAAGGAAGTTATACGAACTTGTCAGCTAAAACATTCAAACCACCAGCTATATGTGTACAATTTTGATCAAACTGGTTGTCATGTAACAGTATTTGATAGAATATCATAGTACTTACCAACGGTCACAGTGGGTATCCTGTTTGTAAACTGTTTTGAATGGGTATTCTCTGTTCGAGGTTCACCTACATGTATGTCTCATCTGTGCCTAGAGACCAACAATACTATTTCACCATTTTATCATGCTGGTGTAATTGCGTTCAACATTATTATTAAATAAATAAACACGCTATGAGTGATCCACAATGGCGACTCGATCGTCTTGATACCAAAGAGCCTATATCAATAAAAAGACAGCGCAGTCTTCGCTATCTTCATTGTTCGAGGAAAGTGAAGCGTTATGTTAGAACAGTACAGACACTTAATAACCTCCTAGATAAGATGTACCAGTATCTATATAGTTTAACGTATTAAGGGTCAAGTGTACACATGTTCATTAGAACGTTTTTATCCTTTTCCGTACTATAGTATTTAAATTCGTGCTTCTTCGGTAAAACCTTCGAAACCGACTTCTGTCGTAAAATAAATAACCTGGCATGGGTAATCGAAAATGAACTCATAGATTCATACATATATACATAGATACATCAAGAGATGAGACTACGACCGAGATGTGGCTAAAGACTGTTTGAGTGTTTTGTTAGAAGCAGGTGTGAAGCTATCCGGCCGAGATATGTCACGAGACTACGGAGGCGACATCGGAATAGATGGGTTACAGCGTCAAACACTACCACATTCAGGCAATTCGACGTGTTACCACGTGAGATTCCAGATTCCATATGGAATTCCAGGCAATTCGACGTGTTACCACGTGAGATTCCAGATTCCATATGGAATTCCAGGCAATTCGACGTGTTACCACGTGAGATTCCAGATTCCATATGGAATTCCAGGCAATTCGACGTGTTATCACGTGAGATTCCAGATTCCATATGGAATTCCAGGCAATTCGAGGTGTTACCACGTGAGATTCCAGATTCCATATGGAATTCCAGGCAATTCGACGTGTTACAGCGTGAGATTCCGTCAAAAAATATGGAATTCCAGACAAATAGACGTGTTACCGTGTAAGATTCCGTCAAAAGCGTCACGCAAGACTTCGGATGACACGAGACAAGAGACGAGACTACGACCGAGAGATGTCACGAGACTTCGGATGACACGAGACAAGAGACGAGACTACGACCGAGATGTGTCACGAGACTTCGGATGACACATCACACGAGAGTACTGACGAGATAAGAGATGCCGCGAGACTACGGATGACATATCACACATCACACGAGAATACTGACGAGATAAGAGATACCGCGAGACTACGGATGACACATCACACATCACACGAGATGCCGCGAGGTTACGGGTGACACGAGACAAGAGACGAGACATGACCGAGATGTATCACGAGACTTCGGATGACACATCACACGAGAGTACTGACGAGATAAGAGATACCGCGAGACTACGGATGACACATCACACGAGAGTACTGACGAGATAAGAGATGCCGCGAGACTATGGATGACACATCACACATCACACGAGAGTACTGACGAGATAAGAGATACCGCGAGACTTCGGATGACACTTTTTAGTGTTGGTAGTACTTATAACTTTTTAGTGCTGTTACTAATGTAATTAGTCAGAGTATTGCCATCTACTGACCATGACAGATCTCTATTCGTGGGCACACTTCCGGGAATACCCGAAGCACAGAGGCCGCCACGACAGTCAAGTAACATCCGGTGCGACATCACTACCGACGTAGCGCCCCTAGTATAGGCTGCCATAGCAAGCGAATTTGAAAACTGCTATGCCCGAAACACTAAACTATATACACTAATTTTCGGCGTCATCTAATTTGCATAAACAATCAGACCGAACGGACATCACGTGACTTCCCTTAACACACACAAAACACAAAAACTGTGCACGTCCATGAGAGAGGCGACATTCGACGCCACCTGTTATGTCTGTGTGTAGTTCACTACGGACGTTAGCTGGTAATGTCTGTGTGTAGTTCAGTAGAGACGTTAGCCAGTGATGTATCTGTGTAGTTCAGCACGGAGACTTTAGCCTGTTATGTATATGTGTAACAAACTTGCAGGATTCTGTGACAAACGAAACACCAAACACTTAGATCAGTGTGTGACAAGAATCAAAGTTGTCGGATAAAGAAAACACCAAACACTTATTAGGTTTCGGCGTCATTTCATTTACATAACCAATCAGACCGAACGTACAGCACGTGACTTCCCTTAACACAAAAACTGTGTACGTCCATGAGAGGCGAAATTCGACGCCACTCAACGGACACCGATGTAATTAGTCAGAGTATCGCCATCTACTGACCAGGATGACCAACGATAGCGGAAGCGTAGAGGCCACCATGACAGGTCGCCATATCATTCAAATAACTTCCGGTACTACGTTACTTCCGGCGTAGCGCCCCTAGTATAGGCTGCCATAGCAAGCGAATTTGAAAACTGCTATGCCCGAAACACTAAACTATATACACTAATTTTCGGCGTCATCTAATTTGCATAAACAATCAGACCGAACGTACATCACGTGACTTCCCTTAACACATACAAAACACAAAAACTGTGCACGTCCATGAGAGAGGCGACATTCGACGCCACCTGTTATGTCTGTGTGTAGTTCACTACGGACGTTAGCTGGTAATGTCTGTGTGTAGTTCAGTAGAGACGTTAGCCAGTGATGTATCTGTGTAGTTCAGCACGGAGACTTTAGCCTGTTATGTATATGTGTAACAAACTTGCAGGATTCTGTGACAAACGAAACACCAAACACTTAGATCAGTGTGTGACAAGAATCAAAGTTGTCGGATAAAGAAAACACCAAACACTTATTAGATTTCGGCGTCATCTCATTTGCATAACCAATCAGACCGAACGTACAGCACGTGACTTCCCTTAACACAAAAACTGTGTACGTCCATGAGAGGCGACATTCGACGCCACTCAAGGGACACCGATGTAATTAGTCAGAGTATTGCCATCTACTGACCAGGATGACCAACGATAGCGGAAGCGTAGAGGTCACCATGACAGGTCGCCATATCATTCAAATAACTTCCGGTACTACGTTACTTCCGTCGTAGCGTCCCTAGTAGAGGCCGCCATGACAGTCAAGTTACTTCCGGTATGACATCACATCCGGCGTAGCGTCCCCTAGTGGATAATCGGAGTACTACGTCACGTCACGAAAATGTATACAACCACCTTGTTGGTTGTTTAAATTTTCGCGAGGTTAACCCCAACTTTGTTTTTCTTGATAACATAATTATATATTTTTACCCGCTAGATGGCGCCATCAAGTGACGTAGTACTCCGATTATCCACTAGGGGTCGCTACGCCGGATGTGGTGTTATACCGGAAGTCACTTCACTGTCATAGCGGCCTCTACTAGGGACGCTACGCCGGAAGTAACGTAGTACCGGAAGTTATTTGAATGACCTGGCGACCTGTCATGGTGGGCCTCTACGCTTCCGCTACAGTTGGTCATTCTGGTCAGTAGATGGCGATACTCTGACTAATTACATCGGTGTCCGTTGAGTGGCGTCGAATGTCGCCTCTCATGGACGTACACAGTTTTTGTGTTAAGGGAAGTCACGTGCTGTACGTTCGGTCTGATTGGTTATGCAAATGAGATGACGCCGAAACCTAATAAGTGTTTGGTGTTTTCTTTATCCGACAACTTTGATTCTTGTCACACACTGATCTAAGTGTTTGGTGTTTCGTTTGTCACAGAATCCTGCAAGTTTGTTACATATATACATAACAGGCTAAAGTCTCCGTGCTGAACTACACAGATACATCACTGGCTAACATCTCTACTGAACTTCACACAGACATTACCAGCTAACGTCCGTAGTGAACTACACACAGACATAACAGGTGGCGTCGAATGTCGCCTCTCTCATGGACGTGCACAGTTTTTGTGTTTTGTATGTGTTAAGGGAAGTCACGTAATGTACGTTCGGTCTGATTATTTATGCAAATTAGATGACGCCGAAAATTAGTGTATATAGTTTAGTGTTTCGGGCATAGCAGTTTTCAAATTCGCTTGCTATGGCAGCCTATACTAGGGGCGCTACGCCGGAAGTAACGTAGTACCGGAAGTTATTTGAATGACATGGCGACCTGTCATGGTGGCCTCTACGCTTCCGCTATCGTTGGTCATCCTGGTCAGTAGATGGCGATACTCTGACTAATTACATCGGTGTCCGTTGAGTGGCGTCGAATGTCGCCTCTCATGGACGTACACAGTTTTTGTGTTAAGGGAAGTCACGTGCTGTACGTTCGGTCTGTTTGGTTATGTAAATGAAATGACGCCGAAACCTAATAAGTGTTTGGTGTTTTCTTTATCCGACAACTTTGATTCTTGTCACACACTGATCTAAGTGTTTGGTGTTTCGTTTGTCACAGAATCCTGCAAGTTTGTTACACATATACATAACAGGCTAAAGTCTCCGTGCTGAACTACACAGATACATCACTGGCTAACATCTCTACTGAACTACACACATACATTACCAGCTAACGTCCGTAGTGAACTACACACAGACATAACAGGTGGCGTCGAATGTCGCCTCTCTCATGGACGTGCACAGTTTTTGTGTTTTGTGTGTGTTAAGGGAAGTCACGTGATGTCCGTTCGGTCTGATTGTTTATGCAAATTAGATGACGCCGAAAATTAGTGTATATAGTTTAGTGTTTCGGGCATAGCAGTTTTCAAATTCGCTTGCTATGGCAGCCTATACTAGGGGCGCTACGTCGGTAGTGATGTCGCACCGGATGTTACTTGACTGTCGTGGCGGCCTCTGTGCTTCGGGTATTCCCGGAAGTGTGCCCACGAATAGAGATCTGTCATGGTCAGTAGATGGCAATACTCTGACTAATTACATTAGTAACAGCACTACAAAGTTATAAGTACTACCAACACTAAAAAGTGTCATCCGAAGTATCGCGGTATCTCTTATCTCGTCAGTACTCTCGTGTGATGTATCATCCGTAGTCTCGCGGCATCTCTTATCTCGTCAGTACTCTCGTGTGATGTGTCATCCGTAGTCTCGCGGCATCTCTTATCTCGTCAGTACTCTCGTGTGATGTGTCATCCGAAGTCTCGTGATACATCTCGGTCATGTCTCGTCTCTTGTCTCGTGTCATCCGTAGTCTCGCGGCATCTCGTGTGATGTGTGATGTGTCATCCGTAGTCTCGCGGTATCTCTTATCTCGTCAGTATTCTCGTGTGATGTGTGATGTGTCATCCGTAGTCTCGCGGCATCTCTTATCTCGTCAGTACTCTCGTGTGATGTGTCATCCGAAGTCTCGTGACACATCTCGGTCGTAGTCTCGTCTCTTGTCTCGTGTCATCCGAAGTCTCGTGACATCTCTCGGTCGAAGTCTCGTCTCTTGTCTCGTGTCATCCGAAGTCTTGCGTGACGCTTTTGACGGAATCTTACACGGTAACACGTCTATTTGTCTGGAATTCCATATTTTTTGACGGAATCTCACGCTGTAACACGTCGAATTGCCTGGAATTCCATATGGAATCTGGAATCTCACGTGGTAACACGTCAAATTGCCTGGAATTCCATATGGATTCTGGAATCTCACGTGATAACACATCGAATTGCCTGGAATTCCATATGGAATCTGGAATCTCACGTGGTAACACGTCGAATTGCCTGGAATTCCATATGGAATCTGGAATCTCACGTGGTAATACGTCGAATTGCCTGGAATTCCATATGGAATCTGGAATCTCACGTGGTAACACGTCGAATTGCCTGGAATTCCATATGGAATCTGGAATCTCACGTGGTAACACGTCGAATTGCCTGAATGTGGTTGTGTTTGACGCTGTAACCCATCAATTCTGATGTCGCCTCCGTAGTCTCGTGACATATCTCGGCCGGATAGCTTCACACCTGCTTCTAACAAAACACTCAAACAGTCTTTAGCCACATCTCGGTCGTAGTCTCATCTCTTGATGTATCTATGTATATATGTATGAATCTATGAGTTCATTTTCGTTTACCCATGCCAGGTTATTTGTTTTACGACAGAAGTCTGTTTCGAAGGTTTTACCGAAGAAGCACGAATTTAAATACTATAGTACGAAAAAGGATAAAAACGTTCTAATGAACATGTGTACACTTGACCCTTAATACGGTAAACTATATAGCTACTGGTACATCTTATCTGGGAGGTTATTATGTGTCTGTACTGTTCTAACATAACGCTTCACTTTCCTCGAACAATGAAGATAGCGAAGACTGCGCTGTCTTTTTATTGATATAGGCTCTTTGGTATCAAGACGATCGAGTCGCCATTGTGGATCACTCATAGCGTGTTTATTTATTTAATAATAATGTTGAACGCAATTACACCAGCATGATAAAATGGTGAAACAGTATTGTTGGTCTCTAGGCACAGATGAGATATACATGTAGATGAGCCTCGAACAGAGAATATCCATTCAAAACAGTTTACAAACAGGATACCCATTGTGACCGTTGGTAAGTACTATGATATTCTGTCAAATACTGTTACATGACAACCAGTTTGATCAAAATTTTACACAGATAGCTGGTAGTTTGAATGTTTTAGCTGACAAGTTCGTATAACTTCCCTAACACGGGACAAATACACAGAACCTTGAGGCTTGATTTATACCAGTTTATACCAGTTAACAGGGAGATTTTTCACTCGACGAATAGAGATATGTCATGGTCGGTAGATGGGAATATTCTGACTAATTACATTGGTATCCATTGAGTGGCATCGGATGTCGCCTCTCTCATGAACGTGCACAAATCGGTGAACTTTCGGCACGCCCACGTGACCGTTATGTTCTTTCGTATATATAACAAAGTTACAAATATTATTCTGACACCTCGTTCCGGCATGCCCACGTGACTTTTCGGCACATTTTCTAACTATATAAAAAGAAATTATACACATTATTAGGCGTCTTCAGTATGATATGAGCTGCGGCCCTCTGACCGCCTCCGCATAAGAAAACCCAAGACGCGAGAAGTTTGCCATATCGAATGATGAATGACAAGTTGATCGTCTTCAACGGATGCCAGCATTTCAATCTCCTCCTTCATCGATGGTTGCACTGATGTCTGGGGTTGGAACTGCTTCAGAACCTTTTAGATGAAGATCATTTTTTGTTCAGAAATTGCAAAATTTGAAGATGTAATCAGTGGATTCCAACTTTCCAGCCATATTAGATTTTGTTCACATACGTCATCGGTTGTAAAAGGAGGCGTTGACAAGAGATACTTTGGAATTGCAGTTAATTATGTATCTTTTTTTTTCTTAATATAATATTTGACACAAAATTGGTCAATTAGCTGGTTTGCCAACACGAGGTCTACAATGTATGTTGGTAGTGGTCAATCAGGTATTTGTTCTATACATAGGTCACTTGTTTCACAGTTTGCTGTGAAACAAATTAATAACCCATGTTAACCTTTTGGTTAACATGGGTTATTAAACAAAATAACAAAAATGTGATTAAATAACGATTTATCCTTTATATTTCAGGGTGCAATCGGTGTGGTGCAACTTGCCAGCCATTTCATGTGTTTATCAAAATGTTTCAATGTTTACGACGTGGGAAGCAAAATTACCTTAGCGGAGGAGTGCGTTTGCACCCTCACACATCGTACGGGCCTGTTTTGGGTTTCGCCAACAGTAGGAGCATTCGGACCGGGTCAGCGTATATTTCGAACATTAGGGTAGGGTGGGGCATGGAAAGCCCTATAGGGAAAATGGGCATTGTTACTGATGAACTTGTCAATTTGACTTCCTGTTGATGTCATGCGATTGCCGTGCGGTTATTTTATGAATTACCAAAGCATTTGTGACATTTGACAACAATAACTTTTATAATCGTTAATTAAAATATTGTTCCAAGGGTGATTATTGTACGAAACTGTATTTTATTCATGTTTCATTGTATTCAGTTCTTTCGAAAGTTTCTCGTCAGACTGGACTTGTTTAAGGTACTGTTCCCGCACTTCGAACGTTGCATTTAACTATTGTGTAATTATTATGCAAACGTGGTTGTTCTGCAAACTTGGCTAGATTTTGTATTAAAGAAGAGAAGTTCGAATAAGAAAATGACAGTAACATTAGAGAGACATGCATAATAATACTTGTGATCTTTCAGCCATGTGGATTGATCCAAGTGTGTGTGTGTGTGTATGTGTGTGTGTGTGTGTGTGTGTGTGTGTGTGTGTGTGTGTGTGTGTGTGTGTGTGTCTGTGTGTGTGTGTGTGTGTGTGTGTGTGTGTGTGTGTGTGTGTGTGTGTGTGTGTGTGTGTGTGTGTGTGTGTGTGTGTGTGTGTGAGTGTGTGTGTGTGTGATTGTCTGTGCATGTGTGTTGCGTGCGTGCGTGCCTGCGTGTGCATGTGTGTACGTGTACGTGCGTATACTAGCGTTCATGCGTGCGTGCGTGTTGAAGACACACACGGAGATGAAAGAGACCCACTTAACTATGTCGTGTATTTCTTTATCTTCCCAGGTCTACCAAGATGAACAAGCTGCTTGTCGCAATTTTTCTAGTCACCTGCGTGGGCAGCACGATGAGTAAGTCACACCCTTCTGTGTCGTGAACACAACCAGCAAAGTATTCACATTCCGGCCATATGTGAAGAAACGAATTTTGGATTTTCAAGATTTATCAGAAAGTACACATTTGGCCAATAGTAAGTGCGACAGATAATATGTTTTTTTGGAAAACTCCCATACTCTCTTTACAAAAAATAGAGAAACCTTTTTCAAATGTATTGTAAATGCATTAAGTTATATTTCTATGGTTTCGAATTAGATTATTTTGTTGCAGTAATATTAATTTTTGTAGTTGTTTTTAACATAATAGAACTTCACGATATTATCAATTTCGATTTCGAGAAGAAAAAAAACAGGCGCTACCTTGCAAACCTATCAGGTATGAGTTTTTATAAGAATATCAAAACAGACAACAAAATCCGTTATAATTTCTTACTAAGATGCAAATCTTACCTAATGTTAGTATTAGTGGATATTTTAATGCGCTACGTCAAATAACATTTAAGCCAGTTTAGTTTGGTTGTGTATGTTTGTATATGTGACCATTTAAGATATTGACAGTTAACCAATCAATCACAAAACACGCCCCAACTATTTTCCTAACTTTCAAAAATGTCAATATATTTCATCAGAATAAACAAACGATTGTGTTCAATAAATATATAAAAGTTGTAAACTAATATAGTTTGCTTGCACATGACATAAAAGTATAAGATGTCATTAGAATATATTACCTAGTATTGACGATGTCTGTTGAGAGTAAACATATCTGAGTGTGTACCATGTTTGTATTTGGTCTACGTCAAATAACATTAAATTGGTTGAGTTTGTTGTATGTGTTTGTTCATGTGACCATTTAAGATATTGACAGTTAACCAATAAATCACAAAAAACGCACACATTATTTTCCTAACATTCAAAATGTCACTGTATTTCATCAGAATAAACAAACTATTTTGTACAATATATATAAATAGTTTATTTATAGTATAATTTGCTTGCACATGAATTAAAAGTATAAGATGCTATGAAAATATACTACATATTTTGGACGATGTATTTTGACAGTAAACATATCTCAATGTCTACAATGTTTGTATTTACCGCACGGCAACGACACCATGATCCAATAATACACTTCGTGGAAACGTTACCAAAATCATAGCAACATATTGGCCATAAGTTTCGTTAACACTTCCTGCAATTTTCCGAAGTATTCATTGTGCATGTCACATGGGGATGCAAGTCCGAATGCAGGACAGTCTCCTGCAGTCGGATAAGCCAAACGCATGCCCGTAGGATGTATGAAGTTGTGTACGCATCCCTTCGCAGAGGCAATTTTGCTTCCCGCGTCGTCAACATTGAAACATGTGGCCAAACATATTAAATGGTTGGCAAGTTGCATCTCACCGATTACACCCTGAAATATTAAGGATAATTAGTTATTTAAGAAAATTTTAATTAGTTTGTTGGATAACACATATTAACAAAAAACATTAAAACCTGACCTTCAAATCTACTATGAAACCAGTGATTTATGTATAGAACCAATAACTGATTGGCCACTAGCATCATAAATAATAGGCCTCGTGTTAGCAAACCCGATTCCTGACCAATTTTGTGTTAAATTTGATATTAAGTAAAAACATGATCATAGTTAACTACTATTCCAAATTCTCTCTTGCCAACGCCTCCTTTTACAAACGATGACATACGTGAACAAAATCTAAGAAACTTGTAACCCACTGATTACAAAATAATTGCTTAACTACTATTGGGTCACATTTTTCTATTTCTGAAAAGAAAATTACTCACATGTAGCCAAAAAACTCAAATCTGACCGATAAAAGCTCCGATTATATAATGTGTGGCCTGTATGGAGAAATATTAAAATGATTTGATAATGTGTAGCATTATAATTATGTCCTGTAGAGCCAAAATACGTTCGTTATCAAATGTATGTTAATTTTTTACACACACACACACACACACACACACACACACCCACACACACGCACGCACGCACGCACGCACGCACACACACATAAACGCACGCACGCAAGCACGCACGCATGCACGCACGCACACACACGCGCACACAGAATCAGAACAACCACCAACACATACCATAATCAGTAACGTATATAGAAAACACCTAAACAGTTGGCTTATTGTAAAAAAAAATGTTTTATGAGCACTTTTCTCGTCCTTAGCCACCCATCTCTAAAATTGTGCGACCTCAACATCTGGTCTGATGCTGTTTTGCAAAGAGGTCGATGCGAACCAAGGGGCTTTATTCTTCCACACCGGTTTATGTTAACTGTCACGCAGAACACGGTATCTAGAACGTATTCACTACTACAGGAAGTTGCCGATTTGTTTGACAACACCAGGAAGGAACTGTCTCGAAATGTTGTCATATGAAGAAAATATCGGTCAAGGAAAGAACATTGAAGCTGACCAACTCGTTTGACGTCTCCATCCACCTCAATCCATTGAACAAGTCATTCCAAGGGCGGTACACAGCAGTGATCAATTTCTGAGACAAAGTACGAACATTAAAAAGGAAACGTTGATCAACTTTTCCAGGCGAACCCTCTTCTTTGTGATACTTGGAAGGTAATCCACACACATTTTGTGGATCTCAACAGGGCGCCTGACGCGAAATTGCACCAACATCGGCTGATACAGACATTATCTCATGTAGCATCGCGGTGGAACAACATAGGGAATAGTCAGATATCGATGTAGGTCAGACGATTTTGACGTGAAAGAGGTACAAGTCGCATACCTTTCACGTAATATATGTAACATAAATCCTGTGACCATCGACCTATTTTGGAACACAGGACTATGGCTCTCGTTATTAATTTGTTACACTTTTTCCTGTATAACCTTTACATTTTAGTAGGGCAAAACTACTTGTTGACTAAGCTTTTTGGAAAATATCACCTAGTGGGTAGACGAGGGACCAGCAGTACGTATCTTCTACTTAGATTTTCTGACAGCTTTCAACAAAGTGCCACCTCAATGGTTACTGCTTAAGATAAAGGCCCGTGGCATAAAAGATGGTTTAATTAACTGAATAGAAAAATGGCTAATTGACAGAAGACAACAGGCAGGCTTCTAACAGGAAATAAATTATGAGTGGTGTACCACAGGGGTCAGTACAAGGACACATATTATTCTTAATATATATATATCACCGATTTGGATGATGATTTCATCCGCAAATTTGAACACCTAGCTGTTTAGGTAGGTGTTGAAATTTGCGGGTGATAACATTTTTAGAAGCATTAAACGTGATGGAGATAGACAGCATTTATAAGATGATCTTGACAGGTTGATAAAATGGTCTGAAAAATAGCAAATGTTATTCAATTTTTTGAAAAGTAAATGCGTCCACACAGGACTTTGGAACGAAGATGCACAATTTAAAATGGAAAGCTCTGTATTAAGTACTACTGTGAAAGAAAAGGACTGAAGGTTAACAATTAGTGCTGATATGAAGGTTTGAGAGCAATGCCGTATTGCCGCTTCAAAGGGAAATCAAATCCTTGGATTAATTAGGCGAAACATAACGTATAACGATACAGAGCTAATAATACCGCTGTACAAAACAATAGTTAGGCCTCATTTAGAATATTGTATTCAAGCATGGAGGCCATATCACAGGAAGGACATATATATGCTAGAAAGAGTACTGAGGAGAGCAACTAAAATTATATCAACCAAAACTGAGCGATCTTAGTTACGAAATACGCCTAAAAGAATGGGGTTTAACAACAATAAAGACCAGGGGATTGAGAGGAGATCAGATAGATGTGTTTAAAATATTGAATGGTTATGAAAATATTGATAGAACATTTGTTGTCTGAGTTAAGAAAGATAGAAGGAACAGAGGACATGAAGTTACATTATTAAAGGAGCAGTGTAGATTCGATATAAGACAGTTCTCATTCTCACAAAGACTCTAAATGAATGCAACATATTATCTCCTGAGTGTATTGGTGCTAGTAGCGTGAATATGCTTAAAATAAAATTAACTCATACTTTAAAAGGGCGGGATACACATAGATACAAAATATTGGACTCTCGATAAGCCAAAAGGCTTCCTTGTCCATCTGCCATCTAGAGTTAATTTGTGGGATGGCAATCTTCTTAAATCTTGTTAAACATACACACATTTGGTTCACCCCACACCAATTTAGGAATACATGTAATATGTCGCATGCTTTTTATGTAGTTTGTGTGTTAAATTTAGTATTCGAACTTACTGTCTAACGCAACGCTCAGCAAACCAAATTTGCCCCGCGCACGGTTTCCATCTGACCCGCGAGTCCCGCGCTAAGAATTGGAAATTGCCAAGAACAGCAATGTATTGTAATTTTCTATCATACAACAGTTTTCGTTGGCAGAAACGTGGAGCTTTTCCTGCGTCATATGTGTGACTTTTTAGTTGTCTCCGTGGAATTGGCGAGCGCGTTGCTCAGCTTGAAGATATACTGAGTTTCCAGTTCGGCTATTGACAGCTGGAAGATAGTAACATTGAGTTGCGAGTTAATTATTTTGTTCTGACAGTCATATACGGACATTCGAACACATTGAGTAGGCCTACATGCTGAATCAGGGAAGATAAGAGTTGATTCGCAATTGTAGGAAACAATGCAGTTTTCGACCAAAAACTGTGTCTTTCAAAATTCGTGCCGATATTGACAACCTTTTATATTTCAAGTTCATTGGATAATAGGCAAACACGATGGATGTATCAATGATCCTTTGGTTTGCATTAGGCAGTATGTCTTTGAGCAAATTGGAATTCCCAGCGACGAATCACAACACGAACACCTTCGATACCGTTTGACGTTATCTACCGTCATGTGCTCTCTCTGCTCTCTCAACGCCTAGTTTGTAGACGAATATTTTATATGGCGTTTGAAAAGTGTGATTTATTTGTTGATTAGATGTCGTTCAGGGTTGCACAAAGCACACTCCTATTAGCATCTACGAAAGGATATTTTACGTCTTACGGTAATTAGAAGCTTTGGCAACAGTGAGATAACTGAACAAAATAAGGGCAACAATTAAAATAAGGTTTGCGAACCCTGGTTTAACGTCACCGATGAATCTGATCAAGTTTGCAGAACAGCGACCACATTAACTGCACAATGTTTAAATGTAACGTTCAAAATATAGTAAGAGTACATTTATGCACGTCCAGACTGTCGAGAAACCTTCGAAGCAACCGAAGATAAAGCAGACTATCTCCTGTATTATATTGTTTGATGTTGTTTTCATCACTGATTCCTGTTCAGCTCATTTTGTTTACAGGTGGTGTTTGTTAGGCTCGATATAACGTATACTTCCGCATATGATGAAATAAGTTTCCCTGTGTATTGATCCGCGGGGACGAGGTATGTCGTCATGTTGTCATGCTCTGCTCAATATTTTAAACGGGTAAAGGTTGTTTAGTTGAAACAATCTGCAACCCGTACTGCTTTTCGTGAAAATCGGATTTCCTGTCTTAAGATATAGATGCCGACGATCATCCAGATCAGACCAACGACAAACTGTTCAGTTTATGTGCTGCTTACGTTACTACTTAGAAATACTCATTCCCACACACCCTTCCACCCTAATAATTACTACCTCAAAATGGCTATAATTGTCCAGATTGTAAGTAATATGTAGGCACATAACAGCGCTATGACTGTTCATTTACGGTGGGGAACTCAGAGCGCTGGCACTCACCCACTACACTACCGCGCACTCGCTAAGTGAGGGAGTTAGTGGGTGGGTAGGTTT
Source organism: Escarpia spicata (assembly GCA_963995525.1). Taxonomy (NCBI): domain Eukaryota; kingdom Metazoa; phylum Annelida; class Polychaeta; order Sabellida; family Siboglinidae; genus Escarpia; species Escarpia spicata. The sequence goes on along the minus strand of OZ023207.1, from coordinate 23,619,738 downwards.
GGGTGAGTGAATGAATTAGTGAGTGAGTGGGTGAGTGAGTGAGTGAGTGAGTGAGTGAGTGAGTGAGTGAGTGAGTGAGTGGGTGAGTGAGTGAGTAAGTGGGTGAGTGGGTGAATGAGTGAGTGAGTGAGTGAGTGAGTGAGTGAGAGCGTGAGTGAGTGAGTGAGTGAGTGAGTGAGTAAGTGAGTGAGGGAGTGAGTGAGTGAGTGAGTGAGTGAGTGAGTGAGTGAGTGAGTGAGTGAGTGAGTGAGTGAGTGAGTGAGTGAGTGAGTGAGTGAGTGAGTGAGTGAGTGAGTGAGTGAGTGAGTGAGTGAGTGAGTGAGTGAGTGAATTTGCTCCCTTCTGTGTATCTAAGTGAATTTGCTGAATTTACCTCTGTATATATATTAATTTCCTGAATTGACTTGTGTATCTAGGTAAATTTCCCGAATTGACCTGTGTATCTAGGTGAATTTCTTGCCCAAGAAAGATGATCATTGAAGGTTTCCTTTGCCAACCCTGAGCATAGCTATGTGTCAATCACGCTTATATTTGTGTTCATGTTCCCGAGAGCACCACCTTTTCTAAAGTTGGTAATGTCGATATACCCAAACGTACTGTATCTGTGTATTTGTATATTTCGAAAGTTGTTCACCCTGATTTATAAAAAAGAAATACCATATATCAAACATAAAAAACTGGTAAACCTTTGTCGTGGAGTCAGAGAGCCGATGCGCTCAATCTACGATAACTCGTAAGGGCGCTGCATCAGCCACTTGCTCTCATAATTGAGTAGGCGCCATCAGCGCCTTGTCACGTTGTTATTATTATTATACTTATTATTATTATTATTGTTATTAGTATTCAGAGGTCCGAAGTTAGATTGATCAGACGTGTGTTACGAGCTCCGCAACAAATTGTGTTTTTGTCCGGTTGTATGCGTGCGATTAATATAAAGATTGAGTTTTGCGCAGGCGAGTAAGTGAATCTTCATATATGTGAAGGAATTCACAACTTGTACAGCCAAAATACGTGAACATTTATATATTTACTTCGGATATTTTACTGTTGCACTGGGAATATCGCCCATCTGAACAGTACGGCGCGGGAAATTTCACCTTCGCTGACACGGAATCATAGCATTCACCTGGACAAATTGACGACGAACAATAGCCGCTGAAGTGGTGTCCACTCAAGTGCGTTAACGGTAAGCCATTGTTTGTGGCTAAGCGTCTGACACTCGCAAACCGTGATGGCTAAGGCTAAGGCAAAGCCGCCCAAGACCGGACCGGGCGTAAGTGGTGCCACCGAGGCCCCTGCTGCCGACATCCACCTAGAAGTAAGCGCTGACGCGGACGAAAGCCATACCTACGTTGAGAAGCTCCTGAAAATACAAAAAGATGCGTACCAAGCGTGCTTGCAAAGCGCGGTAGCTGAAATCAACAGGAGGGTGGACAGCTTTATGCGTGAGACAACCACCGCGCTGACCGAACTCCGAGTCAGCTTGCAGTACACGCAAACCCAAGTCGAGGAGATCAAAGAGAAGCAGTCGAAGGAAAACATTGACGATCTGTCGAAGAAGATGATCGAATTTGAAGAAATGATCAAGAAAGTCGAGCACGCGATCGACTACCAAGAAAACCAGTCAAGACGCTGTAATCTACGTTTCGACGGCGTTGTTGAGGTCGACGGCGAGATGTGGGAGCAGACGGAGAAGAGCGTGCGCAGGGCTATGACAACAGCCCTAGAACTCCCCGAAGCCCAAGTGCGCGCCATCAACATCGGTCGCGCGCACCGAACTGGCGGCATGGGGACGAGAGCCCGGACCATCGTGGTCAAATTCGAGTCGTTCAAGGACCGCGAGCTGGTACTGCAGGCGGCGAAGAAGAAACGGCCTCGTGGCATCTACGTGAATGAGGACTATTCGCAGAAGGTCATGGCGAGGCGGAGAGAACTGCTACCAAAAATGATGAAGGCCAGGGAAGAGGGCAAAGTCGCATATTTGTCATTTGACAAACTGGTGGTAAGAGAACGACATGATGTCGCAAACCGTGGTTAAACTACCAAGTACCTGTTGACTATCCTGGCAAACGTTTTTGTGATGACTTAACCATGGCGTCAACTACACAACAAAATGACGAGTTAACGCCTCCGTATGATACACCGTTTGATTATAATGAACACTGTTACGAACACGATATTGATACTGATTGTTTGTTGTATAACGATTTGCCCACGCAATGTAAATACTACACCCCAGCACAATTTTCAACAAACTTTAGCAGTGTTGGCAAAAACCAGCCAATCAAACTGAGTATAATACACTTTAATGCTCGGAGTTTAAAAGCTAACTTACCCAAGATTAAAGATACTATCCAAAGCATGGAGTATAAATTTCATATAATTGCTATATCAGAAACGTGGCTTAAAGAAAACAATTGGGACGGAAGTGAAGTAAACTGTAACGATGTCGTATTTTCGGGTTACAAACTGTACTGTAATTCCAGAAAAAACAAACACGGTGGCGGCGTTGCCATATATGTGTGTGAATCTGTACTTAACAATTGCCAGTCTTCTGATATTTGTCTAAGGAATATATCGTATGCTGTTGATGACTGTTTTGAAAGCATCTTTATTGAGATACAAATTAGTAAACACGAAAAAATCAATGTCGGTTGTATGTATAGAGCACCGAATACCAGCTTCAGCAAATTTAATGACAATCTCCCATTCATACTGGGAAATCTCACCAGCAAAATCGTGTATATATGTGGTGATTACAATATAGACCTATTGCACTGCGAAGAGCAAGCTGAATCAAAATATTTCATTGATCAAATGTTCAGCTCTGGATTATATCCCTTGATCACCAGGCCCACACGAGTAACAAGCACGACTGCTAGTATAATAGATAACATTTTCTGTTCTGAACTGTGTAGAAACAAAATGTGCGGCATTGTTTTAAGCGATGCTACATACCATATGCCAATTTTCGTCCTGTGTGACAACAGCACTTATGCGGTTATTAACGATGATCCAACATATAAATATAACAGAACGTTAGATGAGGACTCATTAAAAAAATTTAAGCACGATTTAAATTATGCAAACTGGGACACTGTAATGAACGAGTCAAACCCTGATTTAGCATTCTCGCGCTTTATGCAAATACTAAATAATACTTATAACGATGCCTGTCCTGTAAAAACTACAACGTATTCAGGAGAGACAAAAAAGAATGATAAACCTTGGTTATCAAGAGGGCTAAAAAACGCTTGCATAAAGAAGAATAACATGTACTTAGCGTTTCTAAAAAATAGGACAGAATTAACAGAAATCCGCTACAAAAATTACAAAAATAAGTTAACAAAATTATTACGTCTAGAAAAGAAAAAATATTACAGAAAAAAACTCGACGATTGTAAGACTAATATAAGGGCAACTTGGAAAACTCTTAACAGCATAATAGGTAAAAGAAAATCTGATACCACATATTTGAAAAAGTTTCATGTTGGCGATAACATAGTAGTATTAGAAAATAAATAAATAGCTAATCATTTTAACAATTTCTTCGTCGATATAGGTACTAAATTATCCAACCTCATAGAACCCTGCCCGGGAACAAAGCCAACCGACTTTGTAAAACGTACTGTATCACAATCAATGTATATGTCCCCCGTTACTGAGCAAGAAGTACTCGAAATTGTGTCTGGATGCAAAAGTAAAACTTCATACGGACCTGATGAAATCAGCATGAAAACAGTTAAGCATGTAATAAAGCAACTTGTACAACCGCTAATCCACATTTTTAACAGATCTTTGATCAGCGGATCATTTCCAAATGATATGAAATTAGCAAAAGTAATTCCTATATTTAAGTCAGGAGATCGTTTCCAGTTTTCTAATTATATACCTATATCTCTCTTATCCCAATTTTCAAAAATACTTGAAAAAATATTCAACAAAAGGCTAAGGTCTTTCATTGAAACACAACACATATTGACAGATGGGCAGTATGGCTTCAGAAGTAATCACTCAACTTCACTAGCTTTAACAGAATTTGTCGAAAAAATTACATCCGCAATGGATAAATGCCAAAGCACGATTGGGGTCTTTATCGACCTAAAAAAAGCCTTTGACACTGTTGACCACAACATACTGCTAAGTAAACTGCAATGCTACGGAATCAGGGGTCTGGCTCTGGCCTGGATAAAAAGCTACTTAACCAACCGTAGACAATATGTATGCTATAACAACAGTAACTCAGAACAAAAGGAAATCAAGTGTGGAGTCCCGCAAGGTTCAATCCTTGGCCCGTTATTATTTATTCTGTACATAAATGACATGTGTGAAGTCTCAAAATTGCTTGACATTATTTTGTTTGCTGATGATACAAACATTTTTTATTCCGCTAGTAACACAGCTGAAGTAAGCACTGTTATTAACAACGAACTAAAAAAACTAGACCTGTGGTTTCGAGCGAACAAATTATCACTTAATGTGAACAAAACACATTTTATAATGTTCAACAATAAAAAGCAACCTAGAACAGGTGTGAATATAGTTTTGAATGGGAAAAACATTGAGCAGGTATCATATACTAAATTCCTTGGAGTAACCATTGACGAAAACGTAACATGGAGAGAACACATAAAAATGGTTGAATCAAAAGTATCAAAAAACATAGCAGTTTTGTATAAAACTAGGCATGTTCTTGATTGTCAAGCGTTACACACATTATATAATTCACTTGTTGAACCACACATGTCATATTGCTGTGAGATCTGGGGAAATACTTATCAATCTAGACTTAGAAAACTATTTATGTTACAGAAAAAAGCTATACGGATTATTTATAATCTTAATTATCATGATCATACATCTGTATTTTTCAATCTCTCAAACATGCTTAAATTTCATGATTTAGTTAAATACAAGACTATGATCATACTTTATAAAGCAAACAACCATTCTTTAATTGGTCGTGTTCAAGCATTATTTGAACCAACCGCAGCTATCCACATACATGATACAAGACAAAGCAAACTGTTCTATGTTAAAAAGACAAACACCACCCTCCGACTGCTGTCAATCACCGTCAAGGGTATAAAAACGTGGAACAATTTACCAAATAAACTGACTCAGCTTCCAAGTTTAACACAATTTAAAAAAGCAATCAAGTTGTCATTACTTTCTACATATTTGTGAATTGTTAATTGAAGGTGACGTTTTGTTAAACCCATGAAATAGTAACACAAGCACTATAGTAAACAGTCTATAAAATTATATGAGTTGTGAATATTATTTTGTGATTTATTTATAATTCCTGTTGTATTTATTCAGTTTTCATAGTTCGAGTAGGGCATAGCAACACATAAGTCTATGACTTCAGCTATGTCCTTTCAGCAGCAGCAGCAGCAAACCATACTGTGCATGTATTATGTTGTTGTTGTTGTTGAATAAACGTTCATTCATTACTATTGTTATTATTTTGGGAAGGTGTACCGATATTGAACCCCCTAACGTTCGGGCCCTCTTTCCCCATCCATGTACATGATGCCGTGGACAATTAAAGGTCTGGCCACGAGTTACTACAGTCGCGCCTCGTTATAACGCGCCCCGTTATAACGCGGATTCGGTTATAACGCGGTCGGTCGTGGACCCCGAATTTCTGCCGCCAGGGGTAAAATGGGCGCTATGACAAACTATTGTTTGTTTTTGCGCCGACATCAAACGAATCGTTTCCAATCTGCTAGTCATGCTCATGGTTTCCGCGGATCGCCACGTTTGTAAAGTGCAATTGATATTCACAAATACGCCTTGCTCAAGAATGGGTTAAAAACGTTTTAATACAGCTTAGTAGGCAAAATCAGTAAGCTAACATTGCGTAACAAACATTAGCTTTTCGCTGCGATGAACGCAAAGCTACTGCCTGTACTGGTGCGCCAAAATATTAATTCGTCAACCGTATATGAATTGGTGAATCGTAATATTGTTCGGCACGGTAAATGTGCTTTCTAAATTGGTATTTTGATATTGATTGAAAGACGAAGTTAAGCCAATTGTGAGTGTACTTATAGCTTTAAATCCTTAATCAACTCTAACACAGCGTTTCTCAAATAATTTGCGTATTCGGCTGCTGAGTGCCAGGTCATTATTTTAGATCTTACGTCAGCGGTACCATATTATCGTTCAGTTGACCGTGGCTTGTTGGTCCGTTGTTTATTTAAAAACGGTACATAATTAATGAATTTTATTCAGTTCAACAGTGTCCAACAGTGTACGACATTTAAACAGAATACACAATGACATTGGCTGGCAGTTTAATAAGCTTCATAAACTGCATAAAGACGTGCACACTTTGGTCGGCTTCGATGGCGTTCTGCGTGCAGCAGCGGTGTCGGTCGTCGTCGTAGCGCCCCTGACGGCAGATATGGGAACGCGTCACGTTTATAACGCGCCTCGTTTATAACGCGGATTCATTTCGTGGACCCCGACTACCGCGTTATAACGAGGCGCGACTGTACAAGGTTTCTGTGCGAGCAGGAAATAGAGTCAATGTGTTTGTTATTTTTTTCAAAAAATACAAAAAAGTGTTTTTATTAATTGGTCCATATTATGTATGAGATTATGTTTTCTGACTTGGTAGGTCATATCTTGGCCCTAGAAATCGAAGGTTTGGGGACTGGAGACACTATTGCAGGAGTGATATCCCTGCAACACAGGCGTGGTTGACCACTCAGCTGGGTCAGCTGTGCTAGGGACTAATGCTTTAATCATAATGACCAGCAACGTCACACATATGTAGATATCTGACCGTAATTGCAACAGACTCCTAAAATTCCGTCCCAAATTCAAGTACACTCTCTCCATCGCAGACAGGCACTGGTCGTCGCAGACAACAATCTTACCGGGATTCGTCACCGATGCGAATCTATCCTCAATAGAAGCATGACACAGTCTCTGAGGTAGATCTGCTTTCACAGTCCTCTCAATGTTTTCATCAAGATCAAAGTTGTCTAGCATATTTGCAATTATATTGGATCGTAGCGCGTCGGCGGAAATAATTTGCCGTATTCTCATTCGCTGGTCCTTTAAATGAGTGAATGAATGAATGCATGAATGAATGAATGAATGAATAAATGAATGAATGAATGAATGGATGGATGGATGGTTGTATAGATGGATGGATGGATGGATGGATGTATAGATGGATGGTTGTATAGATGGATGGATGGATGGATGGATGGATGAGTAGATGAATGGATGGGTGGATGGATGAATGGATGAATGTACGAATGGATGAATGGAAGAATTAATAAATAAATGAATGAATGAATGGATAAATGGATGAATGAATGGGCGAATGGATGATTGGATGAATGAATGAATGAATGAAAGAATGATTGGATGAATGGATGAACGGGTGAATGAATGGATGATTGGATGAATGAATGAATGAATGAATGAATGAACGGATGAATGGATGAATAAATGAATGCATGAATGCATGACTGGATGAATGGATGAACAGATGAATTGATGAGTGGATGAATGGATGAATTGTTTAAAGGATGAATGTAAAATGGATGAAAGGGTGAATGAATGGATGAATGAATGAATGGACGAATGGATGAATGGATGATTGGGTGAATGGATGAATGGTTGATTGGATGCATGGATGAATGCATGAATAAGTGTATAAATGGACGAATGGATGAATGTATGAATGGATGAATGAATGGATATATGGTTGAATGGATAAATGGATGAGTCGACGAATGGAATATTGGATGAACGAATGAATTGAAGGGAGGATGAGAGAATGAGTAAATGAGCGAATGACTGAATGATTGAATGGGTGAATGGGGGTATGGGGGAAGGGGTGATTGGGTGAAAGAGTGAATGATTGAATGAATGAAAGGACGAATGGTTGGATGGATGGATCGATGGATGAACGAATACGTTCATTCATTCATTCATTCACTCATTCATTCATTCATTCATTCATTCATTCATTCATTCACTCATTCAGTCATTCAGTCATTCACTCAATCACTCATTCACTCATTCACTCATTCAGTCATTCATCCATTCATTCAATCACTCATTCGCTCATTCACTCATTCACTCACTCGCTCACTCGTTCACTCGTTCACTCGTTCACTCTTTCACTCGTTCACTCGTTCAATCGTTCAATCGTTCACTCGTTCACTCGTTCACTCATTCACTCATTCACTCATTCGCTCATTCACTCATTCGCTCATTCACTCATTCGCTCATTCACTCATTCGCTCATTCACTCACTCACTCATTCACTCATTCTTGTATTCACTCACTTAGCGATTGCGCGGTAGTGTAATGTGTGAGTGTCAGCGCAAGATGAGGCATAAATATTGCGAGTTATTTGAACATACCAAACAATCTACCCAGTTCTTCTTTGCTTGTGGTTGTCGTCAGGTGCGTGATAGCTGCGAATTTTTCATGGCCTTACTTCAAAATGTTGCGTCATTGTATTTTGATTAATTGCCAAAGCTGCTATAGGACTTCTTACTAAACAAGTGCGATGCATCGAGGTGAATAATTTATGTTCACAATGCATTTGGCTACTCGTTAACACAGCTCAACATCCTGCATGAATGAGTGGATATATGGATGAATCGATGACCGAATGAATTGATGGGAGGATGAGTGAATGGGTGAATGGATGAATGGGCGAATGGGCGAATGGGCGAATAGGCGAATGGGCGAATGGGCGAAAGGGCGAATAAGCGAATGGGCGAATGGGTGAATGGGTGAATGGGTGAATGGGTGAATGGGTGAATGAGTGAATGGATGAATGGATGAAAGGATGAATGGTTGATTGGATAAATGGATGAATGGATGAATGGACGAATGGATGAATGGATGATTGGATGAATGGATGGATGAATGAATGGATGAATGAATGGATGATTGAATGATTGGATGAATAAATGAATGCATGAATGGATGATCGGATGAATGGATGAACGGATGAATTGATGAGTGGATGAATGGATGAATGGTTTAATGGATGAATTGGTGAATTGATGGATGACTGCATGAATGGACGAATGGATGATTGGATGATTGGGTGAATGGATGAATTGATGAATTGATGAATGGATGAATGGATGAAAGGATGAATGGTTGATTGGATGAATTGATGAATGCATGAATGAGTGGATAAATGAATGAATGGATGAATATATGAATGGATAATGAATGGATATATGGATGAGTGGATAAATGGATGAGTCGTCGAATGTAAGTGAGGATGATTGAATGGATATATGAATGATTGGTTGAACGACTGATTTGAAGGGAGGATGAGTGAATGAGTGAATGAGTGAATGAGTGAATGAATGAATGACTGAATGGTTGAATGGGTGAACGAGTGAATGAACGAATGGATGAATGAATGGATGAATGCATGAATGAGAGGATAAATGGGTGAATTGATGAATGAATGGATATATGTTTGAATGGATGAATGGATGAATGGATGAATGGATGAATGGGTGAATGAGTGAATGGATGAAAGGATGAATGGATGAAAGGATGAATGGTTGATTGGAAAAATGGATGAATGGATGAATGGATGAATGGACGAATGGATGAATGGATGAATGGATGATTGGATGGATGAATGAATGATTGGATGAATAAATGAATGCATTAATGGATGATTGGATGAATGGATGAACGGATGAATTGATGAGTGGATGAATGGATGAATGGTTTAATGGATGAATTGGTGAATTGATGGATGACTGCATGAATGGACGAATGGATGATTGGATGATTGGGTGAATGGATGAATTGATGAATTGATGAATTTATGAATGGATGAATGGATGAAAGGATGAATGGTTGATTGGATGAATTGATGAATGCATGAATGAGTGGATAAATGAATGAATGGATGAATATATGAATGGATAATGAATGGATATATGGATGAGTGGATAAATGGATGAGTCGTCGAATGTAAGTGAGGATGATTGAATGGATATATGAATGATTGGTTGAACGACTGATTTGAAGGGAGGATGAGTGAATGAGTGAATGAGTGAATGAATGAATGACTGAATGGTTGAATGGGTGAACGAGTGAATGAACGAATGGATGAATGAATGGATGAATGCATGAATGAGAGGATAAATGGGTGAATTGATGAATGAATGGATATATGTTTGAATGGATGAATGGATGAATGGATGAATGGATGAATGGATGAATGGGTGAATGAGTGAATGGATGAAAGGATGAATGGATGAAAGGATGAATGGTTGATTGGAAAAATGGATGAATGGATGAATGGACGAATGGATGAATGGATGAATGGATGATTGGATGGATGAATGAATGATTGGATGAATAAATGAATGCATTAATGGATGATTGGATGAATGGATGAACGGATGAATTGATGAGTGGATGAATGGATGAATGGTTTAATGGATGAATTGGTGAATTGATGGATGACTGCATGAATGGACGAATGGATGATTGGATGATTGGGTGAATGGATGAATTGATGAATGGATGAAAGGATGAATGGTTGATTGGATGAATTGATGAATGCATGAATGAGTGGATAAATGAATGAATGGATGAATATATGAATGGATAATGAATGGATATATGGATGAGTGGATAAATGGATGAGTCGTCGAATGTAATGAGGATGATTGAATGGATATAAGAATGATTGGTTGAACGACTGATTTGAAGGGAGGATGAGTGAATGAGTGAATGAATGAATGACTGAATGGTTGAATGGGTGAACGAGTGAATGAACGAATGGATGAATGAATGGATGAATGCATGAATGAGAGGATAAATGGGTGAATTGATGAATGAATGGATATATGTTTGAATGGATGAATGGATGAATGGATGAAGGGTGAATGGATGAATGGATGAATTGATGAATGGGTGAATGGATGAACGGATGAACGGTTGAACGTTTGAACGGATGAACGGATGAACGGATGAAAGGATGAAAGGATGAATGGATGAATGGGTGAATGAATGAATGAATGAATGAATGGATATATGGATGATTGAATAAACGAGAACTGATGGGAGGATGAGTGAATGAGTAAACGGGTGAATGGGTGAATGGGTGAATGGGTGAATGGGTGAATGGGTGAATGGGTGAATGGGTGAATGGGTGAATGGGTGAATGGGTGAATGGAGAGTGATTGAATGAGTGAATTAATGAATGAATTAATGATTGATTGAATGAAAGAACGAATGGTTGGTTGGATTGATGGATGGATAAATACATTCATTTATTCATTCATCCACTCATTCACTCAATCATTCATTCACTCATTCATTCATTCACTCATTCACTTATTCAATCATTAACTCAATCACTCATTCGCTCATTCGCTCATTCGCTCCTTCACTCCTTCACTCATTCACTCATTCACTCATTCACTCATTCGTTCATTCGCTCATTCGCTCATTCGCTCATTCGTTCACTCGTCCACTCATCCACTCATCCACTCATCCACTCATCCACTCATCCACTCATCACCTAATTCCCTAATTCCCTCATTCACTTATTCACCCATTCACTCATTCATTCATTCATTCATTCATTTATTCACTTACTTAGCGAGTGCGCGGTAGTGTAGTGTGTGAGTGCCAGCCCAAGTTAAGGCATACATATTTCGAGTTATTTGAACATGCCAAAGAATCTACCCAGTTCTTCTTTGCTTGTGGTTGGCGTCAGGTGCGCAAAAACTGCGAATTTGTCATGGCCTTACTTCAAAATGTTGCGTCATTATATTTTGATTAATTGCTAAAGCTTCTATAGGTCTTCCTGCTAAACAAGGGCGATGCATCGAGGTGAATAATTTATGTTCACAATGCATGTGGCTACTCGTTAGCACAGCTCAACATCCTGCACACAAAGAGGATGAATTGATGAATGAGTGGATATATGGATGATTGGTTGAACGAATGAATTGATGGGAGGATGAGTGAATGAGTGAATGTGTGAAATGGTGAATGGGTGAATGGGCGAATGGGCGAATGGGCGAATGGGCTAATGGGCGAATGGGCGAATGGGTGGGTGTCACAACACGTGACCGACCATCTTAACACAGTGGATGAGAACAACAGCACACGATTGTGCAAGAAGAGGAAGCGGAAGGAAAAAGCTAAAGGAATCGTGGGCGGTGAAACTTCTGACCTTCCGGAAGAGTACCCACACAGACAAATATATAAATGTATCCTTACATCATCCATTACACCAAAAGATGGGAGTGATCCGTACACTGCAAAACAGATGTGAAACGCTTGTCACAGGGGAGGAACATAAACGCAGAGAAAGAGAGCACATCAAAGTTGTCCTAATAGATGCGGGTATCCACAGTGGACCATATTAACGGTACAGAGAAAGATTAAACAAAAGAACGAAACCAACATCAGGAAGAAGACTGTGAAAAAAGACAAGGACAAAGGCTTGGTGGTACTTCTGTATGTCCAAGGATTAGCCGAAACCACCTCACGCGTCATTAAGAAACACAAATTGAACACAGCAATGAAACCTCACAATACCACCAAGAGCGCACTGGTAAGACAAAGTGGAACAACACAAGCTGTGTGATGGAGTGTACGCAGACAAAGCATCAACAAATAAACGCTACATCAGAAACTACAGAAAAAACTTTAGAAAAGGAGATGAACGAATCATCCGTCACAGACCACATGATTCACACACATTATATAGTAGACTGGGAGGGGACCAACTGTGTGGACAGAGAGTCGGACTGGAGAACAAGAGGCACCAAAGAAGCGATCTGAATTAGAAAATCAAAGGACAGCATGAACCGAGATGAAGTTCGGTACCGACTCTCACACATCTATGACGAACTCTTGAAGAGTCATCCAGGGCGCAGCCGTGGAGGTCACACACCGGAGTGACTACATTGCGCTGAAGGACTGCCGCGTCGCCATCTAGCGGTAGCCGTCTGAGGAAGACTGCTGAAAGCAGCCGGAACGTCACAAAAAACGTAAACTGACTGTGAAATAAGTAAAGACCTATAACTATGTTTTTAAGTTCATCGTCTTTCTAATGTAGTCACGTTCGTATTTAGTTTTCAGTCAGACTCCGAAAGTAACGGCCGCAGACTATGCAGAACACACTGCCGACGGCCCGGACAAATACACGATCCATAACCTGTTCTTTTCTCTGGGAATCCTTCCTTGGAAGTATGTGACATGATGCTTCTTTTCTCTGGGAATCCTTCCTTGGAAGTATGTGACATGATGCTTCTTTTCTCTGGGAATCCTTCCTTGGAAGTATGTGACATGATGCTTCTTAGCATTTATCCAGTCTGTTTTTATACTTTGGTATCAGTTTCGTTGGTGTTTCTGGAAGTTATGCTGCGTCGCCTATTTAATTACTGTGGACAGCGGTGTCGGGCCTAACAAGTAATGGCGCCGCCCAGTACTGATTATAACCAAGTTCGAAAAATGATTTAAACTATACCATTGACTGTGATAATAAAATCAATTGATGTTTATTGTAAATAGTATGTTGATATGTTTGGGCTGTGGTTGTCCAAGTGCTTCATCTCCCTTTACGGGTGTTGTTCTAAATAAGCGTAGTTTATTGTAGAAGAAACTTCTATATTTTTATTACATCTTATAACTGTTGGCTATGTTATATGTTCAGCATACTGGGTCTTCACGGTCCGGTCATATGCAGCAGAGAACACTACCATGTGTTGTCATGATGTGTTGAGAAAAACAACATTAACAAATAATATCAATACAGCATTCTTCGTACCAATATAAATAAAGGGAATCCAGGATCAACTTTCATGCCGAAATATTGTGCAGACTCTGTTCGCTTTAGCGCGTACAGCATAGTAAATTATATCCCACAGCGCAGGAGGCAACTTAGCTGCGGCACTGACACTGAAGTTTTGGGACCTAAACTGGCAGCCGCGGCTCAAGCTGCAGGTGTGGATCTACCCGCCTCTACAGACCATCGACTTCATGACCCCGTCGTACCAGGAGAATGTCTGTGATGGGTTCCTCCCGCAAGCGTTTATGCTTCACCTTTGGTTTGTATATGCAACACATAAAACCGTAAACATGGCAAAGTGTGTTATAAGACACTCGAAAAGTACCTATTTCATGATTTGTTCTCATAATTACTTCAAAATATAACACCATTTTAACATTTCAATCAAGAGCATTTCCACCAAATGTGTTTACACATGTACTCATGTGTGTATGTGTGTTTTGTACGTGTGCACGAATCTACGTATTTTCGAATGTAAGAGTGTACATATTGTCGTATATATATATATATATATAACAAGATTTATCAAGATTTATCAAGATTTAACAAGATTGCCACCCAGAGAATTAACTCAAGGTGGCAGGTGGACAAGGAAGCCCTTTGGCTTATCGAGAGTCCGACCCTTTTATCTATGTGTATCCCGCCCGTCTGAGGTATGTGTCGATTTTATTTTTAAACATATTCACGCTATTAGCACCCACACAATCAGCAGGTAATCTGTTCCATTCATTTACAGTCCTTTGTGAAAATGAAAACTTTCTTATATCCAATCTACTCTGCTCCAGTAAGTTCATGTCTTCTAGTCCTTCTATCTTTCTTAACTGAGATAACAAATATTTCTATCAATATTTTTTTAACCGTTCAATTTTTTTAACATTTCTATCTGATCTTCTCTCAATCTCCTGGTCTCTAATGTTGTTAAACCGCATTTTTTAGGCGTATTTCGTAACTAAGACCCCTCAGTTTTGGTATCATTTTAGTTGCTCTCCTCTGCACTCTTTCTGGTATATCTATGTCCTTCTGCGATATGGCCTCCACGCTTGAATACAATATTCTAAATGAGGCCTAACTTTTGTTTTGTACAACGGTATTATTAGTTCTTTTTCCTTTTACGTTATGTTTCGCCTAATTAACCGAAGGATTTGATTTCCCTTTGAAGCTGCAATTCCGCACTTCTTTGAAACCTTCATATCAGCAATAATGGTTAACCCTAAGTCCTTTTCTTTTACAGTAGTACTTAGTACAGTACCCCCCATTGTATATTCTACCTCTTCGTTCCCATATCCTGTGTGGAGGCATTTACATTTCCCAAAATTTAAAAGCATTTGCCACTTTTCAGACCATTTGAACATCCTGTCAAGATCATCTTGTAAAAAGTGTCTATCTCCATCACTTTTAATCCTTCTAAACACTTTTGTATCATCCGCAAATTTCAACACCTTGCTTGTTATTTCATGATCCATCTATTTATATATATATATATGTGTGTATGTGTGTGTGTGTGTGTGTGTGTGTGTGTGTGTGTGTGTGGGTGTGTGTGTGTGTGTGGGGGGGGGGGTGTGTGTAGGTGTGTGTGTGTGTGTGTGGGTGTGTATGTGTGTGTGTGTGTGTGTGTGTGGGTGTGTGTGTGTGCATAAGTTCTGTTCTATGGATCAACGAGCTTGTCTTCGACCCTATGTGCGATTATTATTGAACACGTGCTAACAAGATTCAATCCAACTAATTATCGGTAGATGGAAAGTTGTCAAGAAATATTGTCTTGTCGACATTCTAACTTGTTTTAATCGGCATGCGTCCCGTCCGTCTGATTTCAGATTTTGTTATAAATACATTCGCGCTACGAAAATCCTCAAGGCCTCTAGCAATTGTGCGATTCTTAACCTATCGATCAACACAATTATTCTATTACTATTTTCTCAACTAATGCATTCCTAGAAAACTCAACTCCTCTTTCTCAGTATTATGTAGAATGTCACGAATAGACACATCAGTGTAACTAAACATAGCATATTAATAAATCTGTAATATGTACAAGTATTTTGATTATGTATTATTGATTTAATAATTATGTTTAATGGGACATGTTTCTATCGACATTATGTACGCCTACAGCAGACTCAGCAGTGAATCGAAGTATCTCCGAAGTTGCTTTATCTTTCTAACAAGTACGGCATAAAACAGTTTTTACATGTGAAAGTCAGATTTAAAATTGAAGGGAATAAAACACATATATAATATGTTATATTCAAATTAATGTCAAGGAAAAGGTGCATTCAAAACGTAACATCGGGGTTTAAAAATCGTGATATTATTATGCAACACTGTTTTAATTAGTTAATTAGTTGACAGTGGCTGGCTGTAGAAGACCAGTCTAGTGCCCCTTACATGACGAGATGTTATGTTGACCTTTTGAAGCTTAGACAGGACAGTTTTGGAACTCGGCGCGGACAGAGAGAGTTGTGTGTGTGGCTGCAGAACGACGGAATCGAATGGAGTAACCCACACAAGTGTTGCGGTTTTACGGTGTTGCGGTTGTTGCGGTTTAATTTAATTAACGACCCTGGAATTTAATTACAATATATAATGTTCGCCCTTGTAGGTTGTGGTACGCGTTCGGACATATAACAGGACTTCCTCTCATCGATTTCTCCCGCAACTGTCACACGACGGCCGCCGCGAAGGCCCGCTACGGCAGACTGGTGTCTTGGTCGGTTCTCCCTAAAACACGGAACAAGAGGAGACAGAGAAGACAGTCACTGGCGTGTTGTCGAGGAAATGCAGCTCTCTGGAACAAAGTCAGGATGGTGTTTACTAACACATATTTTGCTCCCATCATGGCACGTAACTTGGGAAATCTACCTGAAGCGTTCATCTTGAACGTGAAACAAGATGTTCTGATGAACGACGGGATTATATACGCTCGGCGGTTGAGATCGGCTGCTGTGAGGGTAACCACATCCATGTACAACGCCCCGCATAATATAATCGCAGTCTCAGAATCAGAAACGTCGAAGAAGATGGTGCGAGATATCGCCGACTTCCTCAGTCGACGACTCTAGCAACGGGCCAGATGTCAATATGTCGTGTTACATCGATGCGAGCGAAGTACTTTGAAATATATTGACACACGATTAAAGGAAATTGAGCGTTGAAAAGTGTTATGTATGTTCACATATTATAAACGAGTTTGACCGAATGTGTACTAATTGTTATTTCGTTAAACTAAAACTGGTATAACATACCAAAGATGTCCCTCCTTATATTGCACATATGAATACATGTCCATAAATATACAAGCCGCAAACTAGTACATATATGCATACAAACATACATACATACACACATACACACATACACACGTTTATATGCACACACGCACACACGTACACACATACACACATACACACATACACACATACACACATACACACATACACACATACACACATACACACATACACACATACACACATACATGTATGCATGCATGGTCAATTGTTGGATGGTTCAGCATAAACACAAAGTATATGATGGCAAAACGGAATTAATGGTGGCACACAGTCCCTTCATCTTAAGAAATTTGGTCTGCCATCAAGCCTGACCGGAGCGGCAGAGGCGAGCGGTATTTCGACTTCAAAACAGAAGTTTAATTAACACCAACATTTTGGAACGTTATGTGCCCAAAACAATATATAATAATGGAGTAAACACAGTAATGATTGGGGCGTGAATTGCAGGTAAATACGCAATCATAACGGCACAAATGAGGCGGTGCCGGATTTTACAGAAGTCCGAGATCATGATATACACTCTCGCAAACGATGTTGGCGCGACTTGCATATTTACGCGGGAGTTCGATCGTAAACATCATGGATGTGCTGTTCATTAATTTAGCTGATCTTTCATGTCTATCATAGCGGCACCGTTGTCAAGGAAAGGGATCACGTGATAGAATCCTACTTCCGGAATGCGCTACACTGAGCAACACCGACTTCGCTCGACTAACACTGACTGTGGAGCCGGCGTGTCGTAACAATCACGTGAACTGGACAAAGTTCGAATACGTCAGGGGCCGGTTTCATGAGACGTATCAAAGCAATTATATACCAAGCATATTCACTGTTCGCAGTAACATTGGGGCGGCCATTGATTATTACGTGCGTGGTGCCATCTGGCGTCGTTGAGCTAACCGCGTTGTGGCGCCCGTATAAACAGATACGAAAACGGTTAATACGTTACGTATTTGAGGCAACAGTCACAACTCAGATGAATGTTTCACTATCCCAATTAATCAGCGAGGTGAAGTGATGTGCCAGTGTCAGACTAATGGAGTTTAATAGCAACAACGATCAATGGAATTATCAACAACTGCGAAAACATGTAAGGCGCCGGGACACTGCCAACACAGATGATTGTTGTTGTCATGTTGACACTGTCAGTCGATGTTGTTGTTCTGGTGAGCACATGGTAAGTGCGCGTATTTAAGTAATGTTGGCAGTTCCACCGTGTATATATATATATATATATATATATATATATATATATATATATATATACATATACATATACATATACATATACATATATATTGATTTGTATTTAATTTGGTGTAATCTTCGTTACTACGCCACATATTTTCTATTACATGTTATATTTGAGTAGGTACACGTAGTAAACAAAGGCGCCGTTAGGACGTTTTGATCGGTCAAGTGCCTGCAAAGCCAAAATGTGATGAATCGTTGCTGTATCTCTGATGTCACTAACCATACGTGTTTACTTTGCAAACACTTGTCATCTTCGTACGATGCTCATCTACTTACCAGTCGGTAAATCACAAAGGCATTGTTTTTTGGCCAATAATATGAATAAATGTTTCTTTGAATTGCCATAAACTTAAAAAAAAATATAAGTTATATTTATATATTTCTCAATATTTCTTCATGTTTATAAACACATTGAGTACAACCATCAATTTATACCACCCAGTAATCCAGTAACCTAATCAATCCGTACCAATAATTATTAAGGTAAGCAAAGCAAATAATGTATATATTTATTTACATGTTTTTGCAAAATCAGGACTGTGACATATTTTAATAAAAGGCGATAACTGAAATGATTATGGAGATATTTATAAAATGTGTGCATGGTGTACTTGTAACCACATTAATTACAGTTAGAAATGTTATTTTACTTTAGCCAGTCAGTTATCATTATGTGTAATTCAATTCATAAATCAATGCTAGCAATGTGTTTTAGATCGCAAACTGAATAGGACAGTAAAAATAAATCCGGGTTTTTGAAAAGCATTCATATTTAATTTAAGTAGATGTTGCATGCTTTTATTTGTTAAAC
The DNA here is from genome assembly GCA_963995525.1 of Escarpia spicata. NCBI lineage: Eukaryota > Metazoa > Annelida > Polychaeta > Sabellida > Siboglinidae > Escarpia > Escarpia spicata. The sequence continues at coordinate 23,600,549 of OZ023207.1, read as the reverse complement.
ATAATTAAATTAATATAATAATAGCGTCTTAATACGTATTCAATTGCAATAAGTAAACACTATGATTCGTATCAGGCAAAATTAATTTGTCTATCAGTTTGTCAAATATGTATGTTAATTGTTGATAGTAGCCTCTTTAATAGTCACTAATACCTCCATCAACATACAGAAAATAAAAACCTCCTCCTGTGATGCATACGTCTATAATGAATAATATCTGTTGCATTGGTGTACTTATTTGTTGTGTATAAGTCAACAAAATTAATTAGTATAAAGTGCTAAAAACAATGGTATATAGTTGATAGTGCTTTGGAATACCATTGAAATGTAATAAACAATTGTAATATAAACAGCTTGACAAAATTATATTAACCCAAAACAAAAATTTGTGTAATGCTTACCCAAAGATCAAACTCCCACGACGCTGTACGCACACATGCAAGCATGACCACATGCATAAACACATGTACGCTTGCACTCATGCATTTGTGTACCCACATATGCACACACACACACTCACATAAGTATATTTATGCTTATATGTACACATACATTTAGTAAGGCATAGACACAAATATGTGTTTCCAGAAACCCGACTCTACTGTTTTTGTCTTGGTTTAGGTGATACAGTGTATGAAATATGACGACTCACTGGAAATTTGTATAGATCTAAAGATGGACCATCTCATAATGCAACTTTAAACAAATATAAGAATACATTATTTGCCTACCTACCTATGTTTTGGGCCCGTTACTGGAAACACACCATTTTTTTGTTTAGGCCTAAGAGTGAACACGAATAAATGGAGTCTTCACAAACAAATTATTTGTATTTAAAAACTGGTTTTCAGTCAGTCAACAAATTACAATGTTGTTATCTGCATTGCAAAAGTTCAACAATTTATCAATAACAGAATTTAGTTAATTATTTAAAACACTTTTATACAACATCTCTTCAATAAATAGATGATTTTTTTAATGTATTCATTTGATGTTTTTTTTCACAACTGGGGAAATGACCGTATTTACACTTGGGAGCTGGGTAAACAACCACTGGACAATTGACCAGTGGGCAAATACCCTACATCCATGACTACATGACAAAGTCCTGTATTCACTTGTGCAGAACAGACTTAGCCTTCCGGCTGTGCTTGTTTTTCCTTTCCTGGATCAATCGCCTCGTCTCGTATTTAAAATAGTAATTGAGACGACATCTCAGGTACATGGATATTAAATCTTTGACGATGTCATTGTGACAAGAAACATTCAACATTGTCAGAACAACGTGGTCATATACATGCTCGTTAATCCCTCAGTATGTGCCAACTAGCAAGCATACTTGAGATCTTGTCTGCGAACAAGTTTTCGAGCTGAAGGTGCGGTTAAACCGCCAAAACCACCTTTCTTGTGGCTGTATGCTCTAAGATGCAGGTACATCTGCCCATCATCAACTACATTGGTGTCAGTAACTGTCAACATTGAAATGCAATGCTTGCACGTAACATTCTGGGATGTTTGGAGCTTGTGTACCAGGTAGCCACCGATGTAGGCAAGGACATTACTGACTTCAGTCGGTGTTTCAAAATCATTGGTGGTTTGGACTAACGCCACTGCATTCTCTGTTAAACATTGTTTTTTGTGTTGTTTCATACTCCTCGTTTGTTTCATTGCTGCACAACACGGCACTTGATATGCGATGTAAACTCGTAAGTATTACATTATTGTCATAAGCACAATTGGCTGATGGGATTTTGGCCAATAGGAGATTACAACACATGTTGCGACAGGCGAAGCGGAATTAATTAACTTACAGGTTAAAACGATGCCCCCCCTTTGATATGATCTGCGATAATAAATTCTCAAGACAGTCCTGGTTGAGTCATCCAGGCAACAAGCTGGTTTTGCTCGCGACCTGTCACATGGCCGCCTCTTCTTTCAGCTGCTTTAGATGGTGAAGTTCTTTGTCGCTGCTGTTTCTACATGGCACAACCGTGTTTCTGCCGTATGACCTGACATTCAATACATCGAACACGTCATTCACTTGCTTTAGAAACTCAGTAGTCATTTGTGCCTCAATCCGTAGCTTCCCAAGTGATGCCAGAATCGTCATACCACTGTATACCGTGTTTGAACAAACCTGAGCAGCGAGACTGACCTGTAACAAATGCGCATGATCAACCTTTAAATGATTATTGTCATGTAGGTATGCTTCAACATAAACTATTCCTGCGCATGCGTAATATTGTATGCAGAATTACGTGACACCTGAAATTACAATCACCTGTTTCATTAGATATTCTCATTTATTCTCACAAAACAGTGTACTAAAATTTCACAGTAAAATACACATTTAAAAGAACTACACAGTGAGTCAGTGACATCGACAACATTTTAAATGCCACACTTTCCAAGAAATAAATAACTGTTATCACCCGCATTGGCGACAATGGTGGTAATTAAACATGGGAAGCTGTCAGCTCTGATGCCATTCGAAGTGGCATGTTGTTGTTAGCGATGTAGAATGCCTTTACATCTTTTCACGAGGCCACCTATAATAGTATTAATATTATGCACATTCAAATGAATTCAAATTCAAAATTTAAAGATATGAAGCTAGTATATGACAAATGAAAAAACAAAGAACAGTCACATTTTATATGTTGCTTTTTCAGAATTTGTTTAACATGAACTGTTACTTATATGATGCTTAATGTATGAATGCAATATTATAAATTACTAAAGCAATGTGATAACTAATTTAAAGTATTGTTAATATAATTTATCATTGTTTGGCACTTCCATGTCAAATCAATCACTAAAAGCTTCACCATGTCTGATTTCATGTAATGAAATGTTCATTGTTGTTTCCACAATATGTGTCAATTGGTATACGAAATTCATGCTAATTCAGAGGAGGGTTAGCCAAAACAATTATATTATCAAACCTACTTGTTTTGAATCACCCTATCATAAAACATGCAATGCAACTCAAATATAGGTGTCATTTAAAACTTTGACATTTGACATGAAATAACAAAAATTTTATTCGACCTGACAATATGAGGAAGCAGCGGTAAGAAACAGGAATATTGCAAATACAATAAAACCTTATTGTTATTATAAAAAAAACTTTGCACCGCTTGCAAAAACAACATTCTTCTTCTTGTGAGTGTTCCTTATATTCTTAAGGAGACGTGGAGTGTCGTACAAAGCGTACATTTTGTACAATCACACTGCAACATGCATTAACATAAGATGACAAATTACAGGTGTGCTGAATGAGAATCTAACATTGAAATTACCCCCAGCAATTGATTTATTTTATTGACTCCTTAAATTGTAATATTACTATGCAAGCTCATTTCGTCAAAGATTACCACACATAGCCGCATGTTTTCATTCATGGCCCTGCACTTTATCTGCAGTAGCTGGAAGATGCTACCAGAAAATGCGACAACAGTAGGAATTCCCCTAACAAATCGTTGAATCGTACGATGATGTCATAGTGAAGTGGCGCTCCAACACAGGATACGCCTTATGGCTCCGAAAGTAAATCATCAAGGCAAGGGATTTATTTTCATCTGTCCATCGCCGACCTAACCAAACAGTTTAGATGAGTAGTTAAGTAGTATACATGATGTGTGTATGTGCGTGCGTGAGTGTGTGCATGCAATGCATGTATTTCTGAGTGAGTGGTAAATTTTCGCATTTTGACCTTTTCTGTCTGGTCCCTGATCTATTTATAACTGATTACTGGACTGCCCTGAGTCCCCCACTGAGATGTTAGCTGTCTGCAAAAACAGCATAGCTAGAGCATCCCTGTAGATGTATCCATGTCTGCCTTGATTGCCTCTGCAGGAATATATGAAATTCAAACACATTTAACATCAATAAAAGGTGATTTTAAAAGTATTAGTTAAAGGTGCATATTTCTGCCTTTAAACAATATAAAGAAAGTAATGAATGAATAAATATTTCTTTCCCACAAAATCCCTCTATCGAAAGTTGTGACTGTTACATTTTTAGAATATATATTATTTAAAAAAGTCAATAATAAGTGTCACACTTATTACTACAAAACGTAGGTGAAATATAACATTCTCAAGTATTTTCCAAGTGAAATGCATCAATTCAATCTACTAATGATCTAGGTAAAATGTATAATAATAACTCCACGTAGTTACAGACCAACAGAACATTTACAATCTGTTTAAAAGCAATAATCAACAAAAAAAACGTTTTAATGAAACTATTACAAATTTGATTGCACATTACTGCAAGGAGATTTATTTATTAAACATACCACCTGCCAATAATGCTTTAATGCAGGTTAGTAATTTGCAGAACTGTCACTCAGATCTTTGCAAAATTATACTGCTATTATTATTATAAATCTTACTGCTAAGTACTAGAAAAAACTACAGTTGGTGAATATACAAACGTTTGCTTGACTGGTTACAATTATTTAGTTGTCCCAAGGTGAAATTGCAAAATGTGTTATTCATACCAAGTGATCTTGCTGCATCAACAATGTCCTCTGCAGAGTGCAGATTCGTTGGGTTTGACGGGTTTCACGTGCTTTTCTGCTTTGCAAATGAACTAGTTCATATACAAAGTAAAACATTTAAACTGCGGTTTGCTTACAAAGCAAGGATGTCAAAATAATATAATTAATTGCACTATTTTATCTTCATTTGACAACATACCCATGCAACACCATGCTCCGGTAGCATGGATGATTTTTGATTGGGAAACACTTTTATGGAAAGCCGAACATTCACATATATCACCAGACATGCATTAAATATTTATATTATCTCTAAAACATGTTTTTTTATTTCCATTAAGACATCACACAGCTAAAAGAAGTCTGTGAATGAGAAGGTGTGAATGCAGTGATTGTACTCACAGATACCACGTAGTTGATAAGGTGTTCTTTTTTCCCCATTAATTCTATTGTGGATTTGGTTGAAAGAGGCTTTGCGCTGTAGTGGTATTCAGCTACTGACAGCGACGTTGACGGTAAACATCCCAAAGTGCTGCTAGGTTTCAGAGTGGGCATAGCCCTTGGTGCTGGCTGCTTCCTTGGCGTACGGTTTGGAGTCTTTTCATATTAATTAGCCATATTTTGTTTCTAACAAAATTAAGCGTAACGTACAATATTAGCATAGCCTAAAAGCAGCAATGCAAATAGGTCTAAAACATATTGGCACTGGATCATTATTCCTTTTAATTCTACAACAATACTTAAATATATAAGTTGTATTGTGTACAATTACTTAATGTACTACTATTTAAGTCTGCCTGCAAACTCTGACTCTGCGGTGTGTCCCACTGTGACACACTACAGTCACCAATTAATCACAATTGACATTTAGTGATTGGTACTAGCTACTGTCCACGTTTTTTTGTGATCTCACTTGGTAATATCTTGAATGTATTAAATATGCTATTATTTCAATAGAACATAAAAAATATGTCAGACAACGACTACTTTTTTATATAAACAAAATGTAATAGCCTCACAGACCTCTCAGAAATTGTTTATTAACTAATACGATAGGTGGCAGCAGAAAGCACCACTTCGATATAAACAAACGCACAAATGTATTATTTGTTGGTCTAAATTGTAGGTAACTATATCGTTGTAATCGTCACAGGAAAGTTATCTGATTATCTGATGATATTTAAACATGCAGTGTGTTTCTTCCAGTATTCTAGCCGCACAGTTAAGATTTTTTAACACATACCAAATCCGGCGGCTTTCTTGCCCGTGGTGCGTTAATTCGTGTCACCGACATTGCATTGTCTGAAACAACGTTTCTAACCAAATTCGAAACTTTCATTTTTCATATCCAAGAATCATGTTAAATTACCTGGTAGAGGCTTTCGTTGACGTGTCACGTCGACTTCATCAGTACCTATGACGCTGAATGACGTCATTGTACACGTGAGGCAGTTCGTAATTGCCCTCGTCTCTGTTGATGGGTGTTTGGGTTTTTCTGATCCAGATGGCTTCCTTGATTTGCCGAATTCTTCTGTTGGGTTCTTTGTCAACAATTTTCACTCCCTCCCAGTCTATGATATGGTTTTCAGTTGTCGCATGGTCTGTAAGGGCGGATTTATTGATGGTAGACATCAATCTTTTTTTTCCGCTCCTTGTGTATTTCTCATTTTTCGTGTTGTCTACGTCCTTTCTGTGTTCCTCCAGTCTTGTTTTGAGTAGTCTTCCTGTCTCCCCAATGTATTCCCCACCACAATTCTTGCACGGTATTTGGTACACCAGTTCGCCCTGTTCTTCTAGCTGTACTTTGTCCTTGGGATGTACCAACAGGTGTCTGAGGGTGGTGTGGGGACGCATGGCCGTTGCTACTCCATATTTTTTCAGTACTCGATGTACTCTCTCCGATACCCCCTCTATGTATGGGATGACTACTTGGCTCCGATAGTTTTTGTCCTTAGTCTTTTTGTTGGTCTTTTTCTTCTTACTGCTATCTGTCGCCTTTTTCAAGGCCCACGACGGATAGCCACATACTCTTAGAGCTCCTCTCAGGTGTTCCACCTCTTCTTTCTTGTCCCCCTCCTCCGAAGTTATTGTCATTCAGCGTCATAGGTACTGATGAAGTCGACGTGACACGTCAACGAAAGCCTCTACCAGGTAATTTAACATGATTCTTGGATATGAAAAATGAAAGTTTCGAATTTGAAAACGAACTATCCTGAAGAATGTTCAGTAACGTTTCTAACCGTTTGTTTGCATTCAGTCGATCAAATAAATGTTTCTGATTTCGAATACTGACATTTTGTTAACAAATACTTGTTCCGATTTTTATTTAAACAGCTCTTCAAATCAGTATGTAGATGGGAACTCAGTAAATGTAATATTATGATTACACGACACCAGTGTCAATTTATTTAGCGGCCCAAACAAATGAACCAGTACAGTTACAATAATTATACATATTTTCTTTACCTTGTGGGGTCTTTCGGAAGTGAAAAGATATGTTTTTCTGGTGTTTTCGAAGAACGCACCCAAACACGGCACAACATGAGCCACCACAAGGACGCCGTCCTGGCTCGGCGGTCATATTTGCTGCGCTGTATACTCAGTCCAGTAGATGGCGTCACCATCCAATTTTAAATGGCGTATCGCCAAGTGACTATGCTTGGTATTGTCATATTAGAATTGTTCTATAGTTTAGTATACACCATGGAGCCACCTTACTTAATAAAGAACTTCCGTTCAACGCACGATTCACGTAACACAACATGGTGAGCAGCGCTGGTGAGATCTCCGGTTTTCGGTGTGAAATCGAAACACACTAACTTCGTAGACATATATGCCACTTAATAACAAGTTGCAGTCACAATATGCAGTAGTCGCGAGATCTAGAAACCCAACGAACTCTAACAAAATCACTGTGAAGCCGTGCAAAATTGCCGCTAGAAACGAAAAACAAAATGGCATACGCGTCACGCTCGACAGTGTCGTAAGTACGGAGTCCAAAAGTGGTCATATCGATATTGCATTTCGATACGAAAACGCTAAGGTGAGCGCAACGCTTGAAGATGGACCATCTAAGCCCGCCAGAGCCAATGAGCTTCACCGGCAGTAACGTCAGTGATACCTGGAAACGCTGGAATCAACGCTGGTCGCTGTATACAATCGCACCTGGCGCTGCTACGAAGGTTGAGTCGATACAATGTGCAATCTTCCTATGCGTCGTAGGGAGGGAAGGCATTGACATTTTCAACACTTTCACGTTTGCTGATGAGACAAAATACGTCCAATGATGGAGAAATTTTAAGCCTACTCTACGCCGAAGAAAAACATAACGTATGAGCTATGCAACTTCAACACACGTGTACAGCAAACGAACGAGACCGTAGATCAGTACATTACTGAGCTATAGAACATGGTAGCATCATGCGACTACGGCGATCGTATAGTTATCGGCATCAGCGATGCCACACTTCGAGCACGACTATTGCGTGAAACTGACGTAGACTTGGCTAAAGCTACACAGATGTGTCGAGCAGATGAAGTATCGAAACAGCAACTGAAGACACTACTGTGCTGAAGGCCCACCGTGACGCTCACCTCTTTTATGCTCTCGTCACGTAGACGTACTGAAGACGATCATCGGGAAAAATACAAATGCGCAAGCGCATATTTTCAGCTGTTTCCTGTTTTAGATCTACTAGCAGATACCCGTAAGGTGCTGACGTGACCAAATTAATCGACTCACATCAGCGACGTGAGGAATGGAGACAGTAGGAAAAGGACGACCTACAAAAAGAAGATTCCAAACAAGGTAAATAACTCAAAACCAAAAGAACAGAAACGCAAATATTGTGGCTACGACGTCTACAAACGCGGAGAGTGCCCAGCCAGAGACGAGCAATGCAACTCCTGCAAAATGAAAGGACACTTCGTAAAAGTGTGCATGAAGAAGACGTCGGTTCAAGAGGTAACAGCAGATGAAGATGAGTCAAAGAGCTACTTCCTTGGGTCAGTGGAGAGTGACGTCACTGAGCCTGAACCAGCCTGGTACACGCATCTTGACATGAATCATCGTTCGATTTAAGATAGACTGCTACCGGGAAAGTCGAATTGGTGGAGTGCGTGCCGTCGCCCGAAGGCTTCTGGGGTATCGGTAAAGACGGTAAAGTGGGTAAAAATATGCTTGGTAAATTATTGATGGAGGTGCGCGATTCGTATAGAATAAACGAATAATAAGTCATCGTTCGTTTCGTACACGCCAGTCGTCGATATGAACGGGACGTGGAAGCACCCTTTTACGTGTATAGTAGCCGGCCCTACGGGGTGTGGTAAGACTACTTTCGTTACTCGCCTGCTACAGTTTGCTTCTTCTATGATCGAGCCGCCCCCGGAGAAGTTGCTATGGTGTTACGGCCAATGGCAAAGCGCCTACACCTCTATGTCAACCGATGTAAAATTCGTAGACGGTTTACCGGATCCGAAGCTTCTAGACGGAAAAACGAGGACCCTTCTAGTACTCGATGACTTTATGGAGGAAACCAATAGCCGGGTCACGACCTTGTTCACTAAAAAAAGCCATCATTGCAACGCGTCCGTCGTACAGCTTGTGCAGAATATGTTTCCGAAAGGGAAAGAAAACCGCACAATCAGCTTGAATGCGCAATATATGGTGTTATTCAAGAGCCCACGCGATGCCGGCCAAGTAGGTCACCTGGCGAAGCAGATGTATCCGGGTCGAGTTAAATTTATGATGGAAGCCTTCAAAGATGCCACGTCAGCACCTTACGGGTATCTGCTAGTAGATCTAAAACAGGAAACAGCTGAAAATATGCGCTTGCGCACTTGTATTTTTCCCGATGATCGTCTTCAGTACGTCTACGTGACGAGAGCATAAAAGAGGTGAGCGTCACGGTCGGCCTCATTCTTCAGGATGACGCTGAAGCGAATCAAGAAGCACGTCCTCATGCTGGAGCTCTTGAATAAACATAAACATCCTAAGGTGAGCAAGGCTATCATCAGAAACGCGGACTCTGACTTCATTTGTAGCTTGTGTGACCGCGCGTACAACCTATTGAAAGGGAATGTGCAATTGACGGTGGCGCAGAAAAAAACACTGATAAAATACAAGAAACATCTGCGAAATTTAGTGAACAAAAAGGTGGGTCTTAAGAAGAAGCGGCATATCTTGCAAACGGGCTCGGGCGCCTTTCTGACGGCGCTGCTAGCGCCGTTGGCGAGCACCGTCCTGCTGCCGCTGCTCAGACAGGTGATCGGCTGATGCAGTACGCCAAGAAGATGGCGTTGGTAGACCCGCGGTTGGTGGAGAGCCTGCTGCCGTTGATCGACCAGCCGCCGAGCACGATCCGTTCGCGTGCGATGAGTAGCCTGGACAGCGACATGAAGGACGTGCTAGACCGATCGGAGTTATCCGAACGAGAGAAGGTGGCGTCGTACAATCGACTGTTGAGTCGCTACAACTCGATCGAGTCGATTCAAGCGGCGCAGCCGGTACGCGTGTCCGTGGTGGCGACCGAGGGCGGCCAGGTACCGCCTCCTCCTCAGCCGACGGGCGGCCAGGCACCGCTGCAGGGTATAGAGCGCGAGATCGTGGAAAGCGTGCCGAAAACGCTGAGAGGGAAAGCCCTCCTCCTGATCGAGAAAATGAAGACCGACCCGTTGTGTCGATGGAACGATCGCGGCGAGTTCGTGTACGCCGGTCGGCCTATCACGGGGAGTAACATGGTCGACCTCGTGAACGATTTTATGCGGACGAGGAAGAAGGGGGTGCCGCCGGTCGGATGGGAAGCGTTCGGGGATGGTATGAGACGACTGAACGTGCCCATGGAGCTCGTCGGTAACGCCCGGCATCGAGCGTACATACAGCAGCAGCCGAAACGACCGAAGGAGGAGGCGGCGGAGAAGACCCCCGGTAGTGACCGGCACCATCGTCGTCGACGTACCTGGGACTTACCGCCTAAGTGGGAGGAGGAGACGTATTAAAGAGCTTGAAACGTCGACGTCCGAACCATTCACAATGTACGTACGAAGGACGGTAGTCGGCGTCGTCCTCGTCGTCGGTGCGGCGGCCTTGGTGTATATATTATTCGTCGTAAACCGATCGTCGTCGTCGTGGTCATGGTGTCCCGGCGGCCTCGTGGTACGCAACGAAAGCGGCGTTCTCGACAACGAGACGACGACGACACCCGCCTGAAGCGCGCCTATTTCAACCCGAAGCAGGCGGGCAATTACGGCGGTGTCGACGCCTTGCATCGGGCGGTGGCGTCGGCGGTAGGCAAATCGGCCATGAAGCAGTGGCTAGCGGCGCAGGATACTTACAGGCTACACAAGCCGGTGAAACGACGTATCAAGCGACGTTGCGTTATCGTAGGCGGTCGAAACCAGCAGTGGCAAGCCGATCTCGTCGACGTCGCTAAACTGAAAAAGCACAACGATGGTGTAACGTTCCTATTGACGGTCATCGACGTCTTCCCGAAGGTGGCGTGGTGCGTCCCGTTGAAGAGTAAAGCCGGCCCGGCGCTCGTTACGGCCTTCGAGCACTGCAGACCGATAAGGAGACGGAGTTTCTCAACATACCCTTTTAGAAACTTTTGAAGGACTACGGCGTCCACCATTTCGTGACGCATAACGAGGAGACTAAAGCGAGTGTCGTCGAACGCTTCAATCGAACCTTAAAGACGCGCATGTGGAGGTACTTTACGAAGTATCAGACACTGCGTTACGTAGAGCCGTTACCGAACTTTGTGCGGTCGTACAACAATACCTATCACCGAAGCATCGGTAGGACGCCGGCGAGCGTCAACGCCGCGAACCAGGAGAGCGTGTAGCAACGGTTGTACGGCGGCCGAGGTCGAGGAGGCAGTAAGCCGAAACTACGAGAGGGAGACCGCGTACGCATCAGTAAGGCGAAGGCGCATTTCAAGAAAGGGTACATGGCTAGCTGGAGTAGAAACGCACCCGTCCGACCCGCCCGTTTACCGCCTGAAAGAAGACGCCGGGACGGTGCTCGACGGCACCTTCTACGAGCCGGAGCTGCAACGAGTAGTCGTTCCGAAGGATCAACTGTATCGTGTGGAGGTCGTTCTACAACGGCGTCGTCGTCGGGGTGCTGAGGAGGAGGTGCTCGTTAAATGGAGCGGCTATCCGGCCTCCTTCAACAGCTGGATCGCTGTCAAGGCCCTCGTGGACTATAAAGGGTAGGGTACCGTAACGTCGGCCGGCTGTCGTTATGTGGACACGACGCTCGATGTGCTGGCGCTTACTACATGACGTTGCCGTCGACGACTACCCTACAGCGCGGCACGCCCGCAGACTACGTCGACGCTACCGAGTCTACGACCCACTCCGACCACGAACACGTTCCATGGCATTTCTGCGGGAACGAATGTCCTAAAGCCGAGATCATCTTCCTGTGTCAGATCATCGTCCTGTACACGGTTATCGTCGTCACTATATACAATTTAACCCGGGGCCACGGCGACTCCAACCTGTGGACGGCCCTGTTGAGCAGCTGTCTCGGTTACCTACTCCCGAGTCCGTCTATGAGGAGGAGGGATGGCGGCGGCTAACTTTTACCTGACCCTGCCGAGCAACGCGTCTATGAGGGCGCACCCCAAAAACACGTTGACTCACTACACTACGAAGCTGCCGCAACGCATCGACCTATCGGGGGAGTGGGAATGCGGTCTGGTGACGCTACGGTATCCGCATACATGGTACAACGTGAGAAAGAAGGACGCGTACTTCTACCTGTCTTATGCGACGGGCGATTACGGAGTGTACCGCCTCGCCGACGGCACTTCGATTCACCGGCAAGGCAACATCCCGCACGGCTTTTACAATAGCGCTTACGAGTTGATGCATAAAATCAACGAGGTGCTGATGAAACTGAACACCGACGCCGTCAAGGCCCGACTGGAGTACTGCTCCGTCTCCAACCGGATGACGTTGCACCTATCACCGGGTGTCGAATTTAATATGCCCCGCGAGAGCCGTCTGAAGACCGTACTGGGCTTCGACTCGAACGTCATCACGAGCCCTCGCTCGGAGGACGTCGTCAATGACGACACCAGCCCCGTCGCGTATACCTACGAGTACGAGGGTCGGCATACTCTGGACATGAAAGGGGGAGTCGACACCCTGTACGTGTATACGGACCTCGTGGAACCGCGCATCGTCGGTGATGTATTCGCCCCGCTCCTTCGAGCCATACCCGCCTACGGGATGAACGGGAGCATTATTTCGGAGGTCTTCGACCGCGTCCAATACGTGCCGCTCCTGCGGCGACAATTCCACTCGGTCGAGATAGATATAAGAGACGACATCGGTCAACCGATACCATTCGAGCAGGGGAAACTCGTGGCGACGCTTCACATCAGACGCTGTAAACCTAAACTGTTTTGAGGAGGAGGAGGAAGCTGTCGAGAACCGCCGGCCGCAACGTGTACGAGGACTACTACGTTCGACAGGTCGGTGGCTATCTACCGGTCTTCGTCGGCGGCCAGGGGCAGCGGGGACACGGCTTGGGTAATCTGTTCGGGAGCCTGTTTCGAAGCGCCATGCCACTTATCAAGAGAGGCGCCATGGCGTTGGGGAAACGAGCGCTCAAGACGGGCGTGCACGTGGCGCGGGACGTCGTTGCCGGCGGGAACCAGAAACAGTCGATGAAACGACGCGCGAAGGAGGCCGGCGCCGACCTTCTCGACGGGCTATTGAACGCGCCGCCGCCGAAAAAACGACGCCGACCACCGGGTAAAGCGGTAACGGCGACTCCGCGTAAGAAGAAACAACTACATCAACGCCGTCGCCGTCAAAAGGCACCGGAACCGCACGATATATTCAGTAGCTAGGACGGCAGCGTTCTTCGACAGTCGTGGCCCGCGTACCTCCCGTTCGTCAGCGGGAGTCTACGCCACCGGTCGAATAGACGTTAGCGGCGGCCGCATAAAGCCACCGGTCGAAGCGGCGGCGCGCAGTCGGAATGGACGGCGGCGAACGGGACAGACGTCGGCAGCAGCTAGATTGGCGTTCGTGCATCCGCAGTCGTGCGAGGGTTTGAAGAGCGAACTGGACCTATTCACGCCGCCGCTAACGCAGACGAGCATCGAGAGCGGGCAGTGGATCGATCACCAGCCGCTGACGACGCTCGAAGCCGGCGGCCCCATCGAGTTCCTCATCCCGGGCTCGGGCGACGAGTATACGGACCTGTCGAACGTTAGATTGTACGTGCGCGTGAACCCAAGGGGTCGGTGCCGATATCGCGCACGACGCAACCGTGGCACCGTCCAACAATTTCCTGCATTCGCTGTTCAGTCAAGTCGACGTGGCGCTGAACGGCACGTTCGTGACGCCGTCGACCAATACGTATCCGTACCGGGCCTAACTCGAAACCCTGCTGAGTTACGGAAGCGACGCGAAAAAGACGCAGCTCACGGGCGGACTGTGGTTCAAGGATACGGCCGGCTTCATGGATGCGACCGCGCAGGCTAACGGTGAGTACACCGTGCGGCGTCACCATACGCGGGACAGTCACGAGGTGGAGCTGATGGGCCGCCTACACGTCGACGTGTCCATGCAAGACCGGTACCTGCTGAGCGGCGTCGACGTAATGCTTCGAATGGTGCGCTCGAAGGACGCCTTCGAGCTCATGGGCGTGGCGGGGGAATGGAAAATCGTCATACTGGAGACCTACCTGCAAGTGCGAAAAGCTAAAGTGAACCCGGACGTCCAGCTCGGGCACATCAAGGCGTTGACGCTCGGCACCGCCTGCAAGTCGTTCTCGATACAGCAGGGGACGATGTCGCATACGCACGAGAACGTCTACCTGGGCACGCTCCCGAGACGCGTGTTCCTGATGATCGTCGACAACGACGCCTATAACGGGGACTACACTAAAAACCCGTACAACGCGAAGCACCACAACATAAACTTTCTCGCTCTCTACGTCGACGGACGTCAGGTGCCGAGCATGCCGTTGCAGCCGGACTTTCCGACCGGGCGTTACGTCCGCAGCTACAATGAACCTCTTCGCGGCGACGGGAAAGGCGTACGAGGACGAGGGGATCGACCTGACGCGCTACGACTTCGGTAACGGCTACGCCGTCTTCGGCTTCGACCTATCGCCCAACTGCTGCGACGGCCCGCATTTCAACGTCGTGCGTAAGGGCGCCCTTCGTTTCGAGGTCCACTTCGCGGTGGCTATCCCGCACACGGTGGACGTCGTCGTGTACGGCGAGTTCGAGGCGGTGCTCGAGATCGACAAAAGCCGGAACGTCCTGTAAGATCGTTAACATGGACACGTTTCATCTGCTGCGTCGCCTGCGCATCGACCCGTTCACTAGACGCGTGGTCGTCGGCGTCGTGGCCAAAGACGCGCTGCCGAAACGACGGCTCACCGACCTACCGGCGGCTTTCGTGTGCAACACCGACGACGGCGGCGAACCGGGCGAACACTGGGTCGTCGTCTACGTGGACGTCGACGGGCGAGGCGACTACTTCGACTCGTACAGCCTGCCGCCGCAGCATGACGACTTCCGCGCCTTCCTGCGCCACAACTGCGACGCGTGCTGGACGTACAACGACAAGCGACTGCAGAGCGTGGTCTCTAACGTATGCGGACAATATTGCGTCGCCTACCTGCTCTTACGATGCCGCGGTATGCCGCTAAAGGGGTTCCAGTACCTGTTCGGCGCCGATAGGGTGGTTAACGACTGTTTCGTATTCGACTGGCTAAAGCCGCATTAGGCTCTTATCTACTAGTATCGCTTTTTCGCTTTCAAACCTGTTACCGCTACTACTACGAATACAAGACGATGAAAACGTATTGTATGTGTTGTTGTTGTTGCACTTGTTTTATTTCGTAGCAGGACCCTACCTACCCTTACCGTACCCCTAGAGGGGCCGCCGCCGCCGCCGCCCCTACCCCTTAGAGGGGTAGTCTTTTACCAGCGAGCGACAACAAACACGTTATTAGTTGAAACGAAGCTCTACACTCCTATATATATGGGTGGGGTGGTGGTGGTGTTGATGACTGTTACCGCCACT
Source organism: Escarpia spicata (assembly GCA_963995525.1). Lineage (NCBI taxonomy): Eukaryota > Metazoa > Annelida > Polychaeta > Sabellida > Siboglinidae > Escarpia > Escarpia spicata. The sequence continues at coordinate 23,584,984 of OZ023207.1, read as the reverse complement.
CGCCGCCGCTAGGACTACTACTACTACTGTTTACCGGGGTTGACACTATGGTGATCTTTGACCTAGTTATGATGAGGGGGAACGGTGGAGCTAAAAATAAAGTGCCGCCTTCTACTACGGTGAGTGTGTTTATGCTGCAGCCTTTATCACCGGCGAGTAAGTATAGGAATGGGTTGCGGGCGGACGGGAGGGGTGATTTTCGTAATAGTAAACAACAAGAGTGTTTATACGTTTTCAACGTTTTATTAAGCGTCGTACAACAAGCAACGTGCTTTATTAAGCACCACATATTCGAATAAGCAGGCATATTTTTATATTAAAATGTTCTCCACAAGCGTACTTTTTTAAGCGATATTCAGCACAAGCGTGCTTTATTCTATTAAAGAACTTTTCGGCTATATAAAATAAAGTTCTTGATCTAATGTTCGTAGATATATTAAGCAATTCTCTCTATTAAAGTTCGTTTTTATTAAGCAATGTTCGTTTTGTTAAGCACTATTCAGAAGCCGGCTCTTCGCAGCAAGTAGGACGTTACCGCCGTCTCCAGCCTCACGAAGTTGAAGACGCCGTTGAGCCAGTCGGTCTCGAGTAGCCAAGCGGTTACCTGGTTTACGAGGCGGGCTTCGGCTTGTCGGTCCGCGTGGGGGTCTCATCGGTCGTGCACGTTCAGGATCATACGCATCAAGCACGGTATTAACGACCGACCCTTGTATTCGGTCAATACGACTCGGAAGAAGCGAGTGCACATAGTGCCCACATCCATGAACATTTGCCGATAGTGGCGGCTAGGTCGCCCGGCTCGGTACCCCTGTATATGCACAAACGGGCACCCTTCGTTGGCCTCGCACTCACCGCAGTAATGTCGGGCACGATCGAGTATGCTTTCCCCGATCACCTCGGCGAAATTTTTCATCAGACTGCTCTTCAACTCCTCATCCCGAGGTAGCGTGAAGAGCACCCGGCGGGGACTGCGCGACGGCATCTCGAAAAACGGTGACGTCGGGCCGGACCCGTTTTGCTCGTTCGAGGACCCCGATCAGATTATCACGGTCGACGCCGACTCCGCCGGTATGTCGACCGGATATAGGCTCGCATACGTAGGCGGCGGCGGCGGCGGCGGCGACGGCGATGCTGTCGAGCTCGAATACGCCGGCGGCGAGTCGCAAGCGGCTAGCGGCGGCGGCGGCTGATAGGTAGCCTCGATCAACAAGGGCGTCCATGGAGCAGTGGCGGCCTCGAGCAAGGCGAGTGGGGTCGTCGGCGTGTCCGTCGGCGGGGCGTCCGCGGGTATGGTACTCAAAGCCTCGGTGATTATATAATCGAGTGCCTGCGCCCGCGCCTCGTCGACTTCCTACAGCACACAAAAACGAATCGTTAGCGTGTAATATACTAATCGTCGTCGTCGTCGTCGTCATCGTCGGTTTTCTTGGGCGCAACACTCCGAACGGTGTACGTCGACAGGGACCCCCACGTTGTCTTTCGTACGACGAGCTCCTCGATGACCGTGCCGACGATCAGTAGGACGGTGTCGCGCAGTTTGTCGAGGCTCATCGAGGCGAGGTAGTCGGCCTTGTAGGCGATGAGGTCGTTCATCACGTTGTCGAATAGGCTGATCCATAGCTCGTCAGGCCCCTCCGGGTCTTCCGTCACCATCATCCGGACCGAGAAATACTGTCTCGGCTCGTGCTGCGCCCCGTGGGATAAGCACACCTTAGCGCCGTTCGATGTTCGAAACACCTTACGACGGCATTGGGTACATCCCTCGTAAGTGCACTTACTTCTCCATGCGATAGCGGACACCCTTACGTTTGTCGCTAGCGCGTAGAGACCGTCGTCCGCCTGTAGAAGCTCGCTTACACTCACCGAAGGTGGAACGACGAGTAGCGGGGGTGGCGACGACACGACGCTAGGCTCGGGGACCGCCGCCGCTGCTACGGGCGCGCAGATACCGGCAACGGTCGGCGGCGGGCGACGACCGGGCTACGGATGCGCTGATGACGACGGGCGACGCCTGGTCTGCTGCGGCGGCCGCCTTCGCCTTCTTCTTTCGCTTGATAGGCGGTGATGAGACCGTCACGCCTAGGTCTTTCGCCGGTTGAGAAGACATGACTGCTGCTGCGGAGGAGGAGGCGGAGGAGCGTAAACGTTAAGTCAGGCAAAACCGAGTGAATACATAGACGCTCTTAGCCTAACTACTTATAAGAAGGCGGTGAATAGCGCGCGTGCGCATAAACATGTATACCACAAAACAGCCGAGCCTGGCAAGGTTATTGAAACTAGAAAAAAGGGCTCGGTTATGGAGTGCACAAACGGCGCATTGCTTTTATAGTCTTATTTTCAAATATATGTTTACCATAAGATTATCTTGTCCTTACAGTCCCTTATAGATCGTTTATTTTATACGTTTAAGCTTTTATTAAAAATTTTAACATTACGCAACCCGGCCTACGTGACGAGACCTACGTGCCGCGCGTCAGGTTTTATAGAAGCTTCTAGAAGCTTCTACGGTAAACAACATTCCGTTAAAAGGCGTTTATGAAACTACACGGTCTTTTCGACTAGTCTAAACCATGGAATATTCACGAACGGTAGCCTGTATACCTTTTTAACATTCACGCAGTATTCTTCTATACGCGCACTTTCTTTTTAATATTTAAGCGATATTTACAAAACTACAGTTCCTTCGATACCGTGGGACTATTTTATTATTTAAACTGTATACCTTTTTTTTTAACCACTGTAATATTATATTTTATTATTTAAGACTTTGTTTTCTTACAGGACAAATGCGCTATGATATCACCACCATCACCACCACCACCACCACCACCGACGTTTCATGCCCTGGGCGCCCGGTACATAGGCCGTGGCATTAGTAGGAAGAACCCTGATGAGGCGCCTCAATGGATTGGCGCTGGGCGCTTCAATAGGCGGTGCCGGTCGCCCTCTGTTAGCCGGGAAGGAGTTGCCTGGGGTCGGCCGAGGTACGCCGCTGCGACAGGAGGCACCTCCTGTGGTTACGTTACCGCCACCGCCGCCGCCGCGCCTACAGCCGCTCGAGGCGGCCGTCGACCCGGACACGCAACTACCGCTGCCGCCGCTATATCGACGCCCCGCGGTACCGGCCGCTCGCACGGGCGTCGTGACTGGTGTACGACGCCCCGACGATCGACAGCCGGTCGGCGGTCGTGCCTCGATGTTGGCGGCCCACAATCCGACACCGTCTCGTCGATCCGCACAGATAGGCGACGGCTTCGGGCCTTATACGGGACCCTCTCTACACTATAACGGTACTGATGGTCCACCCAGGGCTTACGGTATTCGATGGACCTAGCATTATTATTATTATTATTAAGAAATATACCTATAGTAGAATGTAATAAATAGTTTGCTCACCGCCTCGTTGTCTATGATCACACCGTTATTATCCCTTTGAGCTCTACATTCCAACTAGTTGTCCTGAATCCACTATAAAGACAAGCTTACATCTACCTAGGTTACGGTATGAATAATACAGTAGCATTATTCTCCAATGCAGACCAGCGTCGTTCAATGGACTTTGGACGCCTGTTAACAATTACGCTTGGTGTCAACAAGACCACGCGTCATACCGGCTGAAGGTTTGTAAAAAAGGGCGCGAAAGAATACCCACCTATCTTAGTAGGGGCGTTCGAGGGTCCTGTTGTAATATACACCGGTCAAGAGGGCGCTACTAAAGTCGACCACGTGTCATACCGGCTGAAGGTTTGTAAAAAGGGCGCGAAAGAATACCCACCTATCTTAGTAGGAGCGTTCGAGGGTCCTGTTGTAATATACACCGGTCAAACTGGTGACCCTACCACTTAATCTAACAAGTGCTAGAACCGTCACCTAGAGGGCGCTACTATAGTCGTAAATAACCGTTATATAACCTTCTTTCGGAGTAGCATACCACATCTAGGGTAAATAACCGCTATATAACCTTCTTTCGTACTAGCATAACCATCATAGGTCTCAGAAAGGTTAGTATAACCACCGCTAGGAGTTAATGTATAATCGCCAGGGGGCACTACCACTTAGGCGCTACCACTTATCGTAACAAGCATAGCCGCTAGGGGGCAGCGGTGAAATGGCATTGTCTCGCCACCTAATTAACGCAACTCATCAATCATAACGTTTTTTATAAGTAAGCTGTTAAAACCAATTAAGATATTTCATTTTTTATAAGTAGATTTTCGTTGGTGCGGGTCAAATTTTCTTGACCCGTGTTGACCTTTGTGACCCGCGGTGCCTTTGATCTCCTTTGATCTTGCACCATGTCTCGGGCCGCGCAGCCTCACCTACTACTATCGTGCAAGGGACAGTACATAGCTAGAGTGCAACGCAACCAGCAGACTGTCTTCATACGCATGTACGTTGTGAGTGGAGACTTCGAAAATCTCATAAGTCGTGGAGATGCCGTCAAATTTCGATTAATTGCACGTCTAGACAGCGTCAAATTAAACAAAATCTACTACCTCGACGTGTTTGGTGAACTCGGAGAACTGAGGAGTAGATCCGTGAGAATCAAGGTGAAGCAAGATGCTGAACCATACTGCTGCACTACAGCTCGAAGAGTGCCATTCCCTCTGCTAGAGAAGGTGTCGGAAGCTCTAGACCGCATGGAACGTCTAGGGGTCATCGTCAAGGAGACGGAGTCGACCGATTGGTGTAGTTCAGTGGTGGTTGTACCAAAATTTCAAGGGAAACTTCGAATCTGCGTAGACCTGAAACGTTTAAATACTGCCATCCAACGAGAAAGATATAGGTTGCCAACAATTGACGACATTCTACACACACTCGCGGACGCTCAAGTATTCACCAAGCTGGACGCTAGTAGCTGTTATTGGCAACTGCGTTTGCATGAAGACAGCAGCAAACTCACGACATTTATCACCCCGTTTGGCAGATTCAGATTTATTCGTCTACCGTTCGACATATGTAGCGCAAGTGAAATCTTCCAACGGGAAATGTCAGATGTGCTTCATGGTATGGTAGGTGTTTCTGTCTACCAGGATAACATTATCGTCAGTGGGAAGGACGTCGAAGAACACGATGCCCATCTGAAAGAAGTTCTCAATGTTATAGAGCAATCTAGTCTGAAGCTCAACAAGTCAAAATGCTCCATCCGAAAGTCAGGATTGGAATTCCTGGGACACTGGATCGATGAAAAATGTCAGTCCTCATCCAGACCAGATCGAAGCAATCCAGAAAATGCAAAAGCCGAAGGATCTTCCCGAATTGCGTCGCTTCTTGGGAATGATAAATTTCCTAGGACGCTATGTCAAGAATCTTGCTAAGTACACAGCACCCCTAAACGAACTCTTACGCAAGGAGAACGTGTGGTCATTGGGACAGTCGCAAATGAGAGCATTTGACGACGTGAAGCGCATCATCTCGACAACGCCTGTCTTGATGTTCTACGACGTTGACAAGCAAACAGCAGTCTGTGCTGACGCCAGCGGATTCGGACTTGCCGCCGTCTTAATGCAGCAAGACGAGACGGATCAGTGGAGACCCGTTGCATACGCTTCACGTACACTAACCAAGGCGGAGACCGGCTATGCACCCATCGAGAAAGAATGCCTAGCATGCACATGGGCGTGTGAGAAATTCATCCGTTATCTGCTAGGGAAGGATAAATGTACGCTATGAACAGACCACAAACCTCTAATACCTCTCATAAACACTCGCGACATAGACCAGACGCCAATCAGGTGTCAACGGCTATTACTCCGACTGATGCGATTCAACACGGTGGCGAGACATGTACCCGGAAAGGACCAGGTCGTCGCTGACACGTTATCGAGACGGCCCCTTGAATGTTCAGAAACGCCCGATACGGTGGAAGAAGTTCAAGCCTACGTTCATAACATCATGGCATGCGTGCAGATAAGAGACCCTATGATTAGGCGTATTCGAGACGCCACCGATGCGAACGAAACTTTACAGAAGGTCATCGACTACACGATTTCAGGATGGCCACGACATACTCAACGCATCGACGGAGACACACGTTAGTTGTTCCACGTGAAGGACGAACTAACCGTGATCGAAGGACTCTTGGTGCGCAATCAAAAGATCGTGATTCCCGCATCAATGAGAGCAGAAATCATCAAGAAAATTCACGAGGGTCATCAGGGAGTGACAAAGTGCCGTGAGCGGGCCAATCAATCGATATGGTAGCCTGGCTTATCACCTGAGATAAACGACTTCGTCAAACGCTGCGAACATTACCAAGAGCGTCGGTCGACTCAGCGAAAGGAGCCCCTGAAGAGCACTCCGTTGCCTCAGTATCCATGGCAAAAGATCGGCTGTGACCTGTGTGAAGTGAAGGGTAGCATATACATAGTGATGGTGGATTACTACTCAATATATATCGAAATCGCATACATCGGAACGCCGACGTCGCAGTCAGTCATTCTAAAGATGAAAGATGTGTTCGCTAGATGGGGTGTCCCGGAGACCGTGCATTCCGACAACGGTCCACAGTTTGCATCACAAGAGTTCTCGGCATTCGCAACATCGGCCCAGTTCATCCATCAGACGAGTAGCCCATACTACCCAGTATCCAACGGAGAAGCAGAACGCGCAGTTCAGACGGCGAAAAAGATCATCGCATGCGAGGACCCATTCAGCGCGTTACATTCGTACCGAGCAACACTGATCCCATCGATTCGGTACAGTCCAACCCAACTAATGATGGGAAGACAGATCAGGACGTCATTGCCGACCATCACGTCACAATTCGTTCCACGTTGGCCTGCACCGCTGGACGTAGTTCGAAACGATGAGCGAGCGAAAGTCACCTACGCTCGCGACTACAACAAGCGAAACGGCGCGCGTGAATTACGCGAACTGCAACCTGTGAATAAGGTGTGCGTGAAGACGGCAACTGACGACAAATGGAGCAGTCCGGCAACAGTTACATCGCGAGCTGGATATCCACGGTCTTACATTGTCGATGCGGAGAATGGTGGTGTCTACCGTAGAAATCGCCAGCATCTGTTGAAAGTGCCGCATGGCAACCACATCGATGTATCAACTCCCGATGTCGACGTGTCGTCAGACGAGCAGGAGGCACCAGCCATGCCAGAGACGTCACACGCGACACGAAAGTCATCCGAGCCGAAGAGAGTCGCCCGAGATCAACCCGATGACAAACCGAGTGCGGTGAGACGATCCAGTCGCGCGGTCGTCCCTCCCAAGAGATTGGACTTGTAATTAGACAAACGAACTTTAACGATAATTATTGGTTAGCCTTTATTATGCGTTATCAAGTTAAAGAGGGATATATCATATTATAATTGTTCTATAGTTTAGTATACACCATGGAACCACCGTGCTTAATAAAGAACTTCCGTTCAACGCACGATTCACGTAACACAACAGGTATATAATTGCGTTGGACGTATTTACGACGTCATAGAGGCCGCTTAGATGTCGACACTTTAATAAGTCATTAAGTAACTTTTTTGCGATTCTTGAGTCTCCTATAAGGAATTAGAAATAACACATTTATATATTGACCAGGTGGCATTGGTTGGTGATGTGACGAGCTGTCAAGTGTCTGTGTCAGTGTCCATCATTCACAAGCATATGCGAGGACCAGTGCAACATTGTTTGGTTATGTGACGAGCCGTCAAGTGTCTGTGTCAGTGTCCATCATTCACAACCATATGCGAGGACCAGTGCGACATTGGTTGGTGATGTGACGAGCCGTCAAATGTCTGCGTCAGCGTCCATCATTCACAACCATATGCGAGGCCAATTGGGGCCCAGACACGTCACCCCATTTATTATACAATACATTATAAAAACATGATACATCATATTATATATATGAAAAATTGCACAGTTAAAAAATGGTAGCACAACAAACAATAAAACAATAAGATATAAACAAGACAATGTCCACTAGACAGTGTAGAATGAATACCAGTGAACACATCATACAGAGAGGAAGGGCCATAATAATAAATAATAATAATCAATAGAATGCATCAAATAAAAAGATAAAGTACATAATGTAGTCATAACATACAAGAAACAGATAAAAACAAAGGAAGGTAGTTCACTGAATGAGTGCTCTTAATGTAGGAACCAGTAAAGTTTGGGTTGTTAATTATTACTGAATGAGTGGAGGAGTTCTACTGTATGTAGCAATATCTACTGTAAGTCTACAGTAAACAACTAAGAATTACAATGTATGTGAGAGTGTGCGTGCATGTATGCGCCTGTGTATGTTTGTGTGTATATATGATTGCGTGTACAAACAAGAAACATTATACAGCGATTCACGCATGTATAAAGGGTCATTCTCACAAAAGAGTTTACATTTGTAACAACAAAATGTTATTATAGATGCCAAAGAAAATTTCAAATTATATATTTATTTTGTTTATTACATGTTCTATGATTAGCTTGCTATCACGATTAGCTGATCTATTTAAACAAGTGTCAAACTAAATAAAGTATTTTACAAGATATGATTTGTTGAAGATATAACATTTTACTTTTTAACCATGGATATGTTAAACTTTGATTTCTCCACTAATATTTCAGATTAAACTTTGCTGCTTCATGCGTATATTAGCACACTTGATATCACTAGAATTAATTTACTAAAATAAAAAAATTAGAATTGATGTTGTTACTTTAACATTATCATACGTTTTGTAAGAATATCCCATGTACATGTATACACATATATACATTGATACCATTTAAATATACAGTACATATCTATAATGATGTGTTTATTTAAAAAAAAACATCTCCATTGTGTTCATTCAGATATAAGTTGCTTTCTGTTGAAAATTGTTATGCACATACCAAACATATGTACACATTTGTTATGCACATACCAAACATACGTACACAATTGTTATGCACATAACAAACATATGTACACAATTGTTATGCACATACCAAACATATGTACGCAATTGTTATGCACATACCAAACATATGTACACAATTGTTATGCACATACCAAACATATGTACACAATTGCTATGCACATACCATACATATGTACACAATTGTTATGCACATACCAAACATATGTACACAATTGTTATGCACATACCAAACATATATTTATGCAGAAGAAACAACGCAGGTATAGATTGAATTAGGCCAAATTAATGACATGCAATTTTATTAACTATTGTTATTAATTGCATACACCTCCACAGTCACAATAACCACAGCAGACATGCCGGCCCCTGACTGCTAATCACTACTGTCCAATATATACAATTCACCATATGTGTGTGGGTCACTCCACCAATATATACAATTCACCATATGTGTGGGGATCACTCCACCAATATATACAATTCACCATATGTGTGTGGGTCACTCCACCAATATATACAATTCACCATATGTGTGGGGATCACTCCACCAATATATACAATTCACCATATGTGTGGGAGTCACTCCACCAATATATACAATTCACCATATGTGTGGGGGTCACTCCACCAATATATACAATTCTCCATATGTGTGTGGGTCACTCCACCAATATATACAATTCACCATATGTGTTTGGGTCACTCCACCAATATATACAATTCACCATATGTGTGGGGGTCACTCCACCAATATATATAATTCACCATATGTGTGGGGGTCACTCCACCAATATATACAATTCACCATATGTGTGTGGGTCATTCCACCAATATATACAATTCACCATATGTGTGGGGGTAACTCCACCAATATATACAATTCACCATATGTGTGAGAAATCACTCCACCAATATATACAATTCACCATATGTGTGTGCGTCACTCCACCAATATATACAATTCACCATATGTGTGTGGGTCACTCCACCAATATATACAATTCACCATATGTGTGGGGGTCACTCCACCAATATATACAATTCACCATATGTGTGTGGGTCACTCCACCAATATATACAATTCACCATATGTGTGGGGTCACTCCACCAATATATACAATTCACCATATGTGTGGGGGTCACTCCACCAATATATACAATTCACCATATGTGTGTGGGTCACTCCACCAATATATACAATTCACCATATGTGTGGGGGTCACTCCACCAATATATACAATTCACCATATGTGTGTGGGTCACTCCACCAATATATACAATTCACCATATGTGTGGGGTCACTCCACCAATATATACAATTCACCATATGTGTGGGGTCACTCTACCCATCATATAACATAAGTAGATCAACTTATTTCCGCCCTAAAACCCTGCGTACATAATAATTTGAGGAGCAATCCTGATGGCAAAACCTCGTATTGTCCAGGGAAAAGGGTCAGACCTTTAATCAGCAAATATACAATATGGTTTTTACCGAGACAATCCTGTGGTACAATCCACCACATAGCTGTTAAACTAATAAACACCCACCCACTGTTAAAGGGAGGGAGTGTCGGAATTCTAAATTTGACCAATATTACACTATTACACGAACACACTCATCTAGCAGAAAGCACAACTACATTCTAATTACATCGATCGAAAATTCAAATAAGAATTTTGAATGAATTAGGTCGATTCTGCTGCTGCAATTGCTTAAATATCTGTGTCTAACGCGCAAGCGCGAGTCTTTTAGCCTCGTAACCAAACATGTAATCATCCAATACACAATAGAGTGTACATACCAAACATATGTACACAATTGTTGTGCACATACCAAACATATGTACACCATTGTTGTGAACATACCAAACATATGTACACAATTGTTGTGCACATACCAAACATATGTACACAATTGTTGTGCACATACCAAACATATGTACACACTTGTTGTGCACATACCAAACATATGTACACAAACATTATGCACATACCAAACATATGTACACAATTGTTGTGCACATATCAAACATACGTACACAATTGTTGTGCACATACCAAACATATGCACATAATTGTTGTGTACATACCAAACATATGCACACAATTGTTATGCATATACTTAACATATGTACACAGTTGCATCGCGTATTAAGTGTTTTTTTGCAAAACTTTTACATCTATCATCATCTAGTTGGTGGCAGCACTAAAACATTATTATTAAGAATTTATTTTTGTGGTTTTACTACTTGACATGTTTTGCAGGTTAGCGCCTCATTATAATCAGTCACATTATATATATATGTATATAAGACAAAAACAACTGTTTTAAAGCCAACATTATATTTATATTGAATGAAGTCAATATCGATATATTGGTGATTGATTGTTTGTTGATATATGTATATTCATTGACTCAATCACCGATATATCAGTATTGAACTAATTCAATACTAATATGTTTTGGCATTAAAAGACGTTTGCAGAACAAGAATAACTCAGTGTTCGAATCATCATAACGAGAGTTCCTGCGAATCTGAGTGACACTATCAATGTCATTGTTCTCCAACAATGTCACTTTGTGTTAAGTTCTCATAGCACTGCAGAGTCTTCCAGTCATATCACTTGTACCATTCCTTCAGAGATTCATCACCACAACCTCCTCATTCAAGTCATATTGAAGTCAGCATCAGAGTCTTCCAGTTGTATCACTTGTACCATTCTTCAGAGATTCATCACCACAACCTCCTCACTCAAGTCATATTGAAGTCAGCATCAGAGTCTTCCAGACGTATCACTTTTACCATTCCTTCAGAGATTCATCACCACAACCTCCTCACTCAAGTCATATTGAAGTCAGCATCAAAGTCTTCCAGACGTATCACTTGTACCATTCCTTCAGAGATTCATCACCACAACCTCCTCACTCAAGTCATATTGAAGTCAGCATCAAAGTCTTCCAGACGTATCACTTGTACCATTCCTTCAGAGATTCATCACCACAACCTCCTCACTCAAGTCATATTGAAGTCAGCATCAGAGTCTTCCAGACGTATCACTTGTACCATTCCTTCAGAGATTCATCACCACAACCTCCTCACTCAAGTCATATTGAAGTCAGCATCAAAGTCTTCCAGACGTATCACTTGTACCATTCCTTCAGAGATTCATCACCACAACCTCCTCACTCAAGTCATATTGAAGTCAGCATCAAAGTCTTCCAGACGTATCACTTGTACCATTCCTTCAGAGATTCATCACCACAACCTCCTCACTCAAGTCATATTGAAGTCAGCATCAGAAGCGTTTCTGCACATATAATTATATGTATAAGATTAAGTAGCACAGTCTTCTTCTGCTAACTGGTCAACTGTCCGTGTCAAAGGTCAAGTTCACACCAGGTTTGTCAGTGGTGTGTACACAGCTTGTCATCTCTCAATTCGAGTCTGGTTGGTATAGACAGCTTCTGCAAAGTGACGTTGTCACATCTCCAGTCTAATTGGTGTAGACAACTTATGCAAAGAGGCACTGTCACTTCTTGAGTCTGATTTACATAGATAGCTTCTGCGAATTGGCACTGTCATCTCTCGAGTAGTCTGATTGGTGTAGACAGCTTTGCAAAATGACACTGTCATCACTCGAGTCTGATTGGTGTAGACAGCTTCTGGAAAGTGACGTTGTCACATCTCCAGTCTGATTGGTGTAGACAACTTCTGCAAAGTGGCACTGTCATCTCTTGAGTCTGATTTACATAGATAGCTTCTGCGAATTGGCACTGTCATCTCTCGAGTAGTCTGATTGGTGTAGACAGCTTTGCAAAATGACACTGTCATCAGTCGAGTCTGATTGGTGTAGACAGCTTCTGGAAAGTGGCACTGTCATCTCTTGTGTGTGCTTGGTCTGTGAAGTAGTCCAGTTAGTCGTCTCTTGCTCCTGTGCTGATGTGGTCAAGGCAGTTCAACTGAAACAATATGTTAACAATTATTATTATTATTATTACTAGCATTTCTATAGCGCCACATCTCCGGGACCAGCCCGTTCATAGGCGCGTACACACATTGTAAGACGTACATGGAAACAAATGTAAAACGTATATATGTATAAAGATGCCGGTAAATGTAATAATTATTAAGATTGACAAGATTGTATATATATATATATATATAATGTGACTAAAATACATGACATATTTGCACAAATATTAAGATAATTAATTAAAAGAATATATTATGCTATATAAAATTATATTAAAAGATAAATAATAATAAATTAATTAAAATACATTATATAATATAAATAAATTAAATGATTAAATACCTGTTCATAAAAAGTGTCCTACAGCACAGTTCCTCAGTCGATGTACGCCTGCTTAAATAGATACGTTTTATGGCAAGTTTTGAATTTATCCAAAGTCTCTATTTGACGAACGTTTATTGGTAGAGCGTTCCAGAGCGTAGGTCCAGACACGGAGAAAGCTCGTCTGCCGTAGCCCTCTAAGTTGTAGCGCGGGACTACAAGCAGATGTAGATCAGCAGATCGGAGGTTGCGGGTGGGCGTATACGGTATTATGAGATCTTGGATATACGCTGGAGCAAGACCATGTAAAGCCGTGAAAACAAGGACCAGCAGTTTGTACTGGATACGCCAGCGAACTGGAAGCCAATGCAGTTCGACCAGCACAGGTGTTATGTGCTGGTGCTTTCGGTGTCTTGAAATTAGTCTTGCTGCCGAGTTCTGTACCATCTGCAATTTGTTCATAAGTGCCTCGGTGATGCCGTACAGGACCGCGTTACTGTAGTCCAGCCGCGATGTCACCAGGGCGTGGACTAGTGTCTTACATGCATCAGTAGTAAGACAATGTCTTATTTTTGAAATTGCGTAGAGTTGGTAGTACGCTGATTTGGACATCTGTGACACGTGTGACGACATTGTTAGTCCAGAGTCGATTATAATCCCGGTGTTGCGGATGGTCGGTGACGGAACAATGTTACATCCGCATACATTAGCACACGAAACGTCATTAGTATATTTAAATTGAAAGTTCACATAAATGGCTTAGAGACACAGCTGGTGATTCCTATTTCTCAAGACAATTATGTAGTCATACATCTTACTTGTGAATTTGTTAGTCTGAAATCGATAATGCCCTGCAATTGTTGACCAGTAATGCTAATATGTTGTATTGTTGAACATTGTATGACCTTACGGTAAGGTTAATGTCAATGTCTCTTCAATGACAACTGTCGAGGTAACTAATTATATAATCACAAGTAATGTCAACAAATGAGTTCAACACAAACCATGTCTATTGTGGTCAAAACATTAGTGTTGATATGATGGCAACTTACACATCGCAACATCACATAATAGTTAAACTTGTTTCATTCTGTTGAACTTTATATGACATTCACGCTAAGGTCATTGCCAAGTTCTCTTCAGTGAGAACTTTCAAGATAAACAGTAAAAGGTGACGTCTTATATAGGGCAGAGTCCAGTCCTCAGGACTGCTCAACGCGCGTTACATATTTATACAATCAAATAATGTCATATTAACAGAGTCTATGGTAAGGTATCTTCGTAGCTGCTCTTACCTGAACCAAGCTGATACCAGACTCCCATCTTATAGTCTGGGTTTAGAAGATCTTGTAGTGTTCGTTGAGAGGATCTTGTAGTCTGCGTTAAGAGGATCTTGTAGTCTGCGTTGAGAGGATCTTCTTGTTTTCGTTGAGAGGATCTTGTAGTATGCATTAAGATAATTTTGTAGTGTTCATTGACAGGATCTTGGAGAGTTCGTTGACGGGATCTCGTATTGTTCATTGAAAGGGTCTTGTCGTCTGCATTAAAAAGATTTTTCGTCTGCTGACCATCTTGTAGTCGATGTTGAAATTATTTTGTCGTCTGCATTGCAAGAATCTTGTAGTCAGTGTTGACAGGATCTTGTAGTGTTCAGTGAGACCATCTTGTCGTCTGTGTTGAGACCATCTCGTCGTCTGTGTTGAGCCCATCCTGTCGTCTGCATTGATATCATCTTGTCGTCTAAGTTGAGATCATCCTGTCGTCTGCATTGAGATCATCTTGTCGTCTGCACTGAGATCATCTTGTCGTCTGCGTTGAGATCATCTTGTCATTTGTGTTGATACCATCTTGTCGTCTGCATTGACGCCATCTTGTCTTGTGCATTGAGATAATTTTGTTGCCTGCATTGAGACCTTCTTGTCGTCTGTGTGAGACCCTCTTGTAGTCTGCTTTGAGACCATCTTGTCGTCTGCATTGAGATACCATCTTGTTGTCTGCATTGAGATAGCATCTTGTCGTCTGCATTGAGACCACCTTGTCGTCTGTGTTAAGACCATCTTTTGGTGTGCATTAACACAATCTTGTCGTCTGCGATGGGACCATCTTGTCGTCTGTGTTGAGACCATCTTGTCGTTTGTGTTGAGTGGATCAACTGAAACAGTGCAACAGTCACTTCACTAGTGGATTATGTTATTGGCAAATTTATATGTGGCTTATTTCTCAATGAAACTACGCAGGGATACTTTGGAAACATGGTTGGTGATTACTGCTGGAAACGAAACAATGCAATCCTCAATCAGTAACATTAATATAAAATAAACCGCCAACATACAACAGTATGATTAGTATTATGCTGTTATCACTAACAGAAGATATATAATAATTATATATATATATGTATATATATATACACAATCAACTGCAGAATCTGCACCCTCATACACATTATAACATTACTCAGCTGTGTTGCAGCATCCAATTTTACTCAATTGTATTCATGGAAGTCTCTGCCAACATGAGTTAATATGGCAGCTAGACTTCCTGTTCCAACATGACCTACATGCAGTGTCACCATGGCATACTCTGTCACCATGACGTAGTGTGTCACCATGACATACTGTGTCAACATGATGTAGTGGATAGCCATGACGTAGTGTGTCACCATGACATACTGTGTCAACATGATGTAGTGGATCGCCATGACGTACTGTGTCACCATGAAGTACTCTGTCTCCATGACGTAGTGTGTTACCATGACATACTGTGTCAACATGATGTAGTGGATCGTCATGATGTACTGTGTCACCACGAGTCATGGTGTCACCAATACACTTACGTCTATCTTCAGTTGTCCTGTGGTTTATGCCAACTGGGAACGCTGCTTTCGGTGGATCCGGGATCTTCTATTCGTCCTTCCCGTCTGTGATCTCCAGGAGAACTTGTCTTGGCGCTGTCCGACTGACCCTACAGTATGACATCATTCACAGTGTTACAACTAGACAACTTTCACTTGATCTCCAGGAGAACTTGTCTTGGCCCTGTCCGACTGACCCTACAGTATGACATCATTAACAGTGTTACAACTAGACAACGTTCACTTGATCTCCAGGAGAACTGGTCTTGGCCCTGTCCGACTGACCCTACAACATGACATCATTCACAGTGTTACAACTAGACAACTTTCACTTGATCTCCAGGAGAACTTGTCTTGGCGCTGTCCCACTGACCCTACAGTATGACATCATTCACAGTGTTACAAATAGACAACTTTCACTTGATCTCCAGGAGAACTTGTCTTGGCGCAGTCCCACTGACCCTACAACATGACATCATTCACAGTGTTACAACTAGACAACTTTCACTTGATCTCCAGGAGAACTTGTCTTGGCCCTGTCCCACTGACCCTACAACATGACATCATTCACAGTGTTACAACTAGATAACTTTCACTTGATCTCCAGGAGAACTTGTCTTGGCGCTGTCCCACTGACCCTACAGTATGACATCATTCACAGTGTTACAACTAGACAACTTTCACTTGATCTCCAGGAGAACTTGTCTTGGGCCTGTCCCACTGACCCTACAACATGACATCATTCACAGTGTTACAACTAGACAACTTTCACTTGATCTCCAGGAGAACTTGTCTTGGCGCTGTCCCACTGACCCTACTGTATGACATCATTCACAGTGTTACAACTAGACAACTTTCACTTGATCTCCAGGAGAACTTGTCTTGGCCCTGTCCCACTGACCCTACATTATGACATCATTCACAGTGTTACAACTAGACAACTTTCACTTGATCTCCAGGAGAACTTGTCTTGGCCCTGTCCCACTGACCCTACAGTATGACATCATTCACAGTGTTACAACTAGACAACTTTCACTTGATCTCCAGGAAAACTTGTCTTGGCCCTGTCCCACTGACCCTACAACATGACATCATTCACAGTGTTACAACTAGACAACTTTCACTTGGTGTTCAACCAATATAATTAGAATCAACGTCATCCTGTTTCAAACTATGTTTAGTTTGAATATATCAATGTGACTGTATTCAACTTGATTGATTCAAGGTGATAGTGAAGATATTAAAGCATATGACACTCATTACTATGAGCTGTTGGGTGATATGATGCATTTACCTAAATGTTAAAGGTGCCGGTCATTATACATGTATTTTCAATGTGAAATACATTGATAAAAAATCAACATACCCAATTGTTGCTGGTACAAATAATTATTTTATATATTTTTTTAAAAACTATTCCATAACAACACGGATACAGGAAATTAGGATCGAAGTATCGAAACACCAGGTTTCCTAGTTCTTGTTAGTGTTCATGACACAACGTCTAATTAACTAACATGTTATGGTTATGAGAGCATTATGTTGTTGTAAATTGTGATTCAGTTAGAATCTCCTTTCCATAACATCACTCCAACTGAACCTACAATGTTCTCTCTGGGTGTGGTAATTGCGAGGATGTACACCTTTGACGTCACACCAAGTGAACCTTCCATGTCCTCTCTGGGCGTGGTCATTGCCAGGGGGTAGACTTTTACGTCACACCAACTGAACCTTCTATGTCCTCTCTAGGTGTGGTCATTGCCAGGGTGTACACCTTTAACGTCACACCAACTGAACCTTCTATGTCCTCTCTAGGTGTGATCAATGCCAGGGGGTAGACCTTTGACTTCACACCAACTGAACCTTCTATGTCCTCTCTGGGTGTGGTCATTGTCAAGGTGTAGACCTTTGACGTCACACCAACTGAACCTTCTATGTTCTTTCTGGGTGTGGTCATTGCCAGGGGGTAGACCTTTGACGTCACACCAACTGAACCTTCTATGTTGTCTCTGGGTGTGGTCATTGCCAGGGGGTAGACCTTTGACGTCACACCAACTGAACCTTCTATGTTCTCTCTGGGTGTGGTCATTGCCAGGGTGTAGACCTTTGACGTCACACCAACTGAACCTTCTATGTCCCCTCTGGGTGTGGCCATTGTCAGGGTGTAGACCTTTAACGTCACACCAACTGAACCTTCTATGTTATCTCTGGGTGTGGTCATTGCCAGGGTGTAGACCTTTGACGTCACACCAACTGAACCTTCTATGTCCTCTCTGGGTGTGGTCATTGCCAGGGTGTATACCTTTGACGTCACACCAACTGAACCTTCTATGTCCTCTCTGGGTGTGGTTATTGCCAGGGTGTAGACCTTTGACGTCACGCCAACTGAACCTTCTGTGTTCTCTCTGGGTGTGGTCATTGCCAGGGTGTAGACCTTTGACGTCACACCAACTGAACCTTCTATGTCCTCTCTGGGTGTGGTCATTGCCAGGGTGTAGACCTTTGACGTCACACCAACTGAACCTTCTATGTCCTCTCTGGGTGTGGTTATTGCCAGGGTGTAGACTTTTGACGTCACGCCAACTGAACCTTCTATGTTCTCTCTGGATGTGGTCAATGCCAGGGTGTAGACCTTTGACGTCACACCAACTGAACCTTCTATGTCCTCTCTGGGTGTGGTCATTGCCAGGATGTAGACCTTTGACGTCACACCAACTGAACCTTCTATGTCCTCTCTGGGTGTGGTTATTGCCAGGGTGTAGACCTTTGACGTCACACCAACTGAATCTTCTATGTCCTCTCTAGCCGTGGTTATTGCCAGGGTGTAGACCTTTAACGTCACACCAACTGAATCTTCTATGTCCTCTCTAGCCGTGGTTATTGCCAGGGTGTAGACCTTTGACGTCACACCAACTGAATCTTCTATGTCCTCTCTAGCCGTGGTTATTGCCAGGGTGTAGGCCTTTGACGTCACACCAACTGAACCTTCTATGTCCTCTCTAGCCGTGGTTATTGCCAGGGCGAAATTCATCCATAGCTATTATTTCACATCCCAAATTAACGTATTTCTTAATATAATATTTTATGTGCTTGTACTACAAGTGTGTGATCACATTAACACATTCTGTTTGTTATGACACAAGGGTGTTCCACTGGCTTATATCACAGTCTGTGTCCACTGGAACGTCTTCTGCTTGCTGTGGTACGAGGATCTTCCACTGATCCGATGGTCTGTGGTTGTGACGTTCTACAACTTGAAGTCTCGACCCACATGGCGTCTATCAAACAGTCACAACAACACAGTACAGGTTAACAATGATCTCTCTATTTATGTGAAACAATGACATGTCTCTCAAACAGTCACAACAACACAGTACACGTTAACAATTATCTCTCTATTTATATGAAACAATGAGTCTTAAAAAGACAAAGACATAATATGTTTACTTATTACGCAACATATATTTCAGGTATGAAATGCGACATTTAATTTACATAATCACAGTACTTCTTCGCCATGACTTGGACAACATACCCTCGTGTCATCATAAGAAAGTTTAGTTTATTCAACAACTGTAGCATAGTACAATTGCACAGTACGGTGTCCTGCTGCTGTTAAAGGGACATAGCTGAAGTCATGTGACTAATAAGGTGCTACGCCCTTCTCGAACTGAAACACGCGTGATAAATACAATACGAATTATAAGATAACTTACAAAGTAACGTTGACAATCAGTGTATCAACTTATTACAACAGTCTTTATTTCAGTTATTTCAGTCGTTAAACGGTTTCCCGTTGTTATACCATTGAAGGTCAGTGACAGTAGTGTGAGGTGATGTATGTTTATGTACACGTTGTATCTATATGTTGATTTTTTCACTTGCTATAACTTTGACGGTCAGTGACAGTAGTGTGAGGGGGTGTCTGTTTATGTACACGTTGTATCTATATGTTGATTGTTTCACTTGCCGTACCTTTGACGGTCAGTGACAGTAGTGTGAGGTGGTGTCTGTTTATGTACACGTTGTATATATATATATATATATATATTGATTGTTTCACTTGTTGTACCTTTGACGGTCAGTGACACTAGCGTGAGGTGGTGTATGTTTATGTAGACGTTGTATCTATATGTTGATTGTTTCAATTGTTGTACCTTTGACGGTCAGTGACAGTAGTGTGAGGTGGTGTCTGTTTATGTACACGTTGTATCTATATGTTGAATGTTTCACTTGTTGTACCTTTGACGGTCAGTGACAGTAGTGTGAGGTGGTGTCTGTTTATTTACACGTTGTATCTATATGTTGATTATTTCACTTGTTGTACCTTTGATGGTCAGTGACAATAGTGTGAGGTGGTGTCTGTTTATGAATACGTTGTATCTATATGTTGATTATTTCACTTGTTGTACCTTTCACAATCAGTGACAGTAGTGTGAGGGGGTGTCTGTTTATGTACACTTTGTACCTATATGTTGATTGTTTCACTTGTTGTACATTTGACGGTCAGTGACAGTAGTGTGAGGGGGTGTCTGTTTATGTACACGTTGTATCGATATGTTGATTGTTTCACTTGTTGTACCTTTGACAGTCAGTGACAGTAGTGTGATGGTGGTGTCTGTTAATGTATACGTTGTATCTATATGTTGATTGTTTCACTTTTATGGAAATTTATCTGGTGCACCACGCTACAATATCACAAGAGAATGACCTTTAGTGTATGTCACTTGTCTCCACTGATGGACCATCCTCACCTCTGTGACGATATCACACATAACTGTCGTATGGCACTCACCAGCTGGACGCTGTTATTTTGAATTACCGCATCCGTTTCATCTTTCATTCTGAAGCTAGATTAAACACGTAATTTCAATTGTATTTCACACAAGAATAATCATATTATATTTCACTGATATTTTTATTTCAAGAATACAATCAAGCAATAACATTTATTTAAGCAATTGAAATCAAACTCATAAAGTCTGCAGGATACAAAACAAATTTAATACAAATGAAATAAGTTACATTGAAGTTGAACAAGTTGATGATGACTTGATGCTCCTATGTAGACAATTGTAGCTCTATTTTGTTAATATACAATGTGTTGACCAAATTAACACACTGTGTATCGTAATAGTTTCGTTTCTAAATGTATGACAATTAGTACATAAGGTGCCTTTATTTGTAACCCAGCCAACAGGCCATTTCTCACAAAATCTACCAGATAGATTTAGCGAATCTTATATAAATATAACACACCGGGTAATCAGCGTATATGGTTAGTTCCATCTATAAACGTACACTGTGTCCTTTCTAGAGACACAGTACACTACAATAAGTGACTATATTAAAATATATTGTAGTATCATTAATATGAATATAAATTATATATAAAGTAATATATTACATAAATATGACAATAGCAATGTGTGTCCTTACCACAAATATTCTGTGTCTGTCGACGTCTCATATCCACACAGTCAACTGATGGCCTTGTCACGGCGGTACTTGTGTGACGTCATCCTCTGTGGGTGACGCCTCTGAGCTGACGTATATGTTCAGTGTCACCCAGGAGAGGTTGGGTATCTCGCGTTGTGACGTGTCACCTAGGAGTGGTTGGGTATCGAGAGAGACAGCGAGAGAGAGAGAGGAGGAGGGTGTACGGTGACGGAAATGAAGCGTAAGCTGAATACAAACAGTGAAATATCTTACATCACACAGGGCAAACACACAGGAGAAAACATTCACGTGGGTGTACAAATATATAAAGAAGACATTTAACACACAGCCAAGTGGACCTGTTCCACACTCTATTCCCTTATTACCAGTTGCAGTAGGTGGATAGTCTCTGTGTAGTATTGTAATGCCAAGGAAATCGCTCTTGTTATAAGTGCCCGTGTTCAGAATGTTTCCACTTCCTCCTTTCAGTTGGAGCGAAGAAACACTGCAAGAAAACAACATAATTTACTTACATCAATAATAATTGTGTTCTTCTGGCTCTGCTCTGTCACGTGGGCGTACCAACAAGCGTCACCCGAGTGTGGCTTGGAGAAGCATGTCTGTTGCTACAAAATATTTATTCAGTACTCGGTCAACTCTCTTTCATAATCTCTCCATGAATGGCTTCTGTAGTCTTTTCCTATTTGACTTTTTGTTGTCACTTTTTGTTATCATTTTTCAAGGCCCAAGACCGATGTGCCCACAACCACAGGTGCTGTCATTTGATGTCCCACATGTGTGTGTGTGTGTGTGTGTGTGTGTATGTGTGTGTGTGTGTGTGTGTGTGTGTGTGTGTGTGTGCGTGTGTGTTGTCACAGGAGCGTGAATTATTAGCAATGTTACATATGTATTAACATGATAAGTGTAAACCTTGTAAAACTCTGCAGTAGAAACTCAGTGTAAACCACTACATTAGAAATGCCCTGTATGCCTCTACATAAGAAGCATCCTGTAAACCTCTGTATTAAAAAATCTTAAAACTTCAATATTGCAAGCACCCTGTAAAACTTTACATTAGAAATGCTCTTTAAATATATCAATTAGAAACACCCTGTGCCATTCAACACTACAAACTGTAATCCTCTACGTCATCATTGTATTGCAGACAAATACTGAAGAGCCAGGACCAGGGCTGTCTTACTGGCAAGTAGAGGTTCACCAGGTGGGACCAGGGCTGTCTTACTGGCAAGAAACACCCTGTGCCATTCAACATTACAAACTGTAATCGTCTACAATACAATGACGATGTAGAGAAGTACTGACGAGCCAGGACCAGGGCTGTCTTACGGACAAGCAGAGGTTCACCAGGTAGGACCAGGGCTGTCTTACTGGCAAGCAGAGGTTCACCAGGTGGGACCAGGGCTGTCTTACTGGCAAGCAGAGGTTCACCAGGTAGGACCAGGGCTGTCTTACTGGCAAGCAGAGGTTCACCAGGTGGGACCAGGGCTGTCTTACTGGCAAGCATAGGTTCACCATGTGGGACCAGGGCTGTCTTACTGGCAAGCAGAGGTTCACCAGGTGGGACCAGGGCTGTCATGACATATTGAGTACGATTATGTATTACACACATGTAGTATATGCGGTATGTTAGAGGGGACGTTCGCGGCGTGGTGGAGTGGAAGGTCAAAGTAGTTCCGGTTCCCATGTTAAAAGATAGTGAAATACCCGGATGTTCCTTTCAATCTACCGCGCCGCGCCAAGAGAAGGATTATCACCATTACGGTGTAAACGAAAATCAGTATTTTCCTATCTTTTAACATGGGAAAAAGCCGCCATTTTGATATCAAAACTTGAGGCATTGGTGGTGAGTTAAACTTTATAGTTATTTCATTTGAAGAACAAGTACACGATCACATATCAAGGAACGAATGTCGTTTCTAAAGGTCAGTAAGGTCACGTGTATGTGGCGAAAGATCACGGACTGCAGAGTAGAAAGTACATAGACGGCAGATTTGAAACTTCAACCACAGACTGCAGAATAAAATTATCTTTCGCCACAGACACGTGACCCTCATGTATATTACCTAAAATCGTTACTCTTCAAAATTGTACGTCCTGTCTGATTGGTTATGCAAATGAGATGACGCTGAAAACTAAGTAACGATTTTAGGTAATATACATCAGGGACACGTGTCTGTGGCGAAAGATGATTTTACTCTGCAGTCCGTGATCTTTCGCCACATACACGTGACCTTTGTTACACAGTCGCTAAATATATAAAAGAATTATACACATTATCAGGTATCTTCAGTATGTTGTAAGCGTGTGCTCGTATATTTAGTAACGGCATTCGTTCCTTGATATGTGATCGTGTACTTGTTCTTCAAATGTAATAACTATAAAGTTTAACTCACCACCAATGCCTCAAGTTGGACCTCCATTCTTTTTGGGCAACCACAACTGCCGCTGACGACGTGATGCTTCCAGTTGTCTTTCCGTGTGAAGGACGCCCGACAATACAGGCAGGTGAATGGTACCAAACGGTTCTTTTCAGTATGAACTATTTTGGTATTGATTTTGTTAAGAGTACATGTCTGCATGTTAAGTAATTTGAAATGTTTCTTAATTAAGGTTTGATTAATTTCCTACGTGAAAGTACCTCACAGATAGCAGTCAGTTTGAGTGATTTGGCAGATACGTTCCTATTTTATAATTTGCTATCATTTAATGTAGGGCTTAGCTCTTATGATAACTGTATGGAAATAGCCGTCAGTTTGACTGATTTATTATGCGCACCTACACAGATAATGTCCTGTCTTTAGACATAATATTAAACCAATTCCCGCCAATTTCATAAATTGTCTGCTGTTTTCCATAACGCAATTAAAACTATATGCAAATAGCCGTAAGTTTGACTGATTTACTACGCGCACCTACACAAATAGCTGCCAATTTGACTGGTTTAACACAGAAGTTCCAATTGTATAATCATTATATGCGTAAGATTTAAGCATATATAGGGGTCAACCATATGTGTAATGACCTATTCAATGACATGATTGATCTATCTCATAAAACCTATGACTTATTTTTATAGATCAACACATAACAGGCACGAATTTAAGCACTACCGTACGAAAATAATACCAAAGGTATAATTCCAAGATGATCGCTCTGTTAAAAAACAAAGCTTTAGGTCGTGCTATAACATCGTCCTTTAGCAGAGCCTCGCTCTACGGGCCCTCCGGTCTCGTATGTGACAGGTTCAAATACTGTTAAATATATTTGGTGTCAAACGAGCCTATCTTTTAACATGGATAAATTTCCCTATATTTTAACATAGGATTTGAAGTACTAAAAAGTATGGGTAAATTGATACCTCCAACTCAAAATATCGTCGTATACCTTTAAGATAGATCGAATTGACGTTTAACATGGACAAAATGTCCCATCTTGTAACATGGGAACCGGAACTACTTTTCCTTCCACTCCACCTCGCCGCGCCAACGACTTACGCTGATTTTCGTTTACATCAAAATGGCGGCTTTTTCCCATGTTAAAAGATAGGGAAATACTGATATTAATTTACGTCGAAATGGTGATAATCCTTATCTTGGCGTGGCGCAGTGGAGTGGAAGGAACATCCGGGTATTTCCCTATCGTTTAACATGGGAACCGGAACTACTTTGACCTTCCACTCCTCCGCGCAGCGCCAACGTCCCCGCTAAAGGACCGCATATACTACTCACATATTACAATTGTGGGTAGTGCAGTGGGATTTACTATCACAATTGATTAGTTTTTAATATAAATGATAAAAACAGATCAACTATTTTTTTATAAATTATATCAATAATAATGCGTTGAGTATAGTTAACTGTTTATATTTTCTTGTGTCGTATATATTTTGGTGCGTATTCATGATTGCATCTGGGAATAACAGGCAATTGAGGCATATGAAATATCATAAATTTAGTTTTCTTTACATTTATTGAAAGTTTGTTGGCTTTTATACAGCTACTAACCTTATTAAGTCCTATATTTACATTATTAATTTGGATTTGGATGTATGGACCATTAAAACTATTTAATTTAGTAGTTATAGTCGAACAAGATGGGAGCGATGTAACATTCCTTGACATTGGACGTGTTTCACAGTGAGAGAACTGTTATAACAACTCATGTCTTCACCGTTATGTATAAAAGGGAGTGTGCAGTGTTTCACAGTGAGAGAACGGTTATAACAACTCATGTCTACAACGTTATGTATAAAAGGGAGTGTGTAGTGTTTCACAGTGAGAGAACGGTTATAACATCTCATGTTTACAACGTTATATATAAAAGGGAGTGTGCAGTGTTTCACAGTGAGAGAACGGTTATAACAACTCATGTCTACAACGTTATGTATAAAAGGGAGTGTGCTGTGTTTCACAGTGAAACAAGGGTTATAACAACTTATGTCTACAACGTTATGTATAAAAGGGAGTGTGTAGTGTTTCACAGAGAGACAACGGTTATAACAACTCATGTCTACAACGTTATGTATAAAAGGGAGTGTGCAGTATTTCACAGTGAGAGAACAGTTCTAACAACCCATGTCTTCAACGTTATGTATAAAAGGGAGCGTGCTGCCATGGAAACTGTACAAATTTAAAACATTAGTAATCCATTTATATCACAATACATATTGGTCAAATTGTGTGTAAGAATACTCATTTAACATCAATCTCCACAATAAGTTATATGCAACATTGTGAAATTCATTATCATGCGATATCTACTGCTCACCCTGATAATATTGTCTTAACATTGTTTCACGAATAAGGTCTCTAAAAATATTACATGTAAATCACAGGAATGTCACAGTTATAAAGCCCTTGCATAAACGTGTCGATCTGAAGCTCAGGGTTTTATTGTTAGGTGATATTAGTGTGTTATTTCATGTTGAGACAAACTGTGTTTCGCGTGGTATCGTATTCACGGCTATCGATTAGCAAGTTACGAAATCGGTGTATCTCATCCATGTTTGCAGTGGGAATCATTCTTTTTGATCTAACTGAAATGCAATATGTATTTCAAATATATATTATTAATATATATGTGACTGATTTATTTGTCATTAAAAGGCTTTCGCGTGGTATCGCATTTTCTTATCATTTTCATTTTTTGTTCGGAGAAAGATGATCTCGGCAACATTTCACTGGGATTACACATAAATGATTCATGCATACATATGTAATCTATTTTAAGGTTTGCATTAAATACTTAATATTTCAATCAAGCTTGTTTCTTTGTCACTTTAGTGCACACCGGATGTTGCGATTAGCGTCGGATCGGTTAATTACTATTTAGACGAAAATAAATCTCAACAATTAGTCATTTATGCTAGTGCAACCGTTTCTACATACTGCTTGCCCACATTTATTATACATCATATGACGTATTAGCTGTGCGTATCTTTTGAACTATGTTTAAATGGTGGGTCATTTAATTAAATAAGACAAATGTGTCTAGGTTTCGTGAGAATCGATGATATATGTATAAATACATTTACAAGAGCACTGAATCACTCCATAACTACACATTTTCACTTTCAGACTATTTTTTGGCTATGCTCTACTACAATTGCCCCATTTTAAAACAAATGACCTAATTTGCCCCGGCGTTGCATGTAGATAATAGATGCCTAAGGCTAATGAGTCCGTTTCAGTGTCAGTCATATCTGTGCCGACTTAAAAAAACATATCATTTTCTAAGACTCGCATTGTTCTGAACTTGTATGTTGATTATTTACTGTGCACACATTCACCAGTTAAACTGTGATCTAAAGGGCAGGCAATGTTCTAGTTGGTTGCAAACGTATAATTGTAATATATATATATATATACACACACATAAAACATAATGTACTGACCTTCTCATTAATGCGTATGTGTTGTCTATGCTAGGATTATAGCCTGTGAAGTCGATAATTATTCTCTTAGTCTTTCATTCTGTATCTATGCGTTTCGCGGGATATCATTTATTTCACAAAAGAACGTATTCCTGCTGTATATTGTTAATAAAGCAAGTTATCACCAATGAAGAGAACCGATGTGTAAGAGCATAGAAAACACGCTAAGAATGGAATCAATATTCTAAAGTGTTTTTGTTGTTATATATGATTATTGTTTTGAAATTATTAGCTGATGGTTTGGTGGAACAGAATTACAGTTTTCAACAACAGCCAAGGAACTAATTGTCGACTTCACAGGCTGCATAATCCTAGCAGAGGGTATTCAACGTATTGCTTCCAGTAATAAAGGCAACTGAAGCTACAAAGCACGTTACCTGAATGGCTGGTGTGTTGTGTAGTAAGCCACACCATCTTGAATTGTGATTCCACGCAGATTGCCACTTGTATTGTAGACTCGTCTCTCACCACCCGTGTAGTTGGAACATTCCACATGGCGCAATTCTGTAACACAAACAGTTGACAATCAGACATGTGACGTGAGCAAGTATAAGAAACGCATTTCAGGTAAATTTACTACTTTGCTATAAAAAGCCCCACGCATGTTAAAAGTACGTCTAATTGCATTGGTCCAGGTAAGCAATGTCAGTTGTATATTTGTTTCTCTGATTTGTGAAGTATTGTTGGTGTATAGTCAAACCAGCTATAAAAATACTTAAATAATAACAAGGGAAATAAAAATGATACAATAAATTACAACATTAACGTCCCAGCTGTAGTGGAAAAAAAATACAGGCTAAAGAAAATGCTACAGGATGAATATATTTATGTTGATAAACAATTCTTGATCAGGGACACTTTGGTTTGAATCAGTGAAATATCGGATCACCCTGTTTCAATAAGTCTCAGGTCAAACAACTATGGTTCAGTTTTGTATTTGGAAATGGTGAATCACGTTAGCAGAGCAAATTTAGTCAAACTACTTCAATGCATGTTAATTTTGAATTTACTCGGTAATGTTTGTATCTTGGACCAGTGTGTGGTATTGTTTAGTTTTGAACATGTATTCTTTCTCGAGGTTAGTTTAGTAAGGCAGTCAGTTGGATGATGTGAATTGATTTACCATCGTTGATGGTTGAAGAGAACATCAGGACTACCAGAAGTGATCAACACAGCAAGAGGGATGGTATGACCACTGAGGTGAGTGACCAACACCCCAAGAAGAATGGCATGACCACTAAGGTGAGTGACCAACACCCCAAGAAGAATGGCATGACCACTAAGGTGAGTGACCAACACCCCAAGAAGAATGGCATGACCACTAAGGTGAGTGACCAACACCCCAAGAAGAATGGCATGACCACTAAAGCGAGTGACCAACACCCCAAGAAGGATGGTATAAACAATAAAGTGAGTAACCAACACTACAAAACGGATGGCATGACCACTAAGGCGTGTGACCAACACCCCAAGAAGGATGGCGTGACCACTAAGGCGAGTAATCAACACACCAAGAAGGATAGCATGACCACTAAGGCGTGTCACTAACACCCCAAGAAGGATGGCATGACCACTAATGTGAGTGACCAACACCCCAAGAAGGATGGCATGACCACTAAGGCGAGTGACCAGCACACCAAGAACGATGGCATGACCACTAAGGCGAGTGACCCACACTCCAAGAAGGATAGCATGACCACTAAGGCGTGTGACAAACACCCCGAGAAGGATGGCATGACCACTAATGTGAGTGACCAACACCCCAAGAAGGATGGCATGACCACTAAGGCGAGTGACCAACACCCCAAGAAGGATGACATGACCAGTAAGGTGAGTGACCAACTCCCCAAGAAGGATGGCGTGTCCACTAAGGTCGGTGACAAACATCCCAAGAGGGATGGCATGACCACTAAGGTGTGTGACCAACACCCCAAGAAGGATGGCATGACCACTAAGATAAGTGACCAACACCCCAAGAAGGATCGCATGACCTCTAAGGCGAGTGACCAACACTCCAAGAAGGATGGTATATCCACTAAGATATTTATCTAGGAGATCATTAATAACATGAACATCAGACATGTGCTCACAGAGGAAATTTCCGAGATGGATCAGAACTCAGATATGTTTCCAAGTATAGTGTGCTGGCTCTAACATGCCCTGACAACCAGATAAATCTTGAAGAGAGTTTGGTTGTCGCCACACAAGTTGCATTTGTTTGATTTCTGTTCAAGAGTGTCTATTATTGCACTGACTGCAAACTTTTTGACATGGCATGGGATACAATAGGTGCAACTACGCCATGTGACGTCCAAATTTTCGAGATGGACAAAACTGAAGGTCATCTTGTACAACTAGGTTTTGTCAGTTGGCTTACCCACGTTTTAGATTGATCGTTGTTAATAACGTTTTATTTACTTGACGACTGAATTTCCACTGGTGGAAATCTGTTTTCTCCGTGAGAGCAGCAGAAACCGTCATACACTTTTTCGCCAGTTTGTGAGTTTCCGTCTGCAGAACATGGCGGAAACCGACAGAAACCACCAAAGACTTTTCAAATAAACCATGCAAATCTACGTATAATCGAGCTAGTACATATATTAATGTTAACGTTTCCCTTTCAGACAGCTTGAACCTCGAGTGCCACACTTTCAGGGACTAATCTACGATCCGTAAAATAGGACATACGTGTATTTATATATAACAATCGCAGCAACCATGCACGCGCTGCAACAACTTCGGCAAAACCACCCCTACATCTATGAGTTGGCAACATGGAGTAGACGCAGACACAGTGATTCTTATGTCTACCCTCATGCAAATAGAATAGCAATACAAATTGTATTTTATAATTCTACACTATCATGATTACGGCCTATCGATGGACGCAAACGTCAGATTCTCACCGACCTTCGTCATTTTGAATAAACACCGAGTATATGTTAACGTTTATGAAACAATGCTGTGTGTTTTTGGCAAATATTACTTTAACGACTGTCACCTACCAAGGCATCCCGCCAAGTGACGAACATTTTTGCTAGTGTAAGTCAATGCACGTAAAATGAAAGATGCAGGCCTAGTCAAGCTATAGAGATATTTCTGTTCCCACGAAAATTTGTGAAGAAACATATCTAAATATCAGACAAATAATAGTTATACAGTACAGCTGCTGCACTTTTTATTAAACAAGGTCAACTGTGTAAATTATCTAGCTAAATTTGGTAAAGCAATTTGCTATGTATGGCATATTATATACGGTACATATTATACGGATTATGATATATGATTAATGATACATAAAGCTTGATATTCTCAATACTTTATCTTGGTGTATATTCATATATGTGATGTCCAATAAAAATATAATATTAAGTCTTACCGGGAATTAACTAATGATGTTGCATAATTTCGTTGACATCTTAAAAGTTATATGGTAGTTTATCTTATATCGGGGTATCTTCAACCTTTGGGAATCAGACCATATATATATATATATATATACCCAAATCATAAAGGGTTTTCATACATGTTATCATTATAATGACAGCAAATAGGTTATAAATATAATAAAACAAAATAACTTTAAACATAAAATGTCAATATCAGTGTAAATCAGAATCGGTCGTCTCAACAGCAAAACACACAGATATGTTCACAAGTCACAGAGCTGCTTAAAGGAACTTAGGTCTTAGATAGGGTAATCCAAACAGCCCAATCTTGGCCTAAGGCATTTTTTGGGTGTTTGTGCACATTCGCTGTGGATTGCTTAAATTAAGAAATTATTTAAAGGCAATTAAGGTGATTGGGTGTGTTGAATGGAAGGTTCATGGTGGCTGTTTGAAAAGCAATGGGGCGTTCTATTTCAGTGAATTATCTTGGGATCATGTTCCATATACGGATAGCTCTGGGATAGAAGGAGAAAACAGCTGCACTAATGCGGCACCCGGGAGCATGCATTTTGGCACATAGGAGCTACAGAGTGGCTACCGATTCCTGAGTGTGTTAGAATGCCTGCCGGGAAATTGATCTTGATAATGTTAATAATTTTTTTAATGTCATGGTTTGTTTGATAACGAGTGGCATAATGCTTCAAAACCTAACTGGAAATGCCATCAGAACCAGGATAGTTCTTCACATGTGTACATTGGAATACTCTCAACACATAGTTTCTTCAATTTCTATTTTACCATCTGTCTTGGTTAAACTCAAAATATCGTCAATGACAGAACGAAAATCATGTAAGTCAAAAAGAGAGTAGAAAGAATTCACATCTACCATAAATACCCGCCATCTTTACCCCCAATGGTGATAAGCGACTGGAATTCTGTCCATTTTGATGCATATCACTTATAGTCTTAACGCCTTTCCAGACTCGTATAACATGATTTAAACTTCACTTCTATATTTTATAACTATTTCTTGCTTTCCTAATTTCTGCCTGAAAATAAACCCTTTTCTTTTCATTAAATATTTGTACAGTTGTTTAGAAACTCAAGGTGTGTTGTTTGGGAACACTTTGCACTTCTTCACATATAAAACAGTGTCAACACAGAAATAAATGTAGCTGGTCACAACATCAGTAAGTTCAACCAGACAACGACAGGAACCTCATGCAAAACAGAGTCAACACATAAATAAATGTAACTGGTCACAACATCGGTAAGTTCAACCAGACAACAACAGGAATCTCATATAAAACAATGTCAACACAAAAATAAATGTAACAGGTCACAACATCGGTAAGTTTATCCAGACTATGACTTGAAATCCGAAAGAATAGTTAGTGCATAGTTAAAACAACCGTGTAGTCTAGCTGTGCTGTCTTCATGTCACACCTTACGCCACGTTTGTATGGTCTTGTTTGCTATTCTCATACATATCTATCTCAAGGCATGCCAGTATAGTAATGGTTGATCTCAATGTACAAGACTTGTCGATGTTCATCAGTGAGGTTGTTATATGGAAGGTGGCGAGTAAAATATTCAGCAGAATGTACAAAACTCATTAAAACATAAAGCAACATTTTCAGTTGAGGCAAATTACACCTACTTCTACCTCAAGCCATTGTTTGTTCACACACAACACAACTTTGACATTTTTTAATCAGAACCCGGACAAGTAATATGTCAGTATATAATATGTAATTTTCGCAATGTAATATGCATTATATTTTGTTATATGGCTGACATACGATATGTAGTTTGGTACATGAAGTATGTAACATGTAGACAAAATACAAACCGACTGCTTTTGTGAAAATGCTGTATCACTTTTTATTGGTTAGAACACAGTTTGTTTAGACGCGGCCACTAAGACCTCAACAGTGACGATAAGGACACGTAGAACGCTCCAACACTGCCTGGTGAGGAGATAGAGCAACTCAACAGTGACTGCAAACACCATCTTCATTCGGTGGTTAGGAGACAGTTCAGTGATACTTACTGTAGTCAGCCCAACAAATCCTGCTGGTTCTATAGTCTATGTCTAGTCCGAAGACATCACCCAGACCTGTTGACACAATCTGTGTGAGTTTGAGTTCACTTCCGTCCAGGCTGGCCATATAGATACCACGTGGATTAAATGTTGAAAAAAACAGCAAACTGAAACGTTATAGCAATATTCATCACAACAATCTTCATGAGGTGATACATTATATACCACTTCAATATACAGAAGGTTGACATTGGCGTTTTGAGTGATAATTCTAAATTTGAAACTATTATAAAACATATCATAATAAATCATACTAAATATTTCCTCAGCATTGCCAAAGACTGGTAAATACAGTCATTACGCTATCAAGCATTATACATAATTATTCAGGTTTAGTCAAAACGACGTCCATGGGCAAGAGGATAAATTGTCTTTAACATCAGACATTACATCAATTTCAGACTATGAAACACTGTACACACAGTGAGAGTGTCTAAAAAACTATGTTTGTAACAGAAAACATTGTAGCACTGTATGGAAATGTTACCTGTTGTTGATATCCACAGTCAGACCTCGTGGATGGCCTGCACAGTGGACGAATGTTCTTCTCTCCCTGCCGTCCAAACTTTTCACGGTTATCTTTTTGCCCCTGGTCTCCGAGATGTACAGTTTGCCTTCTTCTGGATCAACAGCAAGTCCAAATACCCACCCAACTGCAGAGGACACAACACACAGGTGACACATTATTATACATCCATGTATATCTCACACAGAGTTTATTTTCAGCAACCATATTTATCAAGTAAGGACGTCCTGTTTCAACTTGATCACCTTCGACTTTTGAACCACATCCTTTGATCTGCTACTAAAACAACATCATCTGTGATAATTATTAGCCACCTGACATTCACCGTTAAACATGCATTTTAAATAAACACTACCTTGGCTGGCCAACAAAACCAGTACTTTGCAAAAGTAATATGTACATAGATAGGGCGATTCCACCGTTACATGTGTGACATTCAGACAACATGTTTAATCTTTGAACTGCTGCAGATCTGTGAAACTATATTGCTATATGTTTTAATTATGATCATAATGTTGTTATAAATGTTGTTTAAAAATTAATGTATGCAACATTTTATTTACATCATTATTTAATTTAACGGCACAAGCGAAACAGATGCAAACTACATCAATTTTCAAACAAAATAAGTTACTTGTAGCCTTACGTGTGTGACTTACAAAATCATCTTACAAAATCATCACTTATTGCCAACAATCTGTGAACGTATACCTGCATAACACTACAATTGGTTAATATTTTGTAGTAACAAATATAAATGTGGTGTTACGTGTGTGCCATGTTTTGACTACGTGTGTGAGACTTGAATTAAACCTAGTAATTTACTGAAATGTACCTAATAATTGACAGCTAACATAACGATATGATATTTCTAATGCATGCTATAATAACAAAACCTATTAACGTTACTTGATTGTGATCAATTCATAATTGATGTGGATATTCGATCTCATCTCCTCTCAATCTAGCGGTCTGTAGTATTGTTAAAGAACATTCTCTTAGGCGAATTTCACAACTAAAGTCCCTCAGTTTTTGTGCAAATTTAGTCGCTCTCCTCTATTCTTTCTAGCGTATCTATGTCTTTCTTGCGATATGGTCTCCACGCTTGTATACAATATTCTAAATGAGGTCTCACAATTGTTTTGTACAGTGGTATTATGAGTTATTTTCCTTATACTCTATATTTCGCCTAAGTAATCCAATCATTTGATTTCCTTTTGAAGCTTCAATTCAGCACTGCTCTGTACCCTTAATATCAGCACTAATGGTTAACCCTAAGTCCTCTTCTTTTATAGTAGTATTTAGTACAGTACCCCTATTGTGTATTGTACATCTTCGTTCCCGTGTCCTGTGTGGAGGATAGGCTACAATTATTGTTTGCTTAACAGGGTGTTTCTGACTGAGAAAAGACGCTGCCTGTTGCCATGTTTGTGTATCATGGTCATGTTTATAAGAGAATGAGGGTGTACTATGTGTAGGGGTGGTAAGGTGGTATTCTATTATAAATAACACTGTATTTAAAAAATACTTGAACATTAACATATTTCCGAAAAGTTTTATTTTATAATTACAAATAAATATATTTTCCCCAGTATATATTGAGGAAATACTCAGATGTACTCGTAATGTACTCATAAAATCTGAGTACAATGAGTACGAGTACTTAAAAAATGTACTCGAATACATGAGAACCGAGGACTTCCGCCCCAGGTCTATTCTCTACCCTTTCAGTCATTTGTTCTATCCTAGCACGGGTAGACAAACAACGACATCCCCCCTCGCTTAGTGTCTTATCTGTCTGACTCAGAATAGAGTCGACCATGAACCCCCTCTCTTCTTTCATTGCCCCCTAAATATCTGCCTCAGAGTAGCTCCTTCGCCGGATTGCATATGTCTGGTTGTTGTCTTTTCCCCCTGCCGTCTTCTCTCCTGTCACATTCTCTTCCTTTCCATTTTTTCCTGTCGCTTTTTCTCTTGTCACCTTTCCTCCTGTCAGCATCCCTTTTATCGACTTATGTTCTATCACATTTACTCTCACTTCCTTCCGTCCCTTCATCTTTCCATCCATCACATTTTCTTCTCTCCTCTCTCGTCCCATTTTCCCTCTCTCCTTCTCTACGATCATTTTCTCCCATGTCACGTTCACGCCTGTCAGGTTTTCTGTCTCCAATTTCTTCCCCTCCAATCATCTTTCGTCTTCTCAATCTATTTTCCTCAGTCTACTTGCCACTACTCACCTTCTCCAGTCTCACAGTATTCCCAATTCTCTCCCTGTCGCCTCTCTCCATTCCACATGTCTCCTTGCTAATTCTCATCTCCATCCCCTTCACAATATCTGTCAACCTAACTATCTCCTTCTGCTGACACTCCACCTTCCAACACCCCACGCACTGAAAGATGAATCTCTCCTCCTTTTTTTCTGCCCATTACTTCCCTATGTCGGACAAGACAAAATCCACCCAGTTGTGGCAGTGATCGCAAACCAAGTGTCGCAATTCGCCTTGACTTGCCGCTTGCAAGGCGCCATATTATAATTTATTTAAGAACTTAACTAACTTAGTCTTTATAAAGACTGTTTCCTGTGTACTACAGCACACTTTATGTTACAGCAGATTTTATTGACACAAATGACTATCTATCCTAACACGAACGCTAACGTTACCGGTAGCGACCTGATTTAAATACAATCAATTACGTAACGCTATACTGCCTTATTTATTTAGGATATACAGTTCCCTAGCGAATACGTGGGACACTAGCTATATAAAAAAACTGGAGTTCGCCAGATTATCGCCCTTGCTTAATTTTAAGCCCTAATAACATAGGCCAGTTAAGTAAAAGATTTCCCATAAATATTATCTTATGTAAGTAGTTTTATATTTATTACTTTATCTCCTATATATTCTACCACATAATCAGGTTTGTTAAATCTTGTTTGCATACTTATCGAAAGCTAAGTTACCCTATTATTACTCACTAAACTAAAATACTTTAACTAACTAAATACTGGAGCATTTGTTTAGGATCCGATTTCGTCATTATAACTATATGTTTGCCTAAATTTGATACCTCAGTGATTTAGTTCTATCATTCAACATAATCCCAGGCATATTTATATTACGAATATAGTGCGCCTTAGCACACTCGTGAGGCCCAATGAAAGAGCTACTAATGCGGCGTATATAGCAGCGTATGTTGTTGCAAACTGGGTCGCACTTTGGCCCTCAAAAGTGCACTAAGATGCCATAGTTTTGTAACGTAGATATACATGGGATGATGTTGAATGGTGGCAATAACACACGAGGTATACAAATTAAACACAAATGTTATTGTAACGACGGTGGGCCCGGATACTAGACAAGTACCAATAATGGTGACATTTGTGTACTTCCGAACAGGAAATTTAACGTAAGTATTAGAAAAACAATAAAATGTCGAGCTTAACAATGCTGACAGACTGACTGAGTTTAGTTTCGTAGTGCTGGCACTTCCAGCGAGATCTACTGAATGTGATAGAGGCTTCAGCACAGTGAAACGAGTGGACAGTTCAAGACCGAGTTTCCAAACCGCATAAAGCCATGCACATTGTCAGCTATCATCATCATCCAGCTGCATTCATCCAACATAGCTGACATCAAACCCAAATTCAACGCGAGGATGCCCAGCCCCAAATCCGAGTTGGACTCGGGCAGTGACTATTGGTTTCTGTCAACAATAAAAAATTTCCTATGAAGACGTTTTATATTCGCTGGTACATTAATCTAAATATCGCAAATTGACATGCAGGACAGACTTGGCATGAACTAGTTTAATAATTACCATGCGTTACAGCTGCAAATATATATTACTCGTGTAATTATGTTAATATTTGGACCACCAACGTTTGAAAATTAAAGGTCCGATTGACTACCAACCTTTCAGCTAAGGAGTAGAACACTGCTTACAAAACAAACAATTTGTGCTAGGGGTGTCCTTCGAATTACATATCTAAAGCATTCAATACAGTTGATCATGATATACTGTGTCAGAAACTCCAATGTTATGGGATCCGTGGCTTAGCCAAGGATTGGATTTAAAGTTATTTATTTAATAGAAGTCATCATGTGTATTACAATAATATTAGCTTCACGAAACAAACCATTACTTGTGGTGTACAGCAAGGTTCATCCTGTGGCCTTTGTTTTTTCTATTATATATAAATGAAATTGCTAATGCCTCAGGTATTCTTTTTTGCCATATTATTTGCTGATGACACTAGTCTGTTTATAAATGGTGATATAACTAACAACATAAATGTTAAGTTAAAAAAAATTATAATTTGGCTAAATGCCAACAAACTATCTTTAAACATTGAAAAGATCAAA
This sequence comes from Escarpia spicata, assembly GCA_963995525.1. Taxonomy (NCBI): domain Eukaryota; kingdom Metazoa; phylum Annelida; class Polychaeta; order Sabellida; family Siboglinidae; genus Escarpia; species Escarpia spicata. Next base: position 23,547,174 of record OZ023207.1, on the reverse strand, counting down.
TCTATGATATTTAGAAGACCTCATAGAAAACATACCAAACCGACAACACTTAACATTTATGAGAATTCTATTAAACAACTATCTTCTACAACATTACTTGATGTGACTGCTGATAGCAAACACAACTGAGCTGAACACATTAACCAAGTTAAACGTAACATTTCTAAAGGTGTTGGCATTCTCAACAAAGCCAAAAGATTATTAACTAGATCATGTTTGGTCACTTCATATTACTCATTTTTATTCCCTCAAAGAAAAAATAGGCTGGTGTGAATAGCGCGCGATACCCGTCGTTAACTAGCTGTTTGCTAAACAACGTATATTATGTTGTCGCTGCTTGTTATCTCCAAGATGCTTTAATTATTGAAACTCGTACGAGTTAACGAATAACGAAATATAGTAAATGAATCGATAAGAGGAATGTCGGCAAACACGCTGCTACGCATACGTCCGCCCGGGTGTACTTCTGGCTGGCTTTGACGTAATCAGCAGCAGCTACCCCTGGCGCGCGAGGTTGTGTCTAACCGGAAGTATTCGATGCCCACGGAGGAAAAAACAAGCGCAGTAAAACATGTATCGTCGGTATAAAAATAGGGGAGCGGCTAATCCGGGATGAGTTGAGCCTATTCAAGATTATTGAAGTAGCAAACCAGATGGAGCAGTGGCCAGAAAACAAGGTGGTGTGCGTGACAACTGGTGGCAGTATAAGTGCTCATGAACAGTCATGGATGAGTCATGTTCCCACGAGGAGGCATATGAAAGCGACTGTCCTGAACTTCCTATTATCGGTGGCATTCGGAATAGTGCAAAGCTTCAGTAATTGACATGTTAAATAAATTGCTGCAGATCAAAGATCAGATTTAACTGTAAGATGGTATGTATGTACTATTGTCGTCATGTTGTAGGAATGTGTGCCTGAGAAACTTTGACGGGGCTGTAGAAGGGTTCAGTTTCCCATCTGGTTTGCATGTTACACATCACATTCCTACTATCTTTATGCCCAAAAGTGGCTGCATTAGAAGCAATCCACTTTCTAATAAAAAACGTCATCCTTTGGCCAATTTCAATTCTTTACTTTAACTATCGGCCACTGCGCCCAAAGTTATTTTTTGTCTCATACTTGTTACGCATGGGATAAAAATATAGATGCAGATATATGCAAAAAAATTAACATGTTATAAAACAATCCAAAACTTTAGCCAAAAAAGCTGCGTACAATGAAATCCTATTTGGCTATGAAATCCCTGGCATTGTACATGTTACTTGACATTTGGGAGGGCGGGTACTTTTATCATAGGGCGGGTCCATATATGATGATATTTCGAATATTTCGACCCGGTCCAAATATCATTGGGTCATTATTTCACCGATTAAGAATTGCCAAAATTTACTGTTGCAACCCCCCCCCCCCCCACATTTGTTTGCGTTCAATGGGACATGCTGGCAGTATTCAACTATTTATATATAATGAAGCGTTAAGGTGATAATATCATAAATTAAATAGTTTCTTGTTTTCTAGCTCGGAATGCTACAATATTAAATGTGGAGAAATGTGAAATAAACAATGAATATTTAGTTGTTGATCAATTGTAATTTACATATAATTTAGTGTAACATAATTATTAATAATCTCAAACGATCCTTCAGCTATATTATGACAAAAAAGAAGAGTAATGCCAGAAAACCCAGTTGCTCAGGGTATATATTGTGTCAGAAATGTCAGTTAGGCTATAATTGCTTCCAAAATAATTAGCGAGCGATCAAAGAGCACAACATTAATTAAAAGGTTTCTGTAGATTTAACAATATTTAACAAGATTGCCACCCAGAGAATTAACTCTAGGTGGCAGGTGGACAAGGAAGCCCTTTGGCTTATCGAGAGTCCAAGCCTTTTATTTATGTGTATCCCGCCTTTCTTAGGTATGTGTCGATTTTATTTTAAAACATATTCACGCTACTAGCACCCACACAATCAGCAGACAATCTGTTCCATTCATTTACACTCCTTTGTGAAAATGAGAACTTTCTCATATCTAATCTACACTGCTCCTTTGCTAATGTAACTTCATGTCCTCTAGTCCTTCTATCTTTCTTAACTGAGAGAACAATATTTCTATCAATATTTTCATAACCATTTATTATTTTAAACACTTCTGTCTGATCTCCTCTCAATCTCCTGGTTTCTAGTGTTGTTAAATCGTATACTTTTAAGCGAATTTCATATCTAAGATCCCTCAGTTTTGGTATAATTTTAGTCTCTCTCCTCTGTACTCCTTCTAGCATATATATGTCCTTCCTGCGATACGGCCTCCACGCTTGTATACAATATTCTAAATGAGGTCTCACTATTGCTTTGTACAACGGTATTATTAGTTCTTTTTCCTTATACACTAGATTTCGCCTAATTAATCCACATATTTGATTTCCCTTTGAAGCTGCAACCCCGCACTGCTCTGAAAAATTCATATCAGCACTAATGGTTAACCCTAAGTCCTTTTCTTTTACAGTAGTACTTAGCGCAGTACCCCCATTGTATATTCTACCTCTTTGTTCCCATGTCCTGCGTGGAGGCATTTACATTTCCCAAAATTGAAGTGCATTTGCCACTTTTCAGACCATTTGATCAACTTTTCAAGATCATCTTGTAAATGTTGTCTATCTAAATCATTTTTAATCCTTCTAAACACTTTTGTATCAACCGCAAATTTCAACACTTTGTTTCTATTTTATCATCCAAATCGTTGATAAATATTAAAAATAATATAGGTCCTAGTACTGATCTCTGCGGTACCCCACTCAATACCGATTTCCAGTTTGAAGCCTCCCCATCAACTACTACACGCTGTCTCCTGTCATGTAGCCATTTTTTATCCAGTTTATAATACCATTTCCTATGCCATGAGCCTTTAGTTTAAGCAGTAATCTTTGATGTGGTACTTTGTCGATAGCTTTTTAAAAATCTAAGTAGATGATATCTACTGATGATTCTTCATCTACCCACTTAGTGATGTCTTCGAAAAAAACATAACATATTTGTTAAGCATAACTTCGCTTTACAAAAACCTATGTTGAGATGGGTTTATCAAGTTATGTTTAACAAGAAAATCCACGATGTGATCTTTAATTATACTTTCTAATAATTAGCAATTCACTGATGTTAAGCTCACTGGTCTATAGTCTCTGACTTGTTTCTCGAACATATTTTAAATAACGGTATAATGTTTGCCCCTTACCATTCTAAAGGAACCACTCCCTCTTATAATGACCCATTGAAAACTGTTGCAAACGGTACGCTAATTTGTTTTACAATTTCCAATAGTAGTTTGGGCGGAATGCCATCCACTCCAGGTGATTTATTATCCTTCATAGTCCTTATTTTCTTTGTTACCATTTCCGGGGTTACAATTAGTTGTCCTAAATAGTCTGAATCTGCCCCCTTGAACTTAGCCTCTGGTACTAGCAATGAACTAATATCTTCCCTGGTAAACACTGAACTCATTCTGGTCTTCTGTCGTTAAGAATCCCTCTGATATTATATTTCCAGCAATATATTCTAGAGGACCGACCTTATATTGAACTTTCTGTTTGTTTCGTACAAACGCATAACAAACTCTTGGTGTCATGTTTTATATTACTAGCTAATTGTTGTTCATAGCTTCTCTTTGAATTTATAATTTCAGCTGTAGCTTGGCTAAGTGCTTCTTTATAACTGTTGTAGTCTTCATCATTTCATCACTTGTTTATACTTAATTTTTCTAATGGCTTCTTCCGATCAGTGTTTCTTTTTGGACCGTTTCCCTTGTTTTTGAAGGGTACAAATTTATCGACTATGCACTTAATTTCACTCTTTAATATTTTCCAGCATTCTGTTGCTGTCGTATTGTTTAGTGTTTTATTACAGTCTATCTTTGCTAAATATTTCCTCATGTCCTTATACCTTCCTTTGCGCAAATTTCTGCTATACTGCTTTTTACTATTACTTTCTGATTTTACTTTGATGGTAAAATGTAGCTGGTTGTGACCACTACTCCCCAGTGGCTCACATATCTTGACATTGTCAACTAATTCATTCTGTGAGGACAAAACTATGTCTAATACATTCTCATCCCTGGTTGGTTCTAGCACATGTTGAGAAAGGAATGTATCTTGAACTAAAACTAAAAACGTGTGGTCCTCACTCCACATACTCTGTATAGATTTCCATTGTATATGCCCGTGGTTAAAATCCCCCATAATAACACAGTCCCGTTTGCATACTTCCCTTATAGCGTATTTTTTCATTCTCCTGTATGCTTATGTTTGGACTTTGATAAACTAACCCAACTGTTAACGTCAAGTGTCCTATAAATATGTTACACCAAACAGCTTCTTCGCAAACTGCTTCTCTTTCTAATTTGATTTCGTAAGCCTGGATAGATTTTTTAATATATAAAACAACTCCGCCTCCCTTTCTTCCTATTATACCTTTCCTAAACATTACATATCCTGTCAGTCCCAATTCGGCATCTGATATATTGGTGGTTGTCCAAGATTCGGTTATATCTATTATTTGAGGGTCAATATCTTCTACCATAATGTTTAGTTCATTTCTTTTGTTTACTATACTCCTTGCATTTAAACAAACACATTTATATCCAGCTTCAGAAGAATTTTCCAGACTGTTCTTTGCTTATTTATTTCTGCTGTCTTTATCTATGTCTCCAATTTCAGGCTTTTCTGTGATTCCCCCCTGCGAATCTAGTTTAAATAGATGCAACCTGTCCCACTGTCAACAGATCGCAGCAGGTTCTTTGAGAAAACTGTGCCCCCTTTCCACTAAGACGGAGGCCACCTCTTATGTACATATCTTCCCTCCCAACAAAGTATCCCCATAAATAATCTGTGAATCCCACCCCCTCTTCTTCACACATCTGATCAACTAGTGCCTTTATCGCCATCCTCTTGCATATTCTATACGTTGCCCCCTTCCTCCCATTACTGGCAACATTCCTGACAGAACAATCGGTTTAACTCTTGTCTTCGTTAGCTTCCTCACTCACTTTCTATACTTCTGTACTAGCCAAGTTCTTCCCTCCCTGTCTGCATTATTTGTTCCTACGTGTACCAGTATAGACCCTCCCTTGCCATGTCCCAATACCTTCTCTACCCTGTCAGTCACATGTTCAATCCTAGCCCCCGGTAGACAAACAACGACGTCGTTCCCCTCGCTCAGTTTCTTGTCCGTCTTTCTCATAAATGAGTCGCTCATAAACACCCTCTCTTTCCCCATTGCCCCCTCAATCACTGCCTTAGAGTAGCTCCTTCTTCGGTTTACATCTGTCTGGTTGTTGTCTTTTCCCCCTATCGTTTTCACTCCTGTCGCATTCTCTTTCGATCCATTCTTTCCTGTCGCTTTTTCTCTTGTCACCTTCCCTCCTGTGAGCGTCTCTTTTATCGCCTTATCTTCTATCACATTTGCTCTCACTTCCTTTCGTCCCTTCATCTTTCCTCCCATCTCATTTTCTTCTCTCTTGTCCCGTCCCATCTTCCCTCCCTCCTTCTCTACGGTCACTTTCTTCCATGTCACCTTCACGCTTGTCATGTTTTCTGTCGTCAATTTTCCAATTTCTTCCCCTCCATTCACCTTCCCTCTTCTCAATCTCCTTTCCTCAGTTTTCTTGCCACTGCTATTCTCCTTCAGTCTTGCAGTATTCTAACCTCTCTCCCTGTCGTCTCTCTCCATTCGACCTGTCTCCTTGCTAATTCCCATCTCCATTCCCTTCACAATATCTGTCAACCTAACTATCTCCTTATGCAGACACTCCACCTTCCAACACTCAATGCTCTGAAAGGTGAATCCTCCCTCCGTGGTTTCTGCCCATGACTTCCCACAGCCGGACAATGCAAAATCTACCCAACTGTGGCAGTGATCGCACACCAAATGTCGCTTTGCCTTGACTTGCCGCTTGCAAGGCGCCATATCATAATTTATTTAATAATTTAACTATCTTAGTCTTTATAAAGACTGTTTTCTGTGTACTACAGCACACTTTATGTTACAGATTTCAATTACATAGCCGACTATTTATCCTATTACGAACGCTAACATTACCGGTAATGACCTAATTTAAAAACAATCAATTTCGTTACCATAGGCTGATTTATTTATTTAGGTTACGCTGCCCGACTATCGCCCTTGCTTAATTTTAACAACAATGCTTCCTAATCAAAATATCTAGCAAGTACTGGCTTAAACAGATATTATCTTATGTAAGTAGTTTGATGGTTGTTACTTTATCTCCTATATATTCTACCATGTAATCAGGTTTGTTAAATCTTGTTTACAACTTATCGAAGGCTAAGTTACCCTATTGTCACTCACTATACTAAGGTGTTCTAAAATACTTTAACTAACTAACTTGAAGCACAGCTGCTACTCAATGTATGTATACTGCAACTGCATGAATAATATTAAGGCAAGATACGTATCAATCAGTAATTCCACTTGTTTATTAACTTTTCTGCACCACCAATTTCTACGATCTATCTCCGCCAAATATAGCTTCGATTCTCCTGTAAACATGGAACGTGTAAACATCGTGTAGAAATATATAAGTAATAATAAACACTACATAGATTGTGGGGTAACTTACAATACAACTCAGTTTTACGCAACTTAAATGTTCGTCGAGGCATATTTTACTCAGGTAGAGTAACAGTTCATGACATGCAGGTGTTGTAAAGCCTGAATATCATATCTTAATTTCAGTTATGATAACTAACTTCTAGCACACATACCTGCTGTTTACTGTAATACAATTATCATATTAAACTATTGATCTATTTTAAATGTAAATGTGTTGTTGTGGCTCAAGGGACCCTATATGGTGGCTCAAGGGACCCTATGTGGTGGCTCAAGGGACCCCATGTGGTGGCTCAAAGGGCGCCATGTGGTGGTTTAAGGGACCCCACGATTTGACTTCCTTGAAACACTTCACATGCCTCCACGAATTTGTAAATGGGCAAACTGGGCAAATCAAACTAAAACAAAAATAAAAAATAACTCTCTAACATTCGTTTGTTTTTTGGATAGCCAACATTGTTTTACCACTTTTTGATGACGTTTCTTAAGACACCCGCCACCTTTGGTAACAAAGCACACAGTTTTGTTATGAAAATACATAAAGCGAACGTTTCTAATGCTTAGGAAAAAACAATACAACCAGATGGGCACATTCTCGGTTTCTTGATTAATACTCAACTCCAAATGATAGCATGTTTTCTGCATGACACGTTTTCATATTTAAATTATAATTATACCAAACGTCATTCATTATATATTTTAATAAATATCAAAAAAATCGATATTGTTTACCTTGGGCATTTCCACTATGATTTGCGTTACGTTTTACCTATTTCAGAAACTATATTTTGATATATGTGAATAGGAACCTATTGGCATAGTATATAAAATGATATTAACACATCATAATTTGATTAGATAATATGGTTTTAATTGCATCCAATTATTGCGTGACTCGTTTTACGTAAAAGGAAAACAGCCAATCAGTGTCGTTATCGAGATTCGTAATCCAACAATAAATTAGGATTTAACTTTTCTGTTTATCACTTGTGTCAACATAATCAGAGTTTCCAATGCGAAGCATAACTTAAATCAGTTGATTCTTATTTAACTTTTAGTTTTATTGTGAGCTTGAGAGGCAATCATTGTCTCTATCCGGATTCCGGGTAAACCGGGTTCAGTGTCGTACAGTGTAAGCGAGTGTTATCTTCCAGGCAGTAGAACGAGAGCTCTACAGTGCTCCCATCTGCTGGATAATCGAGGCTACGTTCTCGATAACCGGGTACATGGATCGCCAATGCCGGGTAAATTACCCAGGTCCAGGCTCTTAACAAAAAACCCTGCATCTCACATCACAAGTTAGTTGTGGAAGTGGGTATATTTCCTTAAGTGGATAATTGTATACCAATTTTGTTTATGTGACCTTCTGATATAGGAAGTAATGTGCCACAGTCACCTCGATATACAAACACAAACCTGCTATGAACTAGTAAGAATACATCACACACATGCATTAGTAACAAATATAATGCCTGGGAATAAAAGGCTCATTTTGATAATTTTTATACTTTCACTGATATTGAATCTGATAATGTACTTTCAGATGTGCATGATGTCATTAAGAGAAGACGTTTAATGTCATGACTAAGTGTCATGCCAAGGTCAAAGGTAAAATGTGACCAATATAACAATTATGTGACTTTATGCACGTATATATATATATATATATGTATATATATATATACGTGCATAAAGTCACATAAAGTCACATAATATATATATGTGTGTGTGTGTGTGTGTGTGTGTGTGTGTGTGTACGGTGAGGTGGTCACAGGTTCCTTTTGGTGACTTTGTGGCGGAATGGCCCCACCTTTTTGTAATTGTACGTGTCTATTGGTTGTGGAATGATTGTATTGTTTGCTTAGGTTTATATTCGTAGTGGTTTTATACCTCTATAGCGACAAATGTATGTATGTAATATTGTCGTCATGTTGTAGGAATGTGTGCCTGAGAAACTTTGACGGGGCTGTACAAGGGTTCAGTTTCCCATCTGGTTTGCATGTTACACATCACATTCCTACTATCTTTATGCCCAAAAGTGGCTGCATTAGAAGCAATCCACTTTCTAATAAAAAACGTCATCCTTTGGCCAATTTCAATTCTCAAACTACATTGGACTTGTGTTGGTTATTCCATAAATATAGATATGCACAGTAACGGACATGTTAAATAAATTGCTGTGGCTTCCATGGTCAGCCGACAACATTATATGTTACTATATTTGTTGCTGGGCATCTGTCCTACACTCTGTTTATATGGGCGCTATTTAAAATTTGCTATTGTCATTGATTGTTGCCAACATGCTTGTAAGAAATGCTGGGGTAATAGTAATATGTAATAATAACGATTACAAATATCCAAATGAATGTAATAGTAATAGGTTGAACAAAACACAATGTATTTGGAATAGGAAATAATATAATCGTAATTTACCTAGATATTACTTTTCTATTATTAATTAACAACATACACCACATCAATTTAATTAGGTTGTGAAATCCTTGCTCCCTTTGAAGCACAAACATACTTTACACATGGTGACAAAGTAGTGACAGCCAGCTTAGTCATCCCTAGTGTGCGTGGACTCGGGATTCAGCTGGCGCAGATCAAAGCAAAGTACAACTGTAAGATGGTAGAATCACCGACGAAGTCCAATGAGCACCGCCTGTCTGTCTATGAGGAACATACATCCTTCCAGTGGGCTGCCACATTGGACCCCCGCTTCAAGTTGGCCTGGTGCAAGGATACGTGCGAGGCACAGAGGCAGAGGATATCTCTCCTTGCTGCAGCAAACATATTGGCTCCTCCTCCAGTATCATCTGCTCAATCCCAATCAGGATCATCTGCCTCTTCTCCACCAGCCAAACGGTGCTAGGCAAGATCGAAATATATTTGTCCCAACCGTGTGTTGCTGAGAACGAAGATCCAATTGAATACTGGCATACAAGATCAGCTGTTCCAGCTGTCTCGGAAGTACCTGACAATTCCTGCTATCTCAGCACCTTGTTTAGCATCGCAGGAAACGTCTTCAGACCAGACCGCTGCCGCCTGACTGATTCAAAGTTTGATACACTAATTTTCATCAGATGCAACAAGAATTTATTTGGCTGTCATTTACAATCCATAAACTATCAGAGACACCACCAATTCAAAAATGGTGAAGTCAATGAGCTCAACTAATCAACTAAGACTATGCCCAACATTCTGAGTGGCATGCGTCCTCCAATTGCTGAATAGATCAATTCAATTAGCCCTGCCCTCAGCCCCAAGAGAAAGTAGCCAAGCTTAGGACATGCTACCAACATTTGTGAACATATGTTATTGTGTCTTGTGAAAGTTGTGTAAGTCTGTGCCAAAACTGTTGTGGCAAAAGATGATATAAAAATGTTAAGATGTGACATACTGAGGTGCTCTTCCATGTACCAGGATGGTTAACTATGTGATTATTATATTTCATATTAATAATAAAGCTGTGCAAACTCTTTGACTGCTTTATTCTTTCATATTGTGACATGCCTAAAACAGTTTTAATTATGTCAATTAATATTAATAAAACATGGATAGCAATAATCAGTTAGAACACTAAATATTGTCTTAGTGTGGTAGGGCTCATTATATTAATTAGGATATGAATGAATAATTGATTCGGTTGTGAATGAACATTAGTGATTAGATGCTAGAGGGATGTGTGATGACTTAAATGACATAACATGCAAGGGGCAGGGCTGAAACCAGCAGTAGCCCTTGCCAGGCTTTCCATGTGAGATACGTGATATATGAATGGTAATTACATTTCTCTAAGGGATGTTGAAGTCTTGGAGAAACCACATGCTATTAATTATCAGAAGTCTAGTAGATGGCTTTGCCTTTAGGTGTACTTGACTGGAAAGATGAAGCCCCCATTGGTTGGTTTAAATTCAGTAGTCAGGTTAGTTTAGGTATAGAGAATCGTGGAGGGAAAATTAGGTTGTTGGTAGGCAGGAGGGATAAACTGCATGGTGTCATGTGTGTGTTTGGTCACACCGTGTCGGAAAAATTATATGCTAAGAGTGTGTATTATCATAGAACACTACATAACAAGTGATCGTTAATATACAGTTCAAGTTACCTGCTTTGTAGATGTATGTCGTGTTGGAGCCGTCAAGTCTCGCCCGTCTCACTGTTCCATGGTCACTCCAGTACACAAAGCCATGAACTTTGTCCACTGTGACAACCCACATCTTATCTACAATCACGTAAAATAATAATAATAATGAACTTTATTTCGACACTGGTATCCACAGTAAGACCCTGCTCAATAGTGTTTAGAAAGTCTACAATAAAAAGTGGCTACACTAAAAAATATATGTACATATACGTAAGATTTAGTGATGTAAACGTAAATTAGTATGAAAGAACCTTTAATTAGCGTCGGCTAAATTAAAACATTATAGCTATAACTCTTGTAAAAATTAGACAAAGTATTTACAAAAAGTGAGTTTATGATAGCAAACTTTTAAATCAAATTAAATTAAATTATATTAATATATACAATAAGTAGGAATGAATAAATAATTATAAAAATACTATAATAGTATAATAGTAGACAACCGAAAAAATTGCAATAATAAATACTATCATATGCTAGACACTTTTAGTCATATTTGATATTTGACCTTGGTATGCCACTTTGTCATGACCTTAAAAAGTTAATACAATTTCATCCATTTGATTTTATCTCAGCACAACTATGAAGATAGCCATTGAGATCAGACTTCTAGCTCATCTACATGCCGATTTTATCCCGTTTTGCAAACAAATATGGTTAAAAAAGGTCAATTTTCACCCATTAACTTTTAACCTGGATGTTCAACTTGAAAGGATATTAAATCATTGTTATTTGATTGGGGATAAACAACACATTATTGTTGTGTTCTGTCCTACAGGACGTTGAATCCAACAGGAGCTTAATTTTCTTTGCTTGTAAACCATGTGCATATCTATATTAATGGAATAACCAAGACAACTCCAATGTAGTTTGAGAATTGAAATTGGCCAAAGGATGACGTTTTTTATTAGAAAGTGGATTGCTTCTAGTGCAGCCACTTTTGGGCATAAAGATAGTAGGAATGTGATGTCTAACATGCAAACCAGATGGGAAACCCAACCCTTGTACAGCCCCATCACAGTTTCACGGCACACATTCCTACAACATGACGACAATATTACATACATACATTTGTCGCTATAGAGGTATAAAACCACTACGAATATAAACCTAAGCAAACAATACAATCATTCCACAACCAATAGACACGTACAATTACAAAAAGGTGGGGCCATTCCGCCACAAAGTCACAAAAAAGAACTTGTGACCACCCCACCGTATACACAAACACACACACACACACACACACACACACACACACACACACACACACACACACACACACACACACACACACACACACACACACACACATATATATATATATATATATATTATGTGACTTTATGTGACTTTATGCACGTATATATATATATATACGTGCATAAAGTCACATAATTGTTATATTTGACCTTTGACCTTGGCATGACACTTAGTCATGACATTAAACGTCTTCTCTTAATGACATCATGCACATCTGAAAGTACATTATCAGATTCAGTATCAGTGAAAGTATAAAAATTATCAAAATGAGCCTTTTATTCCCAGGCATTATATTTGTTACTAATGCATGTGTATGATGTATTCTTACTAGTTCACAGCAGGTTTGTGTTTGTGTGTGATGTATTCTTACTAGTTCATAGCAGGTTTGTGTTTGTATATCGAGGTGACTGTGGCACATTACTTCCTATATCAGAAGGTCACATAAACAAAATTGGTATACAATTATCCACTTAAGGAAATATACCCACTTCCACAACTAACTTGTGATGTGAGATGCAGGGTTTTTTGTTAAGAGCCTGGACCTGGGTAATTTACCCGGCATTGGCGATCCATGTACCCGGTTATCGAGAACGTAGCCTCGATTATCCAGCAGATGGGAGCACTGTAGAGCTCTCGTTCTACTGCCTGGAAGATAACACTCGCTTACACTGTACGACACTGAACCCGGTTTACCCGGAATCCGGGTAGAGACAATGATTGGCTCTCAAGCTCACAAACTAAAAGTTAAATAAGAATCAACTGATTTAAGTTATGCTTCGCATTGGAAACTCTGATTATGTTGACACAAGTGATAAACAGAAAAGTTAAATCCTAATTTATTGTTGGATTACGAATCTCGATAACGACACCGATTGGCTGTTTTCCTTTTACGTAAAACGAGTCACGCAATAATTGGATGCAATTAAAACCATATTATCTAATCAAATTATTATGTGTTAATATCATTTTATATACTATGCCAATAGTTTCCTATTCACATATATCAAAATATAGTTTCTGAAATAGGTAAAACGTAACGCAAATCATAGTGGAAATGCCCAAGGTAAACAATATCGATTTTTTTGATATTTATTAAAATATATAATGAATGACGTTTGGTATAATTATAATTTAAATATGAAAACGTGTCATGCAGAAAACATGCTATCATTTGGAGTTGAGTATTAATCAAGAAACCGAGAATGTGCCCATCTGGTTGTATTGTTTTTTCCAAAGCATTAGAAACGTTCGCTTTATGTATTTTCATAACAAAACAGTGTGCTTTGTTACCAAAGGTGGCGGATGTCTTAAGAAACGTCATCAAAAAGTGGCAAAACAATGTTGGCTATCCAAAAAACAAACGAATGTTAGAGAGTTATTTTTTATTTTTGTTTTAGTTTGATTTGCCCAGTTTGCCCATCTACAAATTTGTGGAGGCTTGTGAAGTGTTTCAAGGAAGTCAAATCGTGGGGTCCCTTAAACCACCACATGGCGCCCCTTGAGCCACCACATGGGGTCCCTTGAGCCACCATATAGGGTCCCTTGAGCCACAACAACACATTTACATTTAAAATAGATCAATAGTTTAATATGATAATTGTATTACAGTAAACAGCTGGTATGTGTGCTAGAAGTTAGTTATCATAACTGAAATTAAGATATGATATTCAGGCTTTACAACACCTGCATGTCATGAACTGTTACTCTAACTGAGTAAAATATGCCTCGACGAACATTTAAGTTGCGTAAAACTGAGTTGTATTTAAGTTACCCCACAATCTATGTAGTGTTTATTATTACTTATATATTTCTACACGATATTTACACGTTCCATGTTTACAGGAGAATCGAAGCTATATTTGGCGGAGATAGATCGTGGAAATTGGTGGTGCAGAAAAGTTAATAAACAAGTGGAATTACTGATTGATACGTATCTTGCCTTAATATTATTCATGCAGTTGCAGTAAACATACATTGAGTAGCAGCTGTGCTTCAAGTTAGTTAGTTAGAGTATTTTAGAACACTTTAGTATAGTGAGTGATAATAGGGTAACTTACCCTTCGATAAGTTGTAAACAAGATTTAACAAACCTGATTATATGGTAGAATATATAGGAGATAAAGTAACAACCATCAAACTACTTACATAAGATAATATCTGTTTAAGCCAGTACTTGCTAGATATTTTGATTAGGAAGCATTGTTGTTAAAATTAAGCAAGGGCGATAGTCGGGCGGCGTAACCTAAATAAATAAATCAGCCTAAGGTAACGAAATTGATTGTTTTTAAATTAGGTCATTACCGGTAATGTTAGCGTTCGTAATAGGATAAATAGTCGGCTATGTAATTGAAATCTGTAACATAAAGTGTGCTGTAGTACACAGAAAACAGTCTTTATAAAGACTAAGATAGTTAAATTATTAAACAAATTATGATATGGCGCCTTGCAAGCGGCAAGTCAAGGCAAAGCGACATTTGGTGTGCTTTCACTGCCACAGTTGGGTAGATTTTGCATTGTCCTGCTGTGGGAAGTCATGGGCAGAAACCACGGAGGAAGGATTCACCTTTCAGAGCATTGAGTGTTGGAAGGTGGAGTGTCTGCATAAGGAGATAGTTAGGTTGACAGATATTGTGAAGGGAATGGAGATGGGAATTAGCAAGGAGACAGGTCGAATGGAGAGAGACGACAGGGAGAGAGGTTAGAATACTGCAAGACTGAAGGAGAATAGCAGTGGCAAGAAAATTGAGGAAAGGAGATTGAGAAGAGGGAAGGTGATTGGAGGGGAAGAACTTGGAAAATTGACGACATAAAACATGACAAGCGTGAAGGTGACATGGGAGAAAGTGACCGTAGAGAAGGAGGGAGGGAAGATGGGACGGGACAAGAGAGAAGAAAATGAGATGGGAGGAAAGATGAAGGGACGAAAGGAAATGAGAGCAAATATGATAGAAGATAAGTCGATAAAAGGGACGCTGACAGGAGGGAAGGTGACAAGAGAAAAAGCGACAGGAAAGAATGGATCGAAAGAGAATGCGACAGGAGTGAAAACGATAGGGGGAAAAGACAACAACCAGATAGATGTAAACCGAAGAAGGAGCTACTCTAAGGCAGTGATTGAGGGGGCAGTGGGGAAAGAGAGGGTGTTTATGGGCGACTCATTTATGAGAAAGACGGACAAGAAACTGAGCGAGGGGAACGACGTCGTTGTTTGTCTACCGGGGGCTAGGATTGAACATGTGACTGACAGGGTAGAGAAGGTATTGGGACATGGCAAGGGAGGGTCTATACTGGTACACGTAGGAACAAATAATGCAGACAGGGAGGGAAGAACTTGGCTAGTACAGAAGTATAGAAAGTGAGTGAGGAAGCTAACGAAGACAAGAGTTAAACAGATTGTTCTGTCAGGAATGTTGCCAGTAATGGGAGGAAGGGGGCAACGTATAGAATCTGCAAGAGGATGGCGATCAAGGCACTAGTTGAACAGATGTGTGAAGAAGAGGGGTTGGGATTCACAAATTATTTATGGGGATACTTTGTTGGGAGGGAAGATATGTACATAAGAGGTGGCCTCCGTCTTAGTGGAAAGGGGGCACAGTTTTCTCAAAGAACCTGCTGCGATCTGTTGACAGTGGGACAGGTTGCATCTATTTAAACTAGATTCGCAGGGGGGACTCACAGAAAAGCCTGAAATTGGAGACATAGATAAAGACAGCAGAAATAAATAAGCAAAGAACAGTCTGGAAAACTCTTCTGAATCTGGATATAAATGTGTTTGTTTAAATGCAAGGAGTATAGTAAACAAAAGAAATTAACTAAACATTATGGTAGAAGATATTGACCCTCAAATAATAGGTATAACCGAATCTTGGACCACCACCAATATATCAGATGCCGAATTGGGACTGACAGGATATGTAATGTTTAGGAAAGGTATAATAGGAAGAAAGGGAGGCGGAGTTGTTTTATATAGTAAAAAATCTATCCAGGCTTACGAAATCAAATTAGAAAGAGAAGCAGTTTGCGAAGAAGCTGTTTGGTGTAACATATTTATAGGACACTTGACGTTAACAGTTGTTTTAGTTTATCAAAGTCCAAACATAAGCATACAGGAGAATGACAAAATACAAAACGCTATAAGGGAAGTATGCAAACGGGACTGTTATTATGGGGGATTTTAACCACGGGCATATACAATGGAAATCTCTACAGAGTATGTGGAGTGAGGACCACACGTTTTTAGTTTTAGTTCAAGATACATTCCTTTCTCAACATGTGCTAGAACCAACCAGGGATGAGAATGTATTAGACATAGTTTTGTCCTCACAGAATGAATTAGTTGACAATGTCAAGATATGTGATCCACTGGGGAGTAGCGGTCACAACCAGCTACATTTTACCATCAAAGTAAAATCAGAAAGGAATAGTAAAAAGCAGTATAGCAGAAATTTGCGCAAAGGAAGGTATAAGGACATGAGGAAATATTTAGCAAAGATAGACTGTAATAAAATACTAAATAATACAACAGCAACAGAATGCTGGAAAATATTAAAGAGTGAAATTCAGTGCATAGTCGATAAATTTGTACCCTTCAAAAACAAGGGAAACGATCCAAAAAGAAACACTGATCGGAAGAAGCCATTAGAAAAATTAAGTATAAACAAGTGATGAAATGATGAAGACTACAACAGTTATAAAGAAGCACTTAGCCAAGCTACAGCTGAAATTATAAATTCAAAGAGAAGCTATGAACAACAATTAGCTAGTAATATAAAACATGACACCAAGAGTTTTTTATGCGTTTGTTCGAAACAAACAGAAAGTTCAATATAAGGGGGCAAATTCAGACTATTTAGGACAACTAATTGTAACCCCGGAAATGGTAACAAAGAAAATAAGGGCTATGAAGGATACTAAATCACCTGGAGTGGATGGCATTCCGCCCAAACTACTATTGAAAATTGTAAAACAAATTAGCGTACCGTTTGCAACAGTTTTCAATTGGTCATTAGAAGAGGGAGTGGTTCCTTTAGAATGGAAAGGGGCAAACATTATACCGTTATTTAAAATAGGTTCGAGAAACAAGTCAGAGAACTATAGACCAGTGAACTTAACATCAGTGAATTGCAAATTATTAGAAAGTCTAATTAAAGATCACATGGTGGATTTTCTTGTTAAACATAACTTGATAAACCCATCTCAACATAGGTTTTTGTAAAGCGAAGTCATGCTTACCAAATATGTTATGTTTTTTTCGAAGACATCACTAAGTAGGTAGATGAAGAATCACCAGTAGATATCATCTACTTAGATTTTCAAAAAGCTATCGACAAAGTACCACATCAAAGATTACTGCTTAAACTAAAGACAGAAGTGTTTAAAATAATAAATGGTTATGAAAATATTGATAGAAATATTGTTCTCTCAGTTAAGAAAGATAGAAGGACTAGAGGACATGAAGTTACATTAGCAAAGGAGCAGTGTAGATTATATATAAGAAAGTTATCATTTTCACAAAGGAGTGTAAATGAATGGAACAGATTGTCTGCTGATTGTGTGGGTGCTAGGAGCGTGAATATGTTTTAAAATAAAATCGACACATACCTAAGAAAGGCGGGATACACATAAATAAAAGGCTTGGACTCTCGATAAGCCAAAGGGCTTCCTTGTCCATCTGCCACCTAGAGTTAATTCTCTGGGTGGCAATCTTGTTAAATATTGTTAAATCTACAGAAACCTTTTAATTAATGTTGTTCTCTTTGATCGCTCGCTAATTATTTTGGAAGCAATTATAGCCTAACTGACATTTCTGACACAATATATACCCTGAGCAACTGGGTTTTCTGGCATTACTCTTCTTTTTTGTCATAATATAGCTGAAGGATCGTTTGAGATTATTAATAATTATGTTACACTAAATTATATGTTAATTACAATTGATCAACAACTAAATATTCATTGTTTATTTCACATTTCTCCACATTTAATATTGTAGCATTCCGGGCTAGAAAACAAGAAACTATTTAATTTATGATATTATCACCTTAACGCTATAATATATAAATAGTTGAATACTGCCAGCATGTCCCATTGAACGCAAACAAATGTGGGGGGGGGGGGTTGCAACAGTAAATTTGGGCAATTCTTAATCGGTGAAATAATGACCCAATGATATTTGGACCGGATCGAAATATTCGAAATATCATCATATATGGACCCGCCCTATGATAAAAGTACCCGCCCTCCCAAATGTCAAGTAACATGTACAATGCCAGGGATTTCATAGCCAAATAGGATTTCATTGTACGCAGCTTTTTTGGCTAAAGTTTTGGATTGTTTTATAACATGTTAATTTTTTTGCATATATCTTAGTTATTTTATTTTTATCCCATGCGTAACAAGTATGAGACAAAAAATAACTTTGGGCGCAGTGGCCGATAGTTAAAGTACCGGACTCTCGACTGGAGGGACCAGGGTTCAAATCCCGGCCCCGGCTGAGCAGTGGTTCGGTACTGGTTCGGCTGCCGTGTCGAAACTTCAATTTCGTTCACCCTACGTTTCCTCCCTTCCAACCCGCACCGGCCAGCGTGGAAGGGTAGGCCAACAACACCAGCATGCAATGTACAATGAAACCAAGGCCCCCAGTGCCCAGTAGCATCAAAGGAGTCTATGAGGCAGTTCGGGTCAACTAGGGCCTCGTGCAGGGGGGGCTAATAATTTATGGGTCAAGAAGAGCCGCCGAGAGAAGGTAAGTACACTGAAGATAGCAACATATAACGTAAGGACACTACTAAGAGATGAACAGATAAGTGGAGGACGAACTAAGGGAAACCAAGTTGGTATGGGGTGTGATCGGGATCGGAGATGTCAGAAGAAGAGAGGAATGCTTCACTACGTTACAAAGCGGCCATCTACTATACTAGTCCACAGCGAAAAACGGCCAAGCTGGAGTAGGCTTACTCATAAACAAGAAATGGAAAGACAATATAGTGAGTTTTAATAGCATCAGCCCCAGAGTAGCAGAATTTGTTCTATGCATAACAAAGCTCTACAAACTGAAGGTAGTACAAGTAGATGCACCAACAACATCATACTCAGACGAAAACATAGACAACTTCTACAACGACCTGGATGAGACCTTAAAAAGCCAAACCACTACACGATAGTGATGGGAGACTTTACCGCGCAAGTAGGGAAACGAACAAACATTTCGGAAACGGCAACAGGCAAATTTGGCCTTGGTGTGAGAAACGAAAGAGGTGACACATTGGTAGAATGGGCAACATCAAGAAAGAACAATGTCGTGAATACCATGTTCCAGAAGAAAGCAGGGAGGAGATGAACATGGAAAAGCCCAAATGGAGAAACGAAGAACGAAATTGAGTAAATCCTGACAAACAAGCCACACATGGTCGTTGGCGTAACTGTCAGTGTCAGACTTAAAGAATGTGTAGATACCACACAAAACGGAAGAAAAAATATATAATTCCAAATGGAAATGCGAAATCGATTTGAGGCACTAAAGGAAGTAGACGACATCGACACCATGAGCGAAAACATCACAGAGATTATCCAAGTAAGTGCAACAAGTGTAGCCAAAGCAATCAACAGGCATGCCGTGACGAGAATATCGTCACTGACACGAGCACTAATGATGAAACGATGACAAATTGTGGATAACGTCGACCGCGAATGAGGACATCAGAAAGTACAAACAAGAGATCATACGAGAACCGATTATGTCATCAAAGAGCCTAAAAAAGTAAGAAGAACGCAGGAACTAGGCCGAGACACATTGATTACACTTCTAGACAAGCAGGGTAGAGAAATACAAGACCAAGATGTGATCATGGAACGAATAGAGAAATTCGAAACCGAGCTATATGACAGTGAACAGAGTGCTATAATTCAAACCGACCCGAAAGAGGTACCAGAGATAACACCATGTGATGTGGAAGCTGCGCTAAGAGATATGAAGAATGGGAAGACATCAGGCAACGACCATGTTAACATTGAAACATTAAAAGCAGGAGGAGATATCATCTCGAAGACACTGGCTAAGCTGTATACTAAATGCTTATCAGAAATACTTAATACCGACCGCTTGGAAGAACGCAAATATGGTGATAATCTTCAAGAAGGGAAATAAGAAAGACTTAAAGAACTACGGACCGATAAGTCTGTTATCAAACATCTACACATTACTCATAAAGATATTAACGGATAGACTAGAGAAGACACTGGACGAAAACCAACCACGAGAGCAAGCAGGATTCAGAAGCAGGTATCGACAGACCACATACACGTCGTAAACCCACTGAAAGAGAAGTGACGATAATATAATAGTCCGCTCTGCATCGCTTTTGTCGACTACGAGAAGGCTTTCGACTCGGTGCAAACCTCCCTTCAAGAACAGGGGAGAGAAGATGTGTACATCGATTTCCTGAAAGACATCTACAACAAGAGCTCGGTGACAGTCCACCTACACAAACAGAGCAACACGATCAACATCAAGAGAGGAGTACGACAGGGTGACACCATATCGCCCAAGCTATTCACGGCAACACTCGAAAGCATACTCCGAAGAATGACCTGGGAAACCAGAGGCTTGATGATATACGGAAAATATATCAGCTATCTTCGCTTCGCAGACGACATACTCATATGCGCTACTACACTGCAAGAACTACAAAACAGCTGCAATAGCTAGCTAATGAAAGTAAAAACAAGGTCTTAGATAAACATCTCGAAGACAAAAGTGATGCTAGATAATGACATAACCGATATATATCAACGCGACGCAGATAGAGAACGTTGAAAGCTACGTCTATCTGGGACAGAGACAAAAAAAAACCAAGGAGATTCAAAGAAGGATCACTGCCGGCTGGACAGCATTTGCAAAATACCGCAACATCTTCAAGGGTAACTTTGGAACCTGCTTGAAGAGACAAGTCTTCAACTCATGCGTACTTCCAGCGATGACATACGGCGCGGAAACATGGGTAGTCACCATCCAGGCAAAGAACAAGCTAGCAGCCGAACAAACAGAGATGGAACAAAGTATGTTAAACTTCACATA
Organism: Escarpia spicata; assembly: GCA_963995525.1. Classification (NCBI taxonomy): domain Eukaryota; kingdom Metazoa; phylum Annelida; class Polychaeta; order Sabellida; family Siboglinidae; genus Escarpia; species Escarpia spicata. The sequence continues at coordinate 23,526,067 of OZ023207.1, read as the reverse complement.
TCGGGAGAGAAAAACAAACAACTGGGTAAGGCAGAAGACAAAGGTCATAGACGTGATAGAACAAATCAGAAGACAGAAGTGGACCTGGACAGGGCACATCAGCAGACTACGAGATAACCGATGGACATCGCGTATCACAACCTGGAGACCTTACGAAGGGAAACGATCTAGAGGAAGACCGGCGAGACGGTGGAAAGACGAACTAGACGTGTACTGGACGGATAGATAGGCAGATTTGGAGACGATATGCTGATGCCTTCGCTGACGCCCTCGCCCAACCACGGGATACATTTTACATTGTGCATAAAATTCTGGTCATATTAATTAAGAGAGCGTTATGTATGGGACATTTAGTATTTTTTATACAACAGCACCACCGACTAGACAGTGGACACCATTAACTTAAAACCAATATAGCTGATATAATAGGCATAACTCATTACAAAACGAAAATACTGGTATCTAGCTGTGTTGGTAACAACTTACATACGTGCTTGACAGTTGAAGTAGATTAAACATTATAGTGTGTCATCTATAGCTGTGTTGGTAACAACTTACATACATGCTTGACCGTTGAAGTAGATTAAACATTGTAGTGTGTCATCTATAGCTGTGTTGGTGACAACTTACATACATGCTTGACCGTTGAAGTAGATTAAACATTGTAGTGTGTCATATATAGCTGTGTTGGTAACAACTTACATACATGCTTGACCGTTGAAGTAGATTAAACATTGTAGTGTGTCATATATAGCTGTGTTGGTGACAACTTACATACATGCTTAACCGTTGAATTAGATTAAACATTGTAGTGTGTCATATATAGCTGAGCTAATTGACACAAATTACAACACAGATGAGGGAAGATTCGTACTGTTTGACTTCTTGTAGAATAATCTAACTGGTACTGGAGACAAACATAACGAGACGTATACAGTTTAGGAGAAAGATTTGTAATGCTTGACTTCTTGTAGCATAATCTAACTAGTACTGGAGACAAACATGATGAGAAATATACAGTTTAGGAGAAAGCGGATGTCGTAATAAACATGTCTTAGATGGGTCGCAACATTTCTGAGATTTCAAACATGCGTGGTGATTTTTTGGTTGGAAGTTGTACCAAAATTAGTTTTTCTTACACAGATGTGACAAGGTCACTAGACAGATATAGTAGTTTTAATAATCACCACCATATGACTGCACCTATAATAACGTAACACATTTTAGTAAACATAGTTTATGAATTATTATTCTTCTACATAATTTTCTTGTTGCTAATTATACTTACTGCATGGACTAGTTGATGATCATATAAATAATTATTGAGTTGTGTTTAAATCTAGATGCTAGTGACAGTGGTCAAGTGTGGTCGAGGGGGGCTAACTGCCCCAGTCAGTGGGACCCAGGCACCTTCTACAATCTACTCCCCTGTGGTTTTGGTAAGTTTGGAATTGTGATTTACACTTTATAAAGAATTATATGATGAGAATTATAGAGTTTAGGAGAAAGATTTGTACTGTTTGACTTCTTGTAGCATAATCTAACTGGTACTGGAGACAAACATGATGAGAAGTAACAGTTAAGGAGAAAGGTTTGTACTGTTTGACTTCTTGTAGCATAGGCTAACTGATACTGGAGACAAACATTGTGAGAAGTATACAGTTTAGGAGAAAGGTTTGTACTGTTTGATTTCTTGTGGCATAATCTACCTGGTGCTGGAGACAAGGGTGATGAGAAGTATACAGTTTAGGAGAAAGATTTGTACTGTTTGACTTCGTGTAGCATAATCTAACTGGTACTGGAGACAAGCGTGATGAGAAGTATACAGTTTAGGAGAAAGATTTGTACTGTTTGACTTCGTGTAGCATAATCTAACTGGTACTGGTGACAAACGTGATGAGAAGTATATAGTTTGGGAGAAAGATTTGTACTGTTTCACTTCTTGTAGAATAGGCTAACTGATACTGGAGACAAACATTGTGAGAAGTATACAGTTTAGGAGAAAGGTTTGTACTGTTTGATTTCTTGTGGCATAATCTACCTGGTGCTGGAGACAAGCGTGATGAGAAGTATACAGTTTAGGAGAAAGATTTGTACTATTTGACTTCGTGTAGCATAATCTAACTGGTACTGGTGACAAACGTGATGAGAAGTATATAGTTTGGGAGAAAGATTTGTACTGTTTCACTTCTTGTAGCATAGGCTAACTGATACTGGAGACAAACATTATGAGAAGTATACAGCTTAGGAGAAAGATTTGTACTGTTTGACTTCGTGTAGCATAATCTAACTGGTACTGGAGAAAAACATGTTGAGAAGTATACAGTTTAGGAGGAAGATTTGTACTGTTTGACTTCGTGTAGCATAATCTAACTGGTACTGGTGACAAACATGATGAGAAGTATAAGTTTGGGAGAAAGATTTGTACTGTTTGACTTATTGTAGCATAATCTAACTGGTGCTGGAGACAAGCGTGATGAGAACTATACAGTTTAGGAGAAAGGTTTGTGCTGTTTGACTTCTTGTGTCATAATCTAACTGGTACTGGAGACAAGCGTGATGAGAAGTATACAGTTTAGGAGAAATATTTGTACTGTTTGACTTCGTGTAGCATAATCTAACTGGTACTGGTGACAAACATAATGAGAAGTATAAGTTTGGGAGAAAGATTTGTACTGTTTGACTTCTTGTAGCATAATCTAACTGGTGCTGGAGACAAGCATGATGAGAAGTATACAGTTTAGGAGAAAGATTTGTACTGTTTTACTTCGTGTAGCATAATCTAATCGGTACTGTAGACAAACATGATGAGAAGTATATAGTTTGTGAGAAACATTTATACTGTTTGACTTCTCGTACCATAATCTAACTGTTACTGGTGACAAACATGATGAGAAGTAACAGCTTAGGAAAACAAATTGAAATGTTTAACTTCCTGTAGCATAATTAATCTAACTGGTACTGGAGACAAACATGATGAGAAGTATATAGTTTAGGAGAAAGATTTGTACTGTTTGACTTCTTGTGGCAAAATCTAACTGGTACTGGAGACAAACATAACGAGACGTATACAGTTTGGCAGAAAGATTTGTACTGTTTGACTTCTTGTAACATAATCAAACTGTTACTGGTGACAAACACGATGAGAAGTAACAGCTTAGTAAACAAAATTGAACTGTTTAACTTCTTGTAGCATAATTAATCTAACTGGTACTGGAGACAAACATGATGAGAAGTATACAGTTTAGGAGAAAGCGGATGTCGTAATAAACATGTCTTAGATGGGTCGCAACATTTCTGAGATTTCAAACATGCGTGGTGATTTTTTGGTTGGAAGTTGTACAAAAAATAGTTTTTCTTACACTGATGTGACAAGGTCACTAGACAGATATAATAGTTTTAATAATCACCACCATATGACTGCACCTATAATAACGTAACACATTTTAGTAAACATAGTTTATGAATTCTTCTTCTTCTACATAATTATCTTGTTGCTAGTTATACTTACTGCATGGACAAGTTGATGATCATATAAATAATTATTGAGTTGTTTAAATCTAGATGCTAGTGACAGTGGTCAAGTGTGGTCGAGGGGGGGCTAACTGCCCCAGTCAGTGGGACCCAGGCACCTTCTACAATCTACTCCCCTGTGGTTTTGGTAAGTTTGGAATTGTGATTTACACTTTATAAAGAATTATATGATGAGAATTATAGAGTTTAGGAGAAAGATTTGTACTGTTTGACTTCATGTAGCATAATCCAACCGGTACTGGAGACAAACGTGGTGAGAAGTATATAGTTTGGGAGAAAGATTTGTACTGTTTGATTTCTTGTAGCATAGGCTAACTGATACTGGAGACAAACGTGGTGAGAAGTATATAGTTTGGGAGAAAGATTTGTACTGTTTGACTTCGTGTAGCATAATCTAACTGGTACTGGAGACAAACATTGTGAGAAGTATACAGTTTAGGAGAAAGGTTTGTACTGTTTGATTTCTTGTGGCATAATCTACCTGGTGCTGGAGACAAGGGTGATGAGAAGTATACAGTTTAGGAGAAAGATTTGTACTGTTTGACTTCGTGTAGCATAATCTAACTGGTACTGGTGACAAACGTGATGAGAAGTATAAGTTTGGGAGAAAGATTTGTACTGTTTGACTTCTTGTAGCATAATCTAACTGGTACTGGAGACAAACATGATGAGACGTATACAGTTTAGGAGAAAAGTTTGTGCTGTTTGACTTCTTGTGTCATAATCTAACTGGTGCTGGAGACAAGCGTGATGAGAAGTATACAGTTTAGGAGAAATATTTGTACTGTTTGACTTCGTGTAGCATAATCTAACTGGTACTGGTGAAAAAACATGATGAGAAGTATAAGTTTGGGAGAAAGATTTGTACTGTTTGACTTCTTGTAGCATAATCTAACTGGTGCTGGAGACAAGCATGATGAGAAGTATACAGTTTAGGAGAAAGATTTGTACCGTTTTACTTCGTGTAGCATAATCTAATCGGTACTGTAGACAAACATGATGAGAAGTATATAGTTTGTGAGAAACATTTATACTGTTTGACTTCTCGTACCATAATCTAACTGTTACTGGTGACAAACATGATGAGAAGTAACAGCTTAGGAAAACAAATTGAAATGTTTAACTTCCTGTAGCATAATTAATCTAACTGGTACTGGAGACAAACATGATGAGAAGTATATAGTTTAGGAGAAAGATTTGTACTGTTTGACTTCTTGTGGCAAAATCTAACTGGTACTGGAGACAAACATAACGAGACGTATACAGTTTGGCAGAAAGATTTGTACTGTTTGACTTCTTGTAGCATAATCAAACTGTTACTGGTGACAAACACGATGAGAAGTAACAGCTTAGTAAACAAAATTGAACTGTTTAACTTATTGTAGCATAATTAATCTAACTGGTACTGGAGACAAACATGATGAGAAGTATACAGTTTAGGAGAAAGCGGATGTCGTAATAAACATGTCTTAGATGGGTCGCAACATTTCTGAGATTTCAAACATGCGTGGTGATTTTTTGGTTGGAAGTTGTACAAAAAATAGTTTTTCTTACACTGATGTGACAAGGTCACTAGACAGATATAGTAGTTTTAATAATCACCACCATATGACTGCACCTATAATAACGTAACACATTTTAGTAAACATAGTTTATGAATTCTTCTTCTTCTACATAATTATCTTGTTGCTAGTTATACTTACTGCATGGACAAGTTGATGATCATATAACTAATTATTGAGTTGTTTAAATCTAGATGCTAGTGACAGTGGTCAAGTTTGGTCGAGAGGGGGCTAACTGCCCCAGTCAGTGGGATCCAGGCACCTTCTACAATAAACTCCCCTGTGGTTTTGGTAAGTTTGGAATTGTGATTTACACTTTATAAAGCAGAACTTTCCATTTATAAATGTATAATAATGTGTGGTAGAGAACTGGGCATTCATGGATGTAAACTGATTTACATGTTTAGTTATAATTAGTTTGTAATGACTTTGACTACTGATTATGAGGGAGATGGAGACTGGGCTGATGACCTCTGTCTCGGAGAGGAATGTCTTAATGAGTTTTGGGAAGATGACCACCAGTAATTGTTGGAATGGTTTATAAAGTCATTTTTAATCATATTTAGTTTTGCAAAGTATAGTTTGTGTTAGCAGTTGTATTAATACAACATTGAATAAAAGACATTATATGGGTATTGTGTACGTTGTTTAAAATTAATTAGATTATAACCCCAATGGTTAAGCCAACAAAAGGCATGCTACACTCCCTCTTGGTGTTATCTTGATTAATCACCATGGGAGGCAGCTGAGAGAGGACAGCCAGACTATTCCCAGAGACTAGAGTAATGGGCTAGACACTGTCCCAGACATGTCAACAAAGCTGGAACACTTGGGCCAGTCCATGTGAAACTGTCCACACGGCCCAGTACATATTATGTTTATTCATTAGGACTGCTCTTCAAGTAATACCTGTTTTTGTATATGAAGAGGCAGTCACAAGTCCAGGCCCACTCCTGATTGTGGCCAGTCGTCTTTCTTTTGTATCTGTACATTCAATAACACGTCCTGGCCCACTCCTGATTGAGGCCAGTCTTCTTTCTTTTGTATATGTACAGGCAGTCACAAGACCTGGCCCACTCCTGATTGTGACCAGTCGTCTTTCTTTTGTATCTGTACAGGCAGTCACAAGTCCTGGCCCACTCCTTAATTGAGACCAGTCGTCTTGTTTGTATCTGTACAGGCAGTCACAAGTCCTGGCCCACTCCTGATTGTGGCCAGTCGTCTTTCTTTTGTATCTGTACAGGCAGTCACAAGTCCTGGCCCACTCCTGATTGTGGCCAGTCGTCTTTCTTTTGTATCTGTACAGGCAGTCACAAGTCCTGGCCCACTCCTGATTGTGGCCAGTCGTCTTTCTTTTGTATCTGTACAGGCAGTCACAAGTCCTGGCCCACTCCTGATTGTGGCCAGTCGTCTTTCTTTTGTATCTGAACAGGCAGTCACAAGTCCTGGCCCACTCCTTATTGTGTCCAGTCGTCTGTCTTTTGTTTATTATTTTATCTGATCATTAATTGTATTGTATTTAGTCTTTTCTATTGGTAATGAGTTATCTTTTAGTAACCTTTTGGACGTACGTGATTAACTTGTATTTGAGACTTTATATGGTTAAAGACTAGATACTGTTGCGTATAAGTTGGAGTATACTTTGTGGTCGTGAAGTGAGTAACTGAGTAACCTTTTGTATTGTTTTAGTAGTTAAACTGTAATTAACGCATTTTATTGTATAAACTTGTCTTACAGTGGTCTACCCTTTATTTAGGCTTAAGCTTACCACCCGCGGCCTACACACATATAACCATCCCCCTATAGCATAGAAACATTAAGTCCTTCTAATATCATGTTTTTGGATGTGTTTTAATCTTATTTATATTGGATGTTGTAATAAACAACAAATCTGAGGGCAACATCAATTGGTACCTCAAGACAATGTGTCCAATTTGTTTATAGTTTTAATGCATACACGTAACCATTTCATGAATTGTATGTAACACAGACACAAAATAAAGGTTTTAATGCCATAAATAATAATTAAATCAGTGGCGTAAGAAGTGGATAATCACAAAAGATAACGCTTCATATTTGAGAGAGTACAATTCAAAAACTATTGGACCTTTGAAGTAGACTGTGGTGGCTACTTACAGATAATTTGACTGCTTTTCATCAGCATTTAAAAACAAGTTGTTCGGGCGTTTTTTTATGGGACCTAGAGCATGTCAATGTACGAAGAAACACTTTTTTGTAGTTTGCCAAAATACCTTTGCCCATATATTCAGAAATTGACATAACCTAGCCTCACAAATTTCACAACCGTCTTAGAGGACATACATATATATATGATCGTGCAATTTTTATGATAAAAATTGTTTCACATTTTGATTTATCGCTGAAAATGTGAAAACAATGGCTCATGGGTCTCCACCTTCCACTACAGCCCATCAACGGTTGCTGGTTGAGCAGTGCCTCATGTAACAGTCCATCAATGGCTGCTGGTTGAGCAGTGCCTCGTGTAACAGTCCATCAATGGCTGCTGGTTGAGCAGTGCCTCATGTAACAGTCCATCAATGGCTGCTGGTTGAGCAGTGCCTCATGTACCAGTCCATCAACGGTTGCTGGTTGAGCAGTGCCTCATGTAACAGTCCATCAATGGCTGCTGGTTGAGTAGTGCCTCGTGTAACAGTCCATCAATGGTTGCTGGTTGAGCAGTGCCTCATGTAACAGTCCATCAATGGTTGCTGGTTGAGCAGTGCCTCATGTAACAGTCCATCAATTGCTGCTGGTTGAGCAGTGCCTCATGTAACAGTCCATCAACGGTTGCTGGTTGAGCAGTGCCTCGTGTAACAGTCCATCAATGGTTGCTGGTTGAGCAGTGCCTCATGTAACAGTCCATCAATGGCTGCTGGTTGAGTAGTGCCTCGTGTAACAGTCCATCAATGGTTGCTGGTTGAGCAGTGCCTCATGTAACAGTCCATCAATGGTTGCTGGTTGAGCAGTGCCTCATGTAACAGTCCATCAATGGCTGCTGGTTGAGCAGTGCCTCATGGAACAGTCCATCAACGGTTGCTGGTTGAGCAGTGCCTCGTGTAACAGTCCATCAATGGTTGCTGGTTGAGCAGTGCCTCATGTAACAGTCCATCAATGGCTGCTTGTTGAGCAGTGCCTCATGTAACAGTCCATCAACGGTTGCTGGTTGAGCAGTGCCTCATGTAACAGTCCATCATTGGCGGCTGGTTGAGCAGTGCCTCATGTAACAGTCCATCAACGGTTGCTGGTTGAGCAGTGCCTCATGTAACAGTCCAAGGATCATAGCATTGTTTATGACTGTCAATTTTTACCAGATCTGGCTGTGGCAGTGTTCGAAATTTAGGCCTTTGAATCGGCGGCCGCCGATTCCAAATCCGTCCCGCCAATTCAATTCATTGAAATCTTCAAGTTATCGGCCCGATGCCGCCGGTTCACAAACGCCACCGGTTTCTCTCGGCGGACACGGCTAGGCTGTATCAGATGCATAGTTAGTGAGCGGTCATTATATACGTTTACATTTGTTGTTCACCATCAAGGAGGATGCAGTCGGACAGTTATGGGGAACCTTTTGTGGGGATACAAATGGTTTTTTTAGTGAGCCTCAAGAGGGGTGCAGTTAGATTTGTTTTGTGAACCTGCAGTTGGAGGGTTTTGATGATATATTCATCACATTCCAATGCATATGTAAAATGTCAACAACATGAATATTAACACATTTTAAATGTAAATATGTTGTTTGCAAAATTACTAACTATACAAAGTTAATAAACACATTATGCAGTTAATTAACAGTAACATTATTCATATGTATTGCATATAATAATTAACTCCACAAATGTCTATGAACATATAACTGTGAGCCTTGCTACCACGAAAACTGGTTATTGTCTTGGATTTGGACCAATTTCTTTTTAGTTTTCACAGCATAATTTCACCTCCATACTAGCACGCACCAAACCTCGAAGAACGCTTGAAAAATAAGTGAAACTATTAACATGATCAGATCTGACATGATTTTCTCCCCTTTTAAGCGGTTTGGGCTCGTATGAGAAGAATGCAGCAAATGCAGATATAGGGGCCTAGTGACACCTTTAGCCATATTTGAGCGAACGTTAGCGATGCTATCGGTTTGTTTGCCATGGGTATATCCCCCTACAAATGTTTTTTTATTAATTGTGAACAAACATGGATACCCATAGATTATTAGGAAGTGGTCAACGGGGGAATATGAATGGTTTTCTCAATAAAATATTTGTTTAGAATATCTTATTATTATCTATAGTTGCATTCTTCTTGCAGCTTTTAAAAATTAATAAACATGTACGTGTGGATCACAAAATTTAATTAAGATTACAATCATGGACAACACAACTGAAAACCATTTTTAAAACAGCTAATTGCACCTCCGCATGAGGTTCACCAAAAACGCCAACTTAATTACCGCTCCCTGACTTCTCATCCTGAAATAGATTGTGTTCCATATTTCAGGAAATTATCAAATACTTAGCTTGCGTTAAGATATCGTTTTTACATTCCAGAATACATAAAATGTATAATTTGTTTCACCCATATATTCTTCTCACTTTCAACTTATGAGAACCATAAAGTACTACAAGTATGACTTTCAGAATAATGATTACAGTTTGGAACAAAACATAACACCATGTTAACATATACGACGGGAGATATTTGTTGGAACCAGCGCTGCAGCGTGACGTCACACTTCGGTACTCTGTAGCAAAGCCAACAAACGCCAAGTCTAAACATCGGTAGCATCACCACCAGCAGTGCAGTTTTTCCAAGCCAAGAGACAGACTGAACACCATTTTCATACTTTGCCGTGTTCTTTGTACTATGTACTAATTGTTATAGTGTTTGGAAGTTTTCTCGGTTGTAGGTCAGAGTTAGGCAAGCATGTTGATCTTTATATACAAATAAATACGGCGTAATTCAAAATTTGACTGGTAACAAAAGTGTATTTCGTAACGTGACCAAGATCGGCAAGGTAAAGGCCACGTAGTTTGGTGGTGTCACTTAGTGAATAAACCGGAAAACACATAAAAAGGTGGCAAATATACCGCATACATGCAAATGAGTGCAACGCTAATACAGTTAAATACAAGTACTAGCTCTGGGCAGAGTTTGAACAATGAAAGCATTCACGAGTGTCATTAAAGAATGTGGAAACATGGAAATATGTCCATGTGGTTTGTAAATTAGTCGGGCCATTTCAAATTCAGCAGGTTCACTTCAAAATTGATCTGGGCCAGTTTAAAACAAGCTGGGCCTGTCGTTTTTTGCTAATTTCCGACACTGACTGGTTGGTTCAAGAATCTTCAAAAGGGATGTACACTCTCCTTGCATGGGGCAATATTCACGAGGTTGTGTTATAATAACCCAGTCATGCAGAACTCGTTCCACAAATTAATTTATAGCAACTACTTTTATTTAATATGTGAACTATCCTTTGTAACTCAAAATGGTGCATTATATCACTGCCAAACAAACTGTCATTGTATCGTGTTACTTGCCTCCATCAGTGATGATTGGTCTTGGTGAAGACGAGTTCGGTTCCATTGCGAGTATGTGGTTGTGTTGAACAACAATGAGAGTTCCACGTCTGAGGCCACCAGCAGCTGATACAGAAAGAAACAACAGTTATAGTTCCAACAAGTAATTATCAGTTTGAGGCTTAGTAAAGAGAACCTTCTGGTATGTCTAGGGAGGGGCCAATTATGTGTACTCGGACAAGTGTTGTTATAGTATTCGTGTATTTGTATGTATTTGTTGGGATCGCTGTTTCGTGTACGGGAGCATGGGACTATAGGATGTTGTGGTAGGGTAATGTTCATGAGGTTGTGTTTTATTTTGTAGAAAGTAAATTGGTGTGGTAATCGTCTTCGTTCTAGTGTCTGCCAACCAATTTTGTTGACGAGGCCGGTTTACGCTTGATGTGTGGCGATGGTCATTTAGAGTAAATCTTTTTTGCTGCCTGGCCTATTCAAGGCAACCTCTCAGAAAACCCGTGGTCAGCAGAACAAACTTCTACTGCCCCACTCAAGGACCCAGTGTTCAGGTCCTCCATGAAGAACTGGTTGACTGCTCAGCAATAGCCACTACCGTTATAATGCGCAATCTTAACCTCTAAAACCTTTAGATATATATATATAGTATTGTTTTATTATTGTTATTTTCAACCGTGACGAAAAAAATGTACTGCAAAACAATTTTCTTTTAATTACCTTTTTAGTCTTTTAACTTTTTTAACCTTCGAACTTGTTTTAATTATATTTTAAACCATTTAACTTTTTTATTTAAACCAATGCGCACCCCTACTACAACTGTGGAGTTATTCCTCGACTGCCGGGATTTCTACAATAATCTTGAAGAAGAAGAAAGGGGGGCATCAATGTTATTTTGAGTATAGGGATTCCAGGCAACAGCTCCGTACTATAATGTTGATCTTACTAACAACATAGTTCAAAACATAGTTCTTTTAAGACAGCAACCGAATGCTGGAATATCTTAAATAGTGAAATTAAGTGCATAGTCGATAAATTTGTACCTTTCAAAGGGAAACGGTCAAGGGAAAGGGAAAACGGTCTAAAAAGAAACACTTATCGAAAGAAGCCATTAGAAAAATTTAGTATAAACAAATGATGTGGAAGACATATAGATGTACTGGAAATGATGAAGACTACAACATTTATAAAGAAGCACTTAATCAAGCTACAGCTGAAATTAGAAATTCAAAAAGAAGCTATGAAAAAAAATTTGCTAGTAATATAAAACATGACAGTAAGAGTTTTTATGCGTATATTCGAAGCAAACAGAAAGTTCAGGATAAGGTCGGTCCTCTAGAAGATAGTGCTGGAAATACAATATCAGAGGGATTCTTAATGGCAGAAGACCTGAATGAGTATTTTAGTTCAGTGTTTACCAGGGAAGATATTAGTTCACTGCCAGTACCAGAGGCTAAGTTCAAGGGGGCAGATTCAGACTATTTAGGACAGTTAGTTGTAACCTCGGAAATGGTAGCTAAGAAAATAAGGGCTATGAAGGATAATAAATCACCTGGAGTGGACGGGATTCCGCCCAAACTACTATTGGAAATTGTAGAACAAATTAACGCACCGCTTGCAACAGTTTTCAATTTGTCATTAGAAGAGGGAGTGGTTCCTTTAGAATGGAAAGAGGCAAACATTATACCGTTATTTAAAAAAGGTTCGAGAAACAAGTCAGAGAATTATAGACCAGTGAGTTTAACATCAGTGATTTGCAAATTATTAGAAAGACTAATTAAAGATCACATGGTGGATTTTCTTGTTAAACATAACTTGATAAACCCATCTCAACATGGGTTTTTAAAAGCGAGGTCATGCTTAACAAATATGTTATGTTTTTTGGAAGACATCACTAGGTGGGTAGATGAGGGATCACCAGTAGATATCATCTATTTAGATTTTCAAAAAGCTTTCGACAAAGTACCACATCAAAGATTACTCCTTAAGCTAAAGGCCCATGGCATAGGAAATGGTATAATAAACTGGATAGAAAAAAAATGGATGAATGACAGAAGACAACGTGTAGTAGTTGATGGGGAGGCTTCAAACTGGAAATCGGTATTGAGTGGGGTACCACAGGGATTAGTACTAGGACCTATATTATTCTTAATATATATCAACGATTTGGACGATGATATAACAAGCAAGGTGTTAAAATTTGCGGTTGATACAAAAGTGTTTAGAAGGATTAAAAGTGATGGAGACAGACAGCATTTACAAGATGATCTTGATAGGTTGATCAAATGGTCTGACAAGTGGCAAATGCTTTTCAATTTTGGGAAATGTTAATGCCTCCACACAGGTCATGGGAATGAAGAGATAAAATATAAAATGGGGGGTACTGTTCTAAGTACTACTGTAAAAGAAAAGTTAACCATTAGTGCTGATATGAAGGTTTCAGAGCAGTGCGGAATTGCAGCGTCAAAGGGAAATCAAATCCTTGGATTAATTAGGCGAAATATAGCGTATAAGAAAAAGGAATTAATAGTACCGCTGTACAAAACAATAGTGAGGCCTCATTTAGAATATTGTATACAAGCATGGAGGCCATATCGCAAGAAGGACATAGATATGCTAGAAAGATTACAGAGGAGAGCGACTAAAATGATACAAAATCTGAGGGATCTTAGTTACGAAATACGCCTAAAAGAATGTGGTTTAACAACACTAGAGACCAGGAGATTGAGAGGAGATCACATAGAAGTGTTTAAAATATTGAATGGTTATGAAAATATTGATAGAAACATTTTTTTCTCAGTTAAGAAAGATAGATGGACCAGAGGACATGAAGCTACATTAGTAAAGGAGCAGTGTAGATTAGATATAAGAAAGTTCTCATTCTCACAAAGGACTGTAAATGAATGGAACAGATTATCTCCTGATTGTGTTGGTGCTAGTAGCGTGAATATGTTTAAAAATAAAATCGACACACACCTTAAAAAGGCGGGATACATGTAGATAAAAAGTATTGGACTCTCGATAAGCCAAAAGGCTTCCTTTCCAACTGCCATCCAGAGTAATTTTCTGGATGGCAATCTTGTTAAATCTTGTTAAACATATTGTAGGCTATTTTCTTAACTTTATATATGGCAGGGTGGAGAGTGCGTTTAAGGAGGCCAAGTATTCTAGCGGATTGAGATGAAGAGGTGGGGACATGCTTTGTCCACGACTGTTTATATTATATTGTTATGCCGAGATAGGGTTGTGAATTAACTTGGGAAACTAGTTGGTTTGAGATGGTGTAGGTTAAGTGGCTTGGTTTGCTTTTATTCTGAGAAGGTGACACTTTGGGATATTAAAGTTCAAGTGCCATTTCACTGTCCAGTCGGCTAGTTTGTGTAGGTCTGTTTGAAGGATGTTATTGTCTTCAGATGTTTGGATTTATCTGTATAGGATCGAATCATCGGCGAAGAGTCTGATATTTGAGTTGATTGAACCGGTGATGTCATTTATGTACAATAGGAAAAGAACAGGGCCAAGGACTGAGCCCTGGGGTACACCGGAGATGACATTTGTAGGAGCTGAGTGGGAACCATTTACTGATAAAATCTGAGTGCGGTTTGATAGAATTGACTTTATTCTTTGTAGTATGTGACCTGTGATACCACAGTAGTTTACTTTATTGAGAAGTATTTGTGGGGATCCTTGTCGAAAGCTTTGGAAAAGGAGGAGGATGACTATTTGTTTCTGGTCGTTCATGGAGGAAGCCCAGTCATAGACTGCTTCCACAAGCTGTGTTTGACAGGATAGTCCTGGACGGAATCCATGCTGGTGAAGGATGATAACGTTGTTAGCACTGAGGTGTTTCCACATGTGGCTAAGAATTATATGCTCCATCACCTTGCACAGAATGCATGTCAGGGAAATCGGTCTAATTTACAGGATCGCTTTTGCTGCCGTTCTTGTATACTGTGAGCTGTGGTCCAGGCTTGTGGGAGTTTGTTGGAGGTGTATGATTGCTGGAATATGTGTTGAATTATTATGGATCTTTCTTTGGCAGTCTCCTTTAAAACTTTTGCTAGGATTTCATTTGGTCCTGATGCCTTGTTTGGTTTTATAAATTCAATCTGTTTGTTGCCATTCATTCAATATGAAGTGTTTGGATTGAAAAGAATGGTGATGGGCCTTTAGTTGGAATAGGAAGTTGTTCTTTGGCTAAACCTGATTTGAAGTGGTGCACTTAATATCTAGCATCTAGCCATTTGCTTTTAGTATTGGGAAGCACAGGTTTTCTTGGTTTTTTTTTTTAATGACGGACCAGAATCAATTAGGGTTTGTGATGAGGCTTTCGAATATATGATGTTATTGGTGTAGCTGTTGTAGGATTTGGTTATATCATTGTTTAATTATTTTCTTAGAATTTAGAAATGTTCCCAATGTTTGTTTTTCGTTGTTTTCTTAGCATTAGCATGAGTTTTCTTTGTAGTCTCATGTTTATTTTTGTGATCCAGGGTAAAAGCTGTTTTGATTTTGTCATGTGGCTAGGAATGGACTGTTCTATCAGTTTAGTGTATTTTTTTTTTTAAAGTTCTAATTTCAATCGATGTTTAGATTATCAGAATTTCAGGCAAACTACTTTTGAGCAAGAGGGTACAGTTTGATTTGAGAACTACCCAGTTAGCAGACTTATAGTTGTAAACCTTGTGTGGAGGTTTGGTTTTCTTCATGGGGTTCATAGTAATGTGAAAGAGAACAGCTTCATGATCGCTCATGTATGTCTTTGTGTTTACGCTGGAGATAAGGGCCGGATTTGATGTAAGTAAGGATATTTCATTTACTATATTTGTTAAACTTACGTTTTTTGTTTGACTATTTCAAGTAGTTTGTTGTAGTTTGTTGCAGTGTGCTGGTTTGTTGTACAGAGGTTTTCCCATTTGATGTCTGGTAGGTTTAGGTCATCGGCAATTATAACTGATGGAGGAAGTTTGCAGCCACGGTAGAGGATAGCCAGGGAATCATGTAGGGCATCAAGGGATGTTGTATGATCATTTGGGGGTCTCTAGTAGAATGCCAAATAGATGGCTTTCTTATGAAAGACGTGTACTTTAGTCCACACTATTTCACATGTAGTATTTAGTTTATCTTCGGGTCTGCAATTATGTCATTTCTCAGTGCTATTAGAACATCACCTCCATGATTGTTGCGGACCTTGATTGCTTCATAGTTTGTGGGGAGAAAATAATATATGGGGATGCTTGAATCGAGTTTGGTTTCCACTAGCAAGGGTATGTGAACGTTTGTCGAATTTATTGTTACCTGAAGTTGGGATTCTTTGGCTGTGCTCTTGACACTGTTGCAGATTATCAGCATGACTCAGTCGGGGGTAGATGTATTTGTTGGATTAGGTGCAAATGTAGGTTCAAATGTAAGGTTTTTCTATGCTATTCGTGTCGTTACTGCTGTCTGGTAGAGACTACAGAACTGAGTATTGGTTGATGTGGTTATGTTGCATGAGAATATACATCTGAAATAGTTTGGGAGCCCACAGCAAGAGCTAAACCATAGGACACTGTTGTGTTTTAATTGTTCATATGTGGTATCATTTATTTGGACACACAAGGTGTGGTACCATCAGTCACATTCATCACATCGGATGGCATGGTGGTGTTTGTGTACCTCATTATTGCAGGTGTTACATGGGAATTCTGGAGTGGAGGTGGACATGGGGCCAGGGTTTGGATGAAGGTCCCCTGCTTGGACTAGTAGTCCACACATGTACAGTACGGACTGGCTGTGAGGTTTAGTTAGCATAATCTTGTTTGTCTTTGTAATTGTGAATTTGGGGAAGGATGGCAGCTTTCTTGTCAGCATTGCTGTAAAAGTTGGGAGGTCATCATCGCTTGTGGAGTTTAGGTGGAGGTATCTATGCATGTTTGCAGTGACAAAGCACAGGGTTTGGGCTAGTGCAAACACAAACAGGTACATGGTAGGGTATATGCATATTAGTTAATTGTAGTCCTGGGCCGAGTCAAGACTCAGGATATTTTTTTTAACACAGGAGTGACAGACTCTTCCGAAGGAGGGCCTGTTAGGGATATTATTCCTTACTTAGAATAAGTTGTTACTAATCTAGAGCTATTTTAATAATGCCTAGTTTATGTCTTAGGTCTTAGTCTTAGGCGATTTACTCAAAACAGCCCAAACTTGAGCTAACGCAGGAGTTTTGTGGCGCTTGTTTGTGTACATGCGTTGTGGGTAGTTTGTTTATTTATTATATAGGCAATTTAGGTGATTGGGTGTTGTGAAAGGGAGGTTCAAGATTGCTGTTTGAAATGTAATTTGGTTTTGTAGTTCAGTAATTTGTGGTGGAATCATATTCCAGATTTAAACTGCCCGGGGATAGAAAGAGAAGACTGGCATCTAGGGGCTACGTAGTGGCCACGGTGTTTTGACTGTATTAGTAGACCTGGTGAGCGTGTCATGTTGATTATGTTATTTAATATTTTTTTTAAATGCCATGGCTTGTTTGATAATGCGTCTTTCAAGTGTTGGCCATCCATGGTTGGCTATTAGGTCTGCTGAGTTTGTTTGGTGTCTATGATAATTTTTGACCAGTCTGGCAGCACAGTGTTGTACTCTTTCAAGGTGTTTAATGTTGGTGGCAGTGTGTGGTTTCCACACGGGAGAGGCATACTCGAGTTTTGTTCGGATTAGCAAGGTATAGGCTGTTTCTGTTACCTCGGGTTTGCATGGTCCAAGGGCTCGTTTGATCATGCCAAGAACTTTTGAAGATTTGGAAGATATGTCAGAGATATGGCTTGCCCAGGTTGGTTTAGAATGTAATTTTACTCCAAGATATGGATGACTAGAGACAGTAGAGAGGCTTACCAAAAAGTGAATATGAATGTACTCTGGGTTTGGTTTTGTTTGCTATTGGGAGATGCACACATTTAGATATGTTAAATTCCATTTGCCATTTGTCAGACCATGTTTGGAGTTTGATCCGGTCAGACTGGAAAATGTTGTTGTCGGTTTCGGATGTGATTTTGCGATATATAATGCTGTTGTCTGCAAAGAGACGTACGGGAGATTTGGCATTTTCGTTTATTTCGTTTATGTAGAGTACAAATAGGACAGGTCCTATGACTGAGCCCTGTGGTACACCAGATGTAACATATGCTCTGTCCGATAGGGCCCCATTAACTGAGACTCTCTGTTTGCGATTGGATAGAAACGATTTGATTCAGTTTTGTGTGTTTCCAGTTATTCCATAGAAATTTAATTGGGATAGGAGGCGTTTATGGGGGACTTTGTCGAAGGCTTTGGCGAAATCAAGTTGGATGGCATTTATGTGTGTCTTACTGTCAGCAGTCATCCAGTCATGGACTGTCTCGATGAGTTGGGATTCACAAGACAGACCTGGCTGGAATCCATGTTGGAAGTGGATGATGATGATGTTGTGCTTGTGTAAGTGTTTCCACATATTGCTTAGAATGATGTGCTCCATAACTTTGCAGAGGATGCATGTCAGCCACATTGTTCTATAATTAGCGGGGTCTGATTTGTGGCTTTTTGTGTGTATTGGTGTTACTAGTGCTTGGAGCCAGTCATCTGGGAGTTTGCAAGTGTTGTATGACTGCTGGACAATGTGTGTCATGACGGGGGCTATTTCCACTGCAGTCTCTGTAGCTTTATTTTGGTTTAGGTTTTTCAGTTGCTTAATTACTCAGTCTATCCCGATTTCGATGGAGGGGATATCGGAATAAATAGATGGAGCTAGTTGGGGGATGGTGTAGATTTCATGAGTAAACACGGAACTGAATTGGTTTTTAAGTGTATTCGCTTTGTACTGATCGTTTGTGATTGGTTGGTAGTTTGCTTGCCGTGTAGGGATAATAATAATAATTCAGTTTCTTAACATAGCGCTTTTTAAGAAAGTAACTACCAATCAAAGCGCTTCACATATTCAAATGACGTGTTAAATAAATTTTAAAATATTAATTAATTAAATAAATAAGCTAATATAAAATATAAAAAATTTGGGTGTATAAATATAATTTCAAACAATGAAATTAAAAACCAATCAATACTGTAAAATATAAACCAGTGTCATTTAGATATGGCAGCAGTGCTTGCATCAAGGCATGTAGTGCAGGCAAAATAGTGTTTTAAGTTGTTTCCGGAAAGCCCCGTTCGAAACGATCGCACACACTTTGGCAAGCTATTCCACATATGTGGGCCTGTCACTGTAAAGCTGCCTCATCCGATGGTTCTCTTTGACACCGTCACTTCGAGAAGGATTGCGTCACTCGCCGATCGCAATTTACGTGTGGGCGCGTTGCGAACTATTGCACAGTGGATGCCAATGTATTCTCGTTTGTTTGATTTAATGAATGATCATAATTGTTTTGGGTTTATTTTAGGCTGTCTCCAATGAGATTGTTTAGATAGCCTAAGTAGGATTTTTTGCAGCAGCCTTAGTGGCCTGTTTTCGGAGTTGCCTAAACCTTTCCCAGTCTTTATTACGTCCAGTTTGTTTTGCTTTTTATGGGTTTTGTTACGTTTTATTTGCATTATTATTAGTTCACGTGTTATCCGGGGAGGTGGGTTTTTGCTTTGGTGTTGTGGCTGGGAATATTATTGTTGACTAATGAAGTAAGATTATTCCGGAAAAAAGTTCCAATTTGTGTTGATATCTCTTGAGTTTGGATTCGTGTCAAAATATGTTGTTGTTAGTTGTTTTATGTCGTCTTTAAGGTTATCCCAGATTGCAGATTTATATTGGAACACTTTGAGGTGGTTTACTGTTACAGACTGGATTTAGGTTTACGTTAAAGGTCACAGCTTCATAATCACCCATGCCGGCAGTGGTGTGAGTGTTAACAATTATTGATGGATTTGAAGTGAACATCAGGTCAAGGATATTGCCCGAATCAACTCGTGTGTGATCGTTGACCTTGTTTTATAATCGAAATTCAGTCATTATTTCTAGCAGTTTGTTATGCTTGCTAGCAGTTCTGTTGTCTGTGGTTTGCTGTTTGCCCAAGTTAATATCAGGAAGGTTGAAGTCACCTGCTATAACTACATTAGAGGAAGTTTTTTGTGATCTGTACAGTTTTGTCAGGGATATATGGGAGAGCTTCAATGGATTGAAGGTGGTCACTGGGGGGGGGTCGGTAGTAGGACGCAAAGTATATGGATTTGTTTCGTGTGAAATGGATTTTTGTCCATACTATTTCACAGCTGGAGTTTAGATTTGCAAGTGGTTCTGCTACAATGTCATCGTGAAAGACTATGAGAACTCCATCACCATGGGCGTTTGTATCCTTTCGGATGTCGTTATAGTTAGGTGGTAGGAACAAACAGGTAGATTCCTTTTCATCTATTTTGGTCTCGACTAGGAATATGATGTCGGGATTATTTGACTGAATAGTTGTTTTTAATTGGGTTGTCTTTGTGATGCTTTCAACGCTGTTGGTGTTGATCAGAATTCCACTAAGTGTGTTTCGTTTGGTTTTCTTACGACGTTCAGGGGTTTATTTGGATGTCCCCACAGAGGAGTAGTAGGACAAGTTAACATGTTTTGTGTCCCGATGTAGGGATTGCATAAGTCAGTTTGCTGTAGTACTTGTTACGGGAGTCTCTGGTGAAAGCTAATGCCAGTCTAATACTTGTGTCAGTCCAACAAGACCTGTCATATGTTAGCAGACCATTTGGATCATCCCGGGATTTGGTATGGTTTAGGTATATCGGGAATTTAGATATGAATGCAATAAAGATACTAATCAGAACTACAACTGGTGTGCCCATTTTGGGTGGCACCATCATAAGAGCAGTTGTTGCACAAGCTGCTTTTTTGTACAGATATGTTAAAACAGTAAAAATCAACAGATTATATTCCACTAGATGTGGGCATTTGTTTTTTTCTGATTAAGTTATATATCATAGCTAATATAAAATCACAGTAGTTGTAAAATCACAATAGAGGTGAATGACAGCAATAAAATGTCAGTAAGTATGCACACAGTTGTTATAATATAAACTCGCAGTGATATATAACATAAACACAATCAAATTGTAACTTGACGCTTTGTGCTGTGCAATAGAAAGGAAGGTATTCACCCTGGTTGGGCGTCAGAGTGATGCTGGATAAAGAGCGTCTTGGCGAGAGGCCTAATAGTAGACAGTTTATATTGTACATTGATTAATGTTGGTTTATGGTTGGTTACTGACAGCCTACTATTCGGACTTGTATGTATGTTTTAGGTTAAGATGTATATAATTGAAGTTATTTTAATGTAAACAATATATGTTTAGTTCATATATTAAATTTTGAAGAAATGCGCTGTGATTTGAGTTGTATTTGGGGGGATTTGGGTTACGCGCGCTTTTTGTGCTTGTTGGTTTATACCTCCGCGCCATCTTCTAGTTCTAGTTGTTCTAGTTGTTTCTTGTATTCTGCAACGTTCTATTAACTAACTAGTCTGTAGATATTGTGGTTACAATGTTATGATCTTATGAGGTCTCATTCAACTAGTCAGCCTTTTTCAGAACATTATCGCCAGTCCGACCTTTCTATGCTGGCACTGAGGGTGGTCAGTGCCAGGGTGCTTTTCGTCCTCAATGGTTCTTTTACGTCCCAAATTGAGACGGGACCGACATTAACGTGATCTCCGAGTCACAGTCCCCAATGTTGAGAGCCAGGTTTTTATACCAAATATACCATACCTGCCCAGTATTGAATGTCAGGCGGACGTGCTAACCACTACATTATCGCGCGCCCCTCTTGATCTATATTCGGAATCAGGTGCCAAGCAAGCTAATTTAGCAAATTGATATTTAGGGGAGTTTGATTGGAACTGCTATTACATGGTTATATTCTAATAGTGATGCTATTGAACATCTGTAAGTTTGAATTTGTAAAAGTTTTTTTTTTTTATTCGTGATGTTAACGATAAACACTAGAACCAGTAAAATATACGACTGCACCTGACGCATGCGCATACACTTCCCCTTATGTGACTGATATAACTAATGAACATATATTTAATGACTCAAGGTAATGTACAATTATTTTGTAAGAATGCGCCGATTATTTGAGTTGCTTTGGGTACGATTTTTGGTTTCGCGCGCTCTGCTTATTGTTTACAAATCCGCCATATTGATTTTAAAGTTTGCGTGGTTGTTTGGCAATATCATTTAATGAACTATAACTTTGGACTAATTGAGCGCAAATGTATTTATATGGACGTATTGTAATGATGTCACTATTGCATGTTTGTAAATTTGGAATAATGACAGTCTTTACAATTTGTGATTTTAACAATTAACGTAGCCGCAGGAGAACAAAATAAGAATGCACGACACCTGGTGCATGCGCACTGTCAAAGTATATAATTTCAATATTTATATGAGATGTTAATATACATTGCTATGATGTTTATATAAAGTACAAACATACCAACATCTTACTGGTGTGGATCAACGTGCTTAATCGTGAAGAACAAAGTGTACAGTCTCTTCATTTATTATTCACAGAACATAGTTGGGATACTTTGGCTGTGCGCTTGACACAGTTGGAGGTGGATCAGCATGTTCTTTGTTTAGATTTTGTTTTAGTATTTGCTGGGTCAGGGGTATATGTATTTGCTGGATTAGGTGCAAATGTAGGGATTTGGTCATCCATACTATTTGTGTAGTTACCACTGTCCGGAAGAGACTGCAGAATTGGATATTATATTGGTTTCATGTGGTTATGTTGCATGAGAATAGACATGGAATAGTTTGGGAGCTCATAGCAAGAACAAAACCATAGAACACTGTTGTGTTTAATTGTTCGTATGTGGTATCATTTATTTGGAGGTGTGGTACCAGCAGTCAAATTCATCACATTGGATGGCATGGTGGTGATCGTGTACCTCGATCATGATCATGACTGCAGTTGCCATATTGGAAGTCTGGAGTAGAGATTGAAATGGGGCCAGAGTTTGGATGAAGGTCCCCTGCTTGGACTAGTAGTCCACAAATATACAGTAAGGACAGGTTGTGAAGTTTAGTTGGCATCATCTTGTTTTTCTTTGTAATTGTCAATTTGGGAAAGGATGGCAGCTTTCTTGTCAGCATTGCTGAAAATGTTGGGAGGTCATCCTCGCTTGTGAAGTTTTGGTGGACGTACCTATGCATGTGTGCAGCGACAAAGCACAGGGCTATGAGCTCTGTGAACTCCATGTCGAGGCCACGGAGAGAATTTCTAAATAAAAATGCCCCTGGATTAGCTAAACTCGCATTTAAGTAAAATAAAACTAAACTGTTTAAAACAGTGCAAGTGCAGAGTTTGGGCAGGTATAAACACAAACAGGTAGATGGTATGGTATGGAATGGAATATGCTGCAACAATCTGGGATCCATTCCTAATGAAAGAAATTAACAGCCTTGAAGTAATTCAAAGAGCAGCAAGATGGACAAAATCTAAATATTCAAATGAAATAAGGGTGACAGAATTGTTAAAAGACTTAACTTGGGCACAATTAACAGATCGGAGACGTGTTATGCGTTTAACTCTGTTTTATAAAATAAATAATGATGAACTGTCAATCAAATTTTCAGACGTTGGTGTACAAAAGGTTAATAGAGCTACACGGGCAGGATCATCGATGGGTCAATATGGGAATATTTTATTTAATCACAAATTAAGTAGACCTAGTTGTAACAAAACCATTTTGTCTAAATCTGTACTTATAAATATACCAGATTGGAATAAATTATTCAGCAATTATTCCTGCAGCCTGCTTCAGTACATCATTTCGGACCAGGCTAGAGGCGCTACCCTGAACGTATTGTTTCTCTTCTAACATCCATGTATTGTCCTTTCTGGGAATTGATGGATTATTTTTCAAAATTAAGATTAAGATCACGCAAACATGAATGCTACGTGACACTCTGAAGTCATGTCTACGCATGAATGTATAATCAGAAAGAAAGGTGGACAGATCACGATGTTTATTATTGATATTACAATTGGAACCTCATCAATCTGGACACTGTATGTTGTGTCTCACGTGGATCGGAGGGTGTGGATAAAATATTCATGCAAAATAACTAGGTATGTTAATATTACTGATAATATAGTGGATGTTTATTATAACATAACATGATTTCTGAGTGCTGAGGTTCCCGGAGTAAACATTACTGCGGTTCCACTGCATCCTGGTTAACTGGCAGCAACAAAAAAGTAAATTTATACATTTATTTGGGTTATTTTTGTATATTTTGTTTTTCAGTAATATAATGTCATACAGTGGTGAAATTTCACCACAGTATGACATGATATTAGTTTTATATTTCTTGAAGAATTTAATGTAATTTCAAAAACCTTTTTGTTTCGTAGAAATATTGTCGTCATCATCTCCTACATCTATAATATGTTTGATGTAATCACAGTAAGTCCTTCTTTCTTCTCGTTGTATTGTAGCTTTCATTGCTCTATATGCTGACTCATGTTTGTTACTTGATGTAATCACAGTAAGCCCTTCTCTCTTCTCATTGTACTGTTGCCTTTATTGCTCTATATGCTGACTCATGTCTGTTACTTGATGTAATCACAGTAAGTCCTTCTTTCTTCTCGTTGTAGTGTAGCCTTCATCGCTCTATATGCTGACTCATGTTTGTTACTTGTTGTAATCACAGTAAGCCCTTCTTTCTTCTCGTTGTACTGTAGCCTTCATTGCTCTATATGCTGACTCATGTTTGCTACTTGATGTAATCACAGTAAGCCCTTTTTTCTTCTCATTGTATTGTAGCCTTCATTGCTCTATATGCTGATTCATGTTTGTTACTTGATGTAATCAGAGTAAGTCCTTCTTTCTTCTCGTTGTATTGTAGCCTTCATTGCTCTGTATGCTGACTGATATTTGTAACTCTTCACCTTCACCTTTTTGTTGATCCATGGTTTATGCTTTTTGTTTCCTCGTATGAATTTACTTGGAATAAACCTTCCCATACCATATGTTATTGTATTCCAACATTGTATCCGATAATCCTCAACATCATCATTGTCTAGTCCATCGAATAATGTAATTGAAAATTGTCTTAATGTTTTTTTCTGAATCCATCGTAATGAGAGTTTATGTAGATAAGTACCGTACTTTGCTGTTTAATTGTTTGATGAGGACTAAGGTTTGATTCTATTAAAACTGCATCGTGGTCACCTATGTCTGGTATAATTTTCACATTTCTCACAAGTGATTGATTATATGTAAACAATACCGGATAGGTCTAGAATGTTCTGTATGTCTTCAATTGTCCTCGTAGGGTCTCTAACAATTTAATCTACGAATTGTTTTTTAACAATTGTTAAAAGCTGCTGGGAATAACAAGAGTGACATGAGTTAGGTTTCACACTCTCGCTTTCCCAATCAATACCTGGTAACTTAAAATCTCCACCTAACCATACATGTGAATTAACCGAATATTTGACATACCTGTTTGTATTTAAATGCTGCAGGGTAGAGGGTGCGTCACATTTTCTAGCGGATTGAGATGCAGATGTGTTGACATGCTTTGTCCATGACAGTTTATAATCTATTGTGATGCCGAGTTAGCGGTGTGAATCGACTTGGGAAACTGGTTGGTTTGAGGTGATGTGGGTAAAGTGGCTTTAATTATTTGCGTTTATGGGTAATTCTGAGAAATGTTGAAATTTGATATCTATAGTCAACATTTAATAAATAAGTAGCCTCGCACAATATTATCATGTTATATTTTCTTCAGTAATGTGTTTTAAGATACGGCAGTCCGTCCGTAATTTGAAGCGACAACGGGCAATAAATGAGTGTGTGTATGTGCAGTAGTGTGTACGCGTGCGAGCGTGTGTGTGTATGAGTGTGTGTGAGTGTGTGTGCGTGCGTGCGTGTGTGTGAACGTGTGTGCGTATGTGTGTGAACGTGTGAGCGTGTGTGCATGTATGCGTGTGTGCGTGTGTGCGTGTGTGCGTGTGTGCGTGTGTGCGTGTGTGCGTGTGTGCGTGTGTGCGTGTGTGCGTGTGTGCGTGTGTGCGTGTGTGCGTGTGTGCGTGTGTGCGTGTGTATGTGTGTGTGCGTGTGTGTGTGTGTCAGCGTGTCAGCGTGTGTGTCTGTGTGTATGTGTGCGAGTGTGAGTCTGCGTGCGTGTGTGTGTGAGCGTGTGTGTGTGTATGTGTGTGAGCGTGTGAGCGTGTGAGCGAGTGTGCGTGTGTGCGTGTTGCGTGTGTGCGTGTGCGTGTGCGTGTGCGTGTGTGCATGTATTGGGGTCAATTTGTATGTTTATGTTAGCATATTTGTGTGCGTGTGTGTCTGCGTTTGTGTGAGTAAGGGTGTTTGTGTACATGCGTTTTGTGCGTGTTTGTACAAATGTTCATGTATGTGTGTATGTGTGTGTATGTGTGTGTGTGTGCCTATTTGTGCACACGCGTGCATATATGTGTGTGCTAATATGTATGTTTCTGTTTGTATTATTGTGTGCGTGCGTGAGTGTATGTGTGTGTGTGTGTGTGTGTGTGTGTGTGTGTGTGTGTGTGTGTGTGTGTGTGTGTGTGTGTGTGTGTGTGTGTGTGTGTGGGTGTGCGTGCGAGGGCGAGGGCGAGGGCGAGGGCGAGGGCGAGGGCGTGTGTGTGCGCGTCTGCGTTTGTGTGAGTGAAGGTGTGTGTGTGCTTACTGCGTGTAAGAGTGTTCATTGCGTGTGTGTGTGTGTGTGTGTGTGTGTGTGTGTGTGTGTGTGTGTGTGTGCATGTGCATGTGCGTGTGTATGTGTTTTTTTGTGCTGCAGGTGAATTTTGTGTGTGTGTGTGTGTGAGCGCGCGCGAATATGTCCATATCTGTGTGTATATCAGTGACTGAGTGTGCGTGTGTGTATGTGCGCACGCGTGTGTTCCTTTGTGTGTGTATGTGTTGCTGGTGAATGTGTTTGTGTGTGTGCGCATGCGTTTTTGTGCCTTTGTGTGGATGTGTTTGTGTGGATGTGTAGTTGTGCATGTGTGTTTGTATTGTGTGTGTGTGCGTGTGGGCACGCGTGTGTGTCTGTTGGTGTGTGGGTGTGCATGCGCATGTGTGTGTGTGCGTGTGTGTGTAAGGGATTATATGTGTGCGTGTGTGTGTGGGGAGGTTGAAGTGTTTCTGTGTGTTCGTGTGTATGTGTGTGAGCTGCAGCTGCAAATTTGCGTGTGTGTGTGCGTGTGTATGTGTGTACTGGTGGGTGTGCGCCCATGCGCATGTTGATGTGTGAATGTGCGCGCGCGGGTGCTTTTGTGAGACAGAGGATGTATATGTATATGTGTGTGTGTGTGTGTGTGTGTGTGTGTGTGTGTGTGTGTGTGTGTGTGTGTGTGTGTGTGTGTGTAGATACGTGTGTGTGTGTGTGTGTGTGTGTGAACGTGCGTGTGTATGCAATTGTATGTGTGTTGTTGTGTGAGTGAATGCGTGTTGGTTCTGTGTGTGTTATGTGCCAGTGTCTTTTTTATGTGTGCTGATGTATGTGTATGGTTCTGTGAATGAGTGTTTGTGCTGTTATGTTCTTGTGTGCGTGTGTTTGTTTGTGCTCATGTGTGTGTGTGTGTGTGTGTGTGTGTGTGTGTGTGTGTGTGTGTGTGTGTCTGTGTGTCTGTGTGTGAGTGTGTATGTGTTTGTGCGTGGGATTGTTTGCGTACGTGCGTGCATGTGTTCATGTAAGTTCATGTGTGCGTCTGTGTGTTCGTGTGTTATTGTGCGCGCGCTAATGTGTGTGTGCGCGTAATCGTGCGTCAATGTTTCTGTTAGAATGATTGTGTGTGTTTGTTTGTGTGTGTGTGCGCGCGCGCGCGTGTGTGTGTGTGTGTTTGAGCGAACCTTTGCGCATGTGCGCGTGTGTGTCTGAGTTTGTATGTTTCTGTGAGTGAGTGTGTGTGTGTGTGTGTGTTGTGCGTGTATATATGTTTGTGTATGCGTGTGTGCGTGTGTGTGTGCGCGCGAGTTTCTGTTAGTGTGATTGTTTCCGTGTGTGTGTGCGTGCGTGGGCGTGTGTGTATGTACGTATTAGTGAGTGTGTGTGTGTGTGTGTTTGTGTTTTTGATGCAGGTGAATGTGTGCGTGCGTGCATGCATGCGTGTGAGTGTACTTGTGCGTGCGTGTCTTTATGTGAGTATGGGCGTTTGTTTGTGTAAGTGAGGTATTGGGTGTATGTATGTTTATGTGTATGTGTGTGTGTGTGTGTGTGTGTGTGTGTGTGTGTGTGTGTGTGTGTGTGTGTGTGTGTGTGTGTGTGTGTGTGTTTGTATGTGTGAGTGTGTATGTGTGTTTGTATATATATGTGTGTGTTTGTGTGTGTGTGTGTGTGTGTGTGTTTGTTTATATGTGTGTGCGTGTTTATGTGTGTGTGTGTGTGTATGTGTGTGTGTGTGTGTGTACGCGTATGTTTGTGCTGAAGCACGCATGTTTGTGCTAATGTTGGTATTGGTGTGTTGGTTAAAGTCCGCGTATGCGTGAGTAAATATGGAAAGGAACTGTTATATCGCCTGAAGGCTGTGTTACAAATGAAAGAGACGGGCAAATTGAGATTCTTCGCACGCTACAGATGAAGTTCAATTTGCTTCCATATTTATTAAGTAGTTAAAGGTGTTAATGTACAAACTTGTTTTCCCGCCGCAATTTGTGTTTGAATAAGTAGGCATTGTACCTGCGCAGAGATAATTATCACGGTAAACGATTGGAAGATGTCCGAAACTTGTCCTCTGTGATTACACTTGTGTAATTGTTTAGTGCTTCATTTTTATTTGATGTTGTCACACTTGCTTATGTTTTGTAATATGCGTTCTATATCCCAAATTTATATATATATATATATATATATCTACAGATGAAGCCAACAAACCACATTTGCAGAAGGATAAGGACAATCGATCCTCTTGCGCAATCGCTTCGAGCGTTTGCTATAGTAGTACAACCAAGTAATTGGATGAATATAATTGATAAGATAATTTTGAAGATATATTGAGCAAAACTTGTAAATTAATTTGTACGTTAACACATGCAATATCAATCTCAATCAATTATGTGAAAATAATACGACGCAGCATCTCCTGGTGATTACTCCTATGAAGTATAATTGAACATTAAAAGCTAAACAAATAGCTACTACGATTTTTGTGACTTTGCTTGTTTTGTTGACACACTGAGTTGTCATAACTCAACAGTCTCAACTGTAATGGATGTTAGAATGCGTTATTATGTGCGACAACTTGGTGATTATTGCTTGTTTTGTTGACACACTGAGTTGTCATAACTCAACAGTCTCAACTGTAATGGATATTAGAATGCGTTATTATGTGCGACAACTTGGTGATTATTGCTTGTTTTGTTGACACACTGAGTTGTCATAACTGAACAGTCTCAACTGTAATGGATATTAGAATGCGTTATTATGTGCGACAACTTGGTGATTATTGCTTGTTTTGTTGACACACTGAGTTGTCATAACTCAACAGTCTCAACTGTAATGGATGTTAGAATGTGTTATTATGTGCGATAACTTGGTGATTATTGCTTGTTTTGTTGACACACTGAATTGTCATAACTCAACAGTCTCAACTGTAATGTATGTTAGAATGCGTTATTATGTGTGACAACTTGGTGATTATTGCTTGTTTTGTTGACACACTGAGTTGTCATAACTCAACAGTCTCAAGTGTAATGGATGTTAGAATGTGTTATTATGGGCGACAACTTGGTGATTATTGCTTGTTTTGTTGACACACTGAGTTGTCATAACTCAACAGTCTCAAGTGTAACGGATGTTAGAATGCGTTATTATGTGCGACAACTTGGTGATTATTGCTTGTTTTGTTGACACACTGAGTTTTCATAACTCAACAGTCTCAACTGTAATGTATGTTAGAATGTGTTATTATGTGCGACAACTTGGTGATTATTGCTTGTTTTGTTGACACGCTGAGTTGTCATAAATCAACAGTCTCAACTGTAATGTATGTTAGAATGCGTTATTATGTGTGACAACTTGGTGATTATTGCTTGTTTTGTTGACACACTGAGTTGTCATAACTCAACAGTCTCAACTGTAATGTATGTTAGAATGCGTTATTATGTGCGACAACTTGGTGATTATTGCTTGTTTTGTTGACACACTGAGTTGTCATAACTCGACAGTCTCAACTGTAATGGATGTTAGAATGCGTTATTATGTGCGACAACTTGGTGATTATTGCTTGTTTTGTTGACACACTGAGTTGTCATAACTCAACAGTCTCAACTGTAATGTATGTTAGAATGCGTTATTATGTGCGACAACTTGGTGATTATTGCTTGTTTTGTTGACACACTGAGTTTTCATAACTCAACAGTCTCAACTGTAATGTATGTTAGAATGTGTTATTATGTGCGACAACTTGGTGATTATAGCTTGTTTTGTTGACACACTGAGTTGTCATAACTCAACAGTCTCAACTGTAATGGATGTTAGAATGTGTTATTATGTACGACAACTTGGTGATTATTGCTTGTTTTGTTGACACACTGAGTTGTCATAACTCAACAGTCTCAACTGTAATGTATGTTAGAATGCGTTATTATGTGGGACAACTTGGTGATTATTGCTTGTTTTGTAGACACACTGAGTTGTCATAACTCAACAGTCTCAACTGTAATGTATGTTAGAATGCGTTATTATGTGTGACAACTTGGTGATTATTGCTTGTTTTGTTGACACACTGAGTTGTCATAACTCAACAGTCTCAACTGTAATGTATGTTAGAATGTGTTATTATGTGTGACAACTTGGTGATTATTGCTTGTTTTGTTGACACACTGAGTTGTCATAACTCAACAGTCTCAAGTGTAACGGATGTTAGAATGCGTTATTATGTGCGACAACTTGGTGATTATTGCTTGTTTTGTTGACACACTGAGTTTTCATAACTCAACAGTCTCAACTGTAATGTATGTTAGAATGTGTTATTATGTGCGACAACTTGGTGATTATTGCTTGTTTTGTTGACACGCTGAGTTGTCATAAATCAACAGTCTCAACTGTAATGTATGTTAGAATGCGTTATTATGTGCGACAACTTGGTGATTATTGCTTGTTTTGTTGACACACTGAGTTGTCATAACTCGACAGTCTCAACTGTAATGGATGTTAGAATGCGTTATTATGTGCGACAACTTGGTGATTATTGCTTGTTTTGTTGACACACTGAGTTGTCATAACTCAACAGTCTCAACTGTAATGTATGTTAGAATGCGTTATTATGTGCGACAACTTGGTGATTATTGCTTGTTTTGTTGACACACTGAGTTTTCATAACTCAACAGTCTCAAATGTAATGGATGTTAGAATGTGTTATTATGTGCGACAACTTGGTGATTATTGCTTGTTTTGTTGACACACTGAGTTTTCATAACTCAACAGTCTCAACTGTAATGTATGTTAGAATGTGTTATTATGTGCGACAACTTGGTGATTATTGCTTGTTTTGTTGACACACTGAGTTGTCATAACTCAACAGTCTCAACTGTAATGGATGTTAGAATGCGTTATTATGTGCGACAACTTGGTGATTATTGCTTGTTTTGTTGACACACTGAGTTGTCATAACTCGACAGTCTCAACTGTAATGGATGTTAGAATGCGTTATTATGTGCGACAACTTGGTGATTATTGCTTGTTTTGTTGACACACTGAGTTGTCATAACTCGACAGTCTCAACTGTAATGGATGTTAGAATGCGTTATTATGTGCGACAACTTGGTGATTATTGCTTGTTTTGTTGACACACTGAGTTGTCATAACTCAACAGTCTCAACTGTAATGTATGTTAGAATGCGTTATTATGTGCGACAACTTGGTGATTATTGCTTGTTTGTTTTGTTGACACACTGAGTTGTCATAACTCAACAGTCTCAAATGTAATGGATGTTAGAATGTGTTATTATGTGCGACAACTTGGTGATTATTGCTTGTTTTGTTGACACACTGAGTTTTCATAACTCAACAGTCTCAACTGTAATGTATGTTAGAATGTGTTATTATGTGCGACAACTTGGTGATTATTGCTTGTTTTGTTGACACACTGAGTTGTCATAACTCAACAGTCTCAACTGTAATGGATGTTAAAATGCGTTATTATGTGCGACAACTTGGTGATTATTCTGATGATGATGCCTGGTGAGATGATGAATGCGGGACAACTTGGTGATTATTCTGATGATGATGCGTGGTGAGATGATGAATGTGGACAAATTGGTGATTATTCTGATGATGATGCCTGGTGAGATGATGAATGTGGGACAACTTGGTGATTATTCTGATGATGATGCCTGGTGAGATGATGAATGCGGGACAACTTGGTGATTATTCTGATGATGATGCCTGGTGAGATGATGAATGCGGGCCAACTTGGTTATTATTATGATGATTATGCGTTGTGAGATGATGAATGTGGGACAAATGATTAAGATGATTGTTTTGTATATTTGGCGATCTCGTATTGTGAATTGTCACAGCTTGTCAGTTTGAACTGTATTTCCAAACTTATGTTATTATATATGACATAGCACCGCCTCATGACTGTAATAATGAAGATAATATAATGACGTTATTTTCATTTATACTAGTAGCTCGTATATTTCGTACGGACAACTATTTATCAAGGATAATGTTATAAATACTAATACATTCAGTGTTGCAATCATTCATTCAGTTAATAAATGACAATCGTTACAAATACTAATACGTTCAGTGTTGCAATCATTCATTCAGTTAATCAATGAAAATCATTATAAATACTAATACATTCAGTGTTGCAATCATTCATTCAGTTAATCAACGATAATCGTTATACCACAAACATTTGACAGTTTCAAAATAGCACTGCCATGTGGTAAATACAGGATACGTCCTTACCTGCTGAGTTGGTAGCCCAGAAAAAGACCATTGCCAAGATCATATCTCGAAACAGCGGCCAGACTGGGACAGACGGTTGAGGTCGGGTCAGCTTGTTGAAACGTCGAAGCGCCATTTCGGTTTTTTCTCAACTTTATGGAAGTCTAAACAAATTCCGAACAACTCCTGATTCGTCGAGACAATCGCTGGGCAATCTGTCTGTCGACTGATGCGTTTTCTCTGCCGACGCTATGATATAGCGCAGTTTGACACTCAACAATCAATAATCCGCATGGCATTATGTGATAGGCCATTGGTACCTACTGATGAAGGGAGTGGATAATGTGATCAGTGTATAGTTAGTGCATTGCTACAGCTGACGGTATAACATAAAATTTATGCATATCCACGAAGGCGTCGGAACGAGTGACTACTTGTGAACGTGGGCGTAATGCAACTTTTTTCTAAACTACAGTGTGTATGGAACACAAAATAAAAAGGCTTCGTCGACAAGAACGATCTGATGAGACACCACTTCTGATATGTATTAGATGAACTACAACAACAACAACAACAACAAAGAAACAACAACAACTACTACTACTCATACTATTACTACTACTAGTAGTAATAATAACATGTATTATCTCTCTTTCTATCTTCTCTCTCTCTCTCTCTCTCTCTCTCTCCGTATCTTTCTCACCCACTGTGTGTACCTCGCGCTCACTCAATCACTCAATCACTCACATTCTCTCTCACTTATTTTCCTTCAATCTTTGTTTCTTGTTTCTCTCTCTGTATCGCCCTCTTTGTCCCTCCCTCCTTCTCCATCTCCCCATTTCTCTCCGTCTCCCTCGCTCTCCTTTCTCCATCCTCTCTCCCAATCTATATAACCATCTTTTTCTCCCTCCCTCTGTCTCCCTCCCTCCCTCTCTCCCCCTCCCTCCCTCCCTCCCTCCCTCCCTCCCTCCCTCCCTCCCTCCCTCCCTCCCTCCCTCCCTCCCTCCCTCCCTCCCTCCCTCCCTCCCTCCCTCCCTCCCTTCCTCCCTCCCTCCCTCCCTCCCTGCCTCCCTCCCTCCGTCTCTCTTTTTCTCTCTCCCCCATCTATCCCCCTGTCTTTCTGTCCTCCTTTATATCTCTTCTCCCTATATATATATATATATATATACATATATAATATTCTACATAAATCAACATAATTCTATATAATGTGCAGAGCCTCTTCGATTTCTATGAAATTAATTAAATCAATATATAGCATTCTGTAGTAAAACAAAACAAAAATACACAAACATAGTTCTTTCGGAATTACTGCCGGGTAGTTTTTTTATATTAAATCCCCCGAACGGCCTCCGGCCATCCCCCGAATGCCTCCACACTAGCCCTGTAGGCCCTCCGGAACACCTTTTCGATCGACCCTTCCAACAAATGAATACAAATTGCACCTGTAAACAAAGCCTTCTGTGGAGTGTTTGCTATAATTTATAAATTTCAACTCAAATATATGCATCCAACGAATACTGTGATTTCACGAAGCATTTTGTCGGTCACTAAAACATAATTAATAATTACTTAGTATCCAATGATCTAGTCGTCCTGTGGATGAGACGAGTTCCACGAACGTTGATAACGATGGTTGTTTATTCGTGTTTCTCTTTATTATCGTGTTTCTATGAATTGTTTGAGATATAATAGTTATTTAATCAACTG
Source organism: Escarpia spicata (assembly GCA_963995525.1). Classification (NCBI taxonomy): domain Eukaryota; kingdom Metazoa; phylum Annelida; class Polychaeta; order Sabellida; family Siboglinidae; genus Escarpia; species Escarpia spicata. Next base: position 23,491,836 of record OZ023207.1, on the reverse strand, counting down.
ACAGGACCCCGATATATTAATATGTATTGTAAGGTAAAGTCGATCCTCCTTAAAAATCTCATGTGACTCTTCAGGATTCATATCATTCATTCGTTCATTCTTTCATTCAGTCATTCCTTAATTAATTCATCATTAATTCATTCATTCACTCACTCACTCATTCGCTCACATACATACATACATACATACATACATACATACATACATACATACATACATACATACATACAAACATACATACACACATACATACATACACGATACGCAGTAGCAGATGATATTAGACTGAACATGCCTGCGAGGGATTAAAGTATAAAGCGCTTTGAGAATTCCTATGGACTTATACTGCCCGATATAAGAACAGTTTTATATACATAGATACATACATGTACATACATACATACATATCCAAAAAGAAGAGAGAGAGAGAGAGAGAGAGAGAGAGAGAGAGAGAGACAGACAGACAGACAGACATACATACAGACAGACAGACAGGCAGACACAGTGGTAGACGGGACAGACATAGGAACTTGTACACGAGAGGAAACAGATTCATATACAGGTAAACACGCAGAGAGAGAGAGAGAGAGAGAGAGAGAGGGAGAGAGAGAGAGAGGGGAGAGAGAGAGAGAGAGAGAGAGAGAGAGAGAGAGAGAGAGAGAGGGAGAGTGAGAGAGTGAGTGAGAGATTGAGGGACAGACAGACAGACACAGTGGTAGACGGGACAGACATAAGAACATGGACACGAATTAAAAGAGATTTATACTGGTAAACACGTAGATGTACAAACACGGGTATTGTATTTATTTGTTGATCATTGTCCCACATCAATTCACAAATCAATATCGAGCTATTAAGCACAGAATCACATGCACAGCACTTTGTACTGACAACGTTGTTTAAACTGTAATACACGATAACACCACATCCGAACAAACAGACAAAACCACACAAGTCCAATGTACGTGTGTTTTTGTTTTAGCAGGCTAGCAATCTACAGCCTTTTTGAAAGTGTAAGTATTTGATTTGAGTCCCTCGTGTATAATATATGTGATATTAATAAACTTGTATAACTTCGATACAATCTGAGCTCGCAATTGTAATCACTGGAGCAAGGTTCCGCCGAAGGTATATGGTGGGAATGCAATTTGAAACAAATAAGTCTTGAGTTTATCACGAAAGGTGGCTATACATTGAAATGAACTTAAGGTGTCTGGGAGATCGAATGCTGGATACAGCGAGAGAAAAAGACGTTTGCCAATACTAAACGTAGTTTTAGGGATAACTAGTTGTTGTAAAACAGATTAACTTAGGTTCCTACAGATATATCAATAAACGCAGGAGACTAATCAATTAGGATGTGTGTTGTTTCGAAATGAGGCACCATGTAACAGCGGCTAACGTGAACGTTATTAAATACGCAACCGCCCGTCCATCAGCAGGTATTTTCAGACCAAGTTGTGCGTCGGGTTGAACGGGTGGTGGTCTGTCCTCGGGGTCATTGCCATGTTATATGCTAGACGTCTGACATCAGTAGGCGTTTTGTCATACGAGGCCCTCGCCATTGTGCGGATGTAGCTATGAGTTTCCAATTCAACTTTCAGCGGCATCTTCGACGGGGAACTCATCATTACCTTCCCATGTGTGGCTATGATGCATAATGACGTCAGCGGATCGTGCCAAAGCGACGCGACAAAACGCCTGCCTAGGCTCATTGCCTCCTTGGCTTGTAGGCGTCTCGCCCCAATGGTATCATTTTTTACAAGTAGGTGGAGTCAAAGTGGCTGACATTTTTTTCAAATATTTTTGGAAATATAAATATTAAAAAACAATTCGAGCTCGCCAGTTTAAAGTCTTGTTTTACACACTCCAAATATACATGAACATCAAAGATGGCTGCTATATTTTCAAAATGGACGCCATGTTAACATTACTGTATATTTTAAGTTTTCAAAGTGTCTCATCATGGAATAGTCTGCATTGCATTCAAATACATGTAAATGTATATTTTGCACTTTATATGTTTCCTGACTATGTCCTTTTACTTACACGTGCTATTTCTGATACATACTGCTACATAGTGCTACACAGGCGATAATACAACCAAAGCATTTGAAATCTTTGACTTTATTAAAGACCAGTAGCAGGAGCCCATACTTCTAGAAAACCTTGCAATGTCTGTTTACAATCGGTTTTTTGTATGTTTCGATACTACTTGGTGTCAGATGAAATTTTGGCAGGGTGGCCACTTGCTACCCGCTTGGCTTTTTGCAGAATCCAAGATGGCCGCCGCGCAGAATTAAACTGTATATTTCGCCGTAAGTTCTGTTCTAAATACAGTAGAATGATGATGTTGGTCTCCATTAGTATGTTTTCAAGGGCGAGATATTGGAATCTGATGTGATTTTACCATTTAGGTAAGGTGGGATCAGCGAGCGCGAACTGCACTCCAACTAAGCCTCCACTGCGCTGGGATGAAGGAAAAGTTCACAAAATAAAACCGAACTGACTCAACAATGTGTCGACTCAACGCAAGTTGTCGTCTGATGATGACCTGGAGATTATATCTTCACCCGGCCTCACCTGAGCAACCAAAATAAAACTCAGAAGCTTGGAAAGTATACAATGGAAGCACGGGATGGCAAAATCATCGTTGTCTTTGTTTGAAATTGTGTGCGAATACGGCGTTACTGTGGTGAACAGATGGTTGTTGGTCGGTGCAGTTAAAAACATAATTAATAATTAATTAGTACTCTATAGAGGATTGACATTCAGATGTTTGAAGTCGTGTTTCAGCGCCGGTTTCAAGCGGCTCTGGAAAATTAAAGCGGCAACAACAAAAAATCTGCAAGTTTGACTGAACAAACCAGTCTGAGAATAAATAGTCACACAAAAATGGGAAGTCCACAGCTAAGATGGCTGACTGCGAGAAGGATGAATTATTGACAGACGATGAAATATGTAGTGGAGGGAAAATAACAAAAGAACAGAATAGCAGTGGCAGTGGGGTAATAAAATTGTCGACGCCCTTATGAAAAAAATGCAATTTGGCGCCACACCACATGCACCCCCACTCCAAGCCGCCTGAACTTGTTATGATGGATGCGGTTTGAATATTACTTGCATGTATATATTGCACTCTTTTGATATAGAACATTATTGCAAATAATGTTGCCCCCAAATAAATCCAACAAGCTAACATCACAACTACCATCACCATCAGCAACAACAAAAGGAACATAACAAACATCAACACCAACACTAACTACAGCAAAAATATAACAATAACATCATCACCACCACCATAACCACTACCGTCACCACTACCACAACAACCACTATCACCAACATTTTTACCACCGACATCATACCCATCACCAACATCATCACCAGCATCGTCACCATCACCATCATCACCACCACCACTACCATCATTCCCACAACCAATTAACCACTACCACCACCACTACCACCTCCTTCATTACCACCAACACCACCATCTCCAACACCTCCACCACTAACTACACCACCTCCACCATCACCACCACAATCACCTCAGCCACTTCCACCACAACCACCACCATCACTTCCTCTAACACCACCGTCACCTCCACCACATACACCACCACCAACATCATTACCAACGCCACCTACGTCACCACCTACACTACCACCAACACCACAAACACCACCACCTACACCACCACCTCCTCCTCCACCACCACCATCATACCACATCCACAACCAACATCACGTACACCACCACCAACATCACATACACCACCATCACCACCGCCACCACCGCCACCACCACTACCAACACCATACACACCACCACCACCTCTACCACTTACATCTCCATCACTTTCACTGGTGGTAATTGTGCAGCAGCTCTGTTGTTGGTCCTGTATTTTATTTCCAAATCCAAAAATTCGGGAATATAATTTGCTTGATTGTTTTGTTATTCGTTGTCGATCTGCTAATATAATATAATACAATTTAATATAATATACTAATATAATATACTAATGCTAATATAATATAATACCATTTAATATAATATACTATGCACATTAAAAGCTAGCGTTCGTTCAAACCCTGAAGGATATTATGTGGAGACATACGTCATTTAAATTGCGTGGGAAGTCTTTACCTTGGGCTGGTATTATTGGTGGCCCCAAGTTCTGCCTATCCCACTAACGGAAACTTGCAACTCTTCAATTAATTTTGACTCAAAGGTACTCCGCAGCGCAATATTTTGCTGCCATTTATGCCTAGTAGATCGTTGCGGAAAACAATTTCGATAATATATGAAGTCTTTGTTTTAAATTGTATGTGAATACGGCATTATCAGATGGCTGTTGTTCGGTGCAGTTGAAAAACATAAATAATGGTAATAAGTACTCTATGGAGGATTGCCATTCAGATATCAGAGGTCGTGTTGCGGCGCCAGTTAAAAGCGGCTCTGGAGAATTAAAGCGACAATACAAATTTGCGCGAATACATGAGTCTGAAAATAAATTGCGGAAAAGAAAGGGGAAGTTACCGATGATGCACAACAAATATCAGATCGTTTGACGGGTTCGCGACATGTTCTGGTTACATGATGGTAAGTCTGATTTTGAACACTGTGCAGCAGTGTAACATGTGTACACAAAAGGAAGAGTACCGTGCCTGTACACGGGGCACAGAAGAAAGAGTATATGGCCCCTGTACACGGGGCACAGAAGGAAGAGTACACGGCCCCTGTACACGGGGTACAGAAGGAAGAGTACATGGCCCCTGTACACAGGGCACAGAACGAAGATAAATAACTTAATTGTTGTCCAACAGCACCACTGCAACCGGCGCCACCACCACCCGAATCACCGCCACGTCCTGATGTGTTGTGTCCGTTTTATTCATATCTGGTTTTACAAGCACAACTTCAATATGGCGACGGTGTATCTCGGACTTCTTCAACATAATGTATAACTATGCCGTGATGCTTCTAATACAAAGAGTCCCATATTACAACATCCCCCTGCATGAAATAATTAAAATCTCCCAGGGATTATTGATGACGTATGAAATTATAATTATGCGAAGTTCAAAATAATGTTTTCCGAGTTAGTGTAATTCTAAAAAATAATGCAAGCAATTAATGTCTGAACGTTACATGTTCATATAAATGTTCGTTGCCTATACGTCTGCAGATTGATATCGCCTGCGCTATATCTGCTGTAATTTTCTCATCCTCTAAGAATAATTTTTTGTTTAAATAACCCCATAACATCACCAAGATCGGCGCTGGATCAGTACGTGATTGGTATACATGATGCCATGTTGTTAGAATATTAAGCGAGCAATGTCATTGTTTGTTTACAGCAGCGAGCGTAACGGCGGTGACGTCATACTTGGCTTATAGTTCATGCGAAGTGTGCGTACAACGATGTGTTTATTAGCGTTGAGTGGCATGTCGTAATCAAGTTGACTGCCGCGTAATTTGGAACACGCTAATAACAAATGTCATATTGCTGGTGGGTTTGAAGCAAACAGAACATAATGCCATGTCACAGTTTTTCAACAGATACAAGGCGTGTGTGCGTTTCACTTAGCTGCCACCATGATGTGTTGCGTCCGTTTTATTCAACTTGAGTAATACAAACACAGCTCCAATATGGCGACGGTATATATCGGACTACTTCAACATAATGTATCATTACGCCGTGATGCGTCTAATACAAGGAGTCCTATATTACAACAAACACCAACAGCGTAAAGAACATCGAAAAGACAACATAACTAAAGGCAACAATCCAGTCAAACAGTCCTGATATCATATTCCTAGTTGAAACCAAAATAAATGAAACCATCCAACGTACTCATTTCTACTACCTAATATGCCAGCAGAAAGGACATACATTTTCATGGCGGTGGAGTACTTATAGTATTTTGTAATTACATCATTGCAGAACAACTTCTAAACCTCACCTCAAGTATGTATGTTTGGACACAAATCCACTTTGCACGAAACAAATCCATATAATTATATAATTTGCATCTTATTACTGACCACCTAATGACCATCCTCGATCTCTTGAAGCTCTCTGTGAATCTTTGACGGACATGTACATACCTCAACAAACTCCTCCTAACATAGTCATACCAGGAGACTTTAACCATCCTAATAGCAAGTGGGGCAACCAACTGAGAACAGAACAGCCAGCAAGCATAAACAACTTCTCGAAAAATTAATGACAGAATTTTGACTTCAAAACATGATACCTTAAATCCATCCATAATTATCAATATACATACCACCCCTGATATTGGTGATCATGAAGCTCAATCCTTCAGAACAGGTATTGCAATATAAATCAAGAGACTGGGGCAAACATAAACATGGCATATCTCAATTAACAACGGAATACTTTGACATGGACCCCGATTCACGAGACATCAACACAAATTATATTTTTTTCGGATGTAACTTGCTACACTGTTCAACAATACCATCCCTAGTCGCAACACTTGACTGATTTAGAGCTATTGCCGGATATCCAGCGTAGAGGTCACATCACATTCTTTATCATCGCCTTCCAGGTGGGGCGGTCAACGGCCAGCTGCTCGGCCGCCTCAAGCGTGAGGCCCAGGCCATCCAAGTCGTGCTTAACACAGTCGATCCATTGACGGTGAGGACGCCCACGGCGCCGTTTCCAGCCGTTGCTTTGTGGGTGGAATCGGTATAATAGAGCGGCAGGGTAGTTTGGTGCCATACGTTGCAGGTGGCCAAACCATCGGTTTTTAAACCATTGTAAACAATCCACCTCCCCGGATAACACGGAAGTAGTTAGAGAGGGTTTTACAATAAGCCGCCGTGGTGGTGCCGGTATCCCCATGGAGAAATTATAAGATGGCGTATGTCACGGAACCGGATGTAGCACCTCCTGGTGTCTAGTAGAGGAGGTAGGACCCCCCCTGGTGTATGGAGGTAGTGCCTCCTTCGGGGACATGAGGGGTAATTATGGGTATACTTAAGGCGTAATGAGGGGTAATAAGGGAATGAGTGGGTGCATGTGTAAAATGTATCGACGGTACTAGGCTGCGTGTATATGAATGCGCGCGTATGAAAGAACTAACGAATCACAAGTCTATACTAATGCACACGAATTTTATTAACTAAAGATACAAGCATAATGAGCATATGCATGGGTGTGTGTGATATCATGCATTAAACCGTGTTTTATTAACAAAGACAATGAAAGACGTGACATGACTTGCGGGTGACTGAACACCACGCCAGTGGGCGTGAGCTTACGGGTCATTACGACACCGCCATTGGCTCGTATGGTGGTACGACTTACGGGTGACTGAACACCACGGCAGAGGTCGTGAGCTTACGGGTCATTACGACACCGCCATTGGCTCGTATGGTGGTACGACTTACGGGTGACTGAACACCACGGCAGAGGTCGTGAGCTTACGGGTCATTACGACACCGCCATTGGCTCGTATGGTGGTACGACTTACGGGTGACTGAACACCACGGCAGAGGTCGTGAGCTTACGGGTGTCTGACCACGGCTCGAACGATAATGATGATGATGATTCCTGCCTGTTAATGAAACACGGTACATGCACTGTATGTCAACCACGCTGACACCGGTCCTACGATGACCTAGTTATCGATAGCAAAACATAGCGCCGAAACACACATCTTATTTCAATTGATTAGGCCAATCAAATACACGGCAATTGTTTGCTACCAGATCAGCGCCGAAACCGTTCATGAATTCCTTCATAGGAAGTCCGCGACAATGAAGCATGAGATAAGCAACACAGTATTGTCAGCAAACGTTAGACACGGGACGTTGAAGTCTCTTGGAATTATGAGTCCATTATACACAATGTTTGTTCATGAATCGACGGAACTCGACGTGCCGTGGCGGCATGCCGTACGAGCAGAAGTATTCACCGTGACGTTTATCGTCCAGGTAAGCGATATCCAATGTTCGCCTGGTTTCTTGGTGCTGTTCGTGTATCAGGAAGGCGACCGGGTAAGCGTCTATCGCCATCGCGAGTAGTCTGTCTTTGGCTACGATCGCGCGAACGATGGCTTCGGCGTGTGGATCCAGGGCGAGTAGGCGGCGGTCTGCTGGGTCTCCATCAGAAGTCGTAGATGACGTTGCGACTCTTGATTGTTGGTATGCACCTATATGGCTGCACCTATAGATGCTATCTGGATATATTTCGGATTTTACAAGTTCTACCCAATCTACAGCACTCAAGTTTATATATATATATATATATTATGAATACACAAAGAGAACACTGGACTAAGTGGTTTTGTCAAGTGTTTGTGACTTTTTACTATTTTACCCGATATACATTTTACATTTGCGATTGCACCTGTGTGACATTGACAAGCAGATGATCAGTCATGTGTAACCCGGACAAAGTATCCATTGTTTACACGCCCAGCATGACCCAATACTGCCTGTATCGGTTACGGCCCACCGGTCACAGTCACATTCGGCTCAACAATGCTGCCTGGAGAACTGCTTGTGAAGAGGGAGTGACACTCCATCGGCCCACCCATCGAGGTTGTCGTGGGGGTGCACGCAAACAACGATCGATAAATGTAGTTGTGTCAGCGCGACCAACAGCATCCGCTAAGTATGTACCTCGAGCACCCTACCTAAAGTGTATTAGCACAAGGACACCATCGTCATCACTGAAACTTGTTTTACTGAACACTATGTATATCTGCAACAAAGCATCTGTAGTGAGCGAGACGTTACTAGACACTGATGCCGACATTTCCTTCTTCACAAAGATCTGGCTGTGAGATGAGCATTAAGACATCGTCAATGATTTAACAATGCCGGGGTGCGAGTTAAAGAAACTCAACCGATCGCTGAAACAGGGCGGTGGTCTGGGAGTTCTGCACAGAAGTTCGCTGAAACTAGTTGTGTGTAGACCTGCCGTGACACCGATCCACTTCGAGCTTTTACAACTGTCGTGTGACAAGCCATCATACTATTTTATGTTGATATACAGGTCACCATCTTGTAATATATCCGGCTTTCTGGATATACCTGGATATCTTCAAAACTGACGTTCACTCCGCACTAATTTCGAAGACAATAACAGCGATAGCGTCGACAACCTCCTACAACAGTATCAACATTCCGTCTCTGTCACACTCGACATTCATGCTCCACATCGACGATCAAAGTCAGCCATGATTTGATGACGAAACCTTGAGTTTAAGACGTAAGTGACGAGCATTTGAGAGAAAATGGTGCCTAACCGGACTAAAAATCGACAAGCAAATCTATTTGTAGCAAATAAACAACGTTAAGCATCATGTCTGAAACGCGAAAATCGCCTACTACGGTGCAGCACTGAACAACGCTGACGCAAAACAACATTCCAAGTGTTACATTCACTAGCCAAATGCAGTGACCGCAAATTACCTGATCGCGAGAACGATGAATCAATGTGTCGTGCCTTTCCCGAGTTCCTTGAAGAAGAACAAAAAAGTCGTCGATGTTATGCGTGCGAAAGTGACAACAGAATCTATCGTGATGCCACTCCTGCCTGTTGCTCCACCTGTATTGCAAGGTCTAAACAAGCTCTGTTCAACTGACGCTGAAGAGCTGCAAACGATCGTCATGTTCAGACCAACGAAATGCTGTCCACTTGATGTGCTACCTACATGGCTACTTAAAACTACATTAGCCGTTACGCTACCACCACCCGTCAACATTGTAAATGCTTCACTAAACACAGAAGTGTTTCATAGTGAACTGAAAACTGCCCTAGTGACACCGTTACTGAAGAAAGCCTCACTTGACCAGAACGAACTGGAGAACTATCGTCGCATCTCCAACCCTGCTTTCATAGGAAAGTTGATCGAGCAAGTCGTCCTCAAACGCCTGAATCTGCACATGGCAACGAATAAGCTGCATGATGAAATACAATCGGCTTATAGACAACATCATTCTACAGAAACAGCTCTGATGAAAGTACAACACGACATCGTGCGCAACCTTGACTCGGGACGTTGTGTCATGCTGGTTCTTTTTGACACGAGTGCAGCATTCGACACGATTAACATTGACGAATTGTTGAAGACTCTGGTTTCACGATTCAACCTCGGCGGTATGGCACTTGATTGGTTTAGATCATACTTGACCGTTACATCTCAGTGTGTCTTCTTCGAACGCAATCCCCATCTACCACGATGTACCTCGTGGTTCAGTACTTGGACCAGTGATGTTCAACGCATATACGACATCCATTGCTGACATCTGCAAGAAACATCATGTGCGTTACCACCGATTCGCTGATGACATCCAACTATATGTCAGCTATAACCCCATGGTGTCTGACGAATTGGAAAACGCTAAACCGCTGCTCATCCAGTGCATCGCCGAGATCAGAGCCTGGATGCTGATGCATCAACTTAGTTTATCGTGCTGCAGTCACCGCACAATCTACGTGTTTGTGGCAGCCCCAGCTTGGAACAACCTGGACTTACCTTGCAATCAACAGATGCAGCGATTAATATAGTCTGCTACTTCGACCGACACATGCAATTAGACCGCATTGTCTGCAGCTACTGTTCTTAGGCCTACTACCATCTACGCCTGAATTCGTCAACTGCTGACGCGAGACGCGTGCCATGCTGCAATACGCTGTCTTGTGCTAAGTCGCCTCGACTATTGCAATGCTCTACTCTGTGGATTGAACAATAGACAGACCAACGGAATGTGGAATAGCTTGCCAAATTGTGTGCGATCGGTTGGAACATTGGCGGCTTTCCGGAAACAACTTAAAACCCATATATTTCGCCTGCACTACATGCCTTTATGCACGCACTACTGCCACATCTAAATGGCACTGGTTTATATGTTATAGTATTGATTGGTTTTTAATTTCATTGTTTGAAATTGTTTTATTACACCCTAATTTATTTATTTTTATTTAATGTATATTGTTCTCTTAGCTTATTTATTTAATTAATTTATATTTTTGCATTTAGTCTACACGTCATTTTAATATGTGAAGCGCTTTGATTAGTATTTACTGACTTAAAAAGCGTTATATTAAAAAACGGAATTATTATTATTATTGTCGATCTCCAGCACGGTCTCGAACTCGGCAAAGGCGACGACGTTCACAGCGGTCGTCAGTGCATCGCGGAAATGAATCCCGATGCGCAGGTTACCCTTTTGTACCAGATGGAAGCAGCAGCAGGCGTGAAACGGATTTTAGGCATAGGTTACGTTGTACGCGTCGTTATCGATGCAGCACAGCACGATACGTTTTGGAAGAGTGCCAAGAAAGAGATTGTCGTGCTTGTGCGAATGGGTACCCGTGGGAATGGAATATATCTTGCAGTCGACGGGTCGCATCGGATACTTGGCCGGTTTTTTTTTTGGATATCGTTATCTTGTAGTCGGGGTTGGCGCCGCCGGCCATCATCGCGTCCGTATCCTTGCTGCGCACCAGAAGTATTTTGACCTCTACACTATTGATGAGGAATTTTTCCTGGAGTAACAGATCCACGAGGAGACGACCCATCATGTCGACCACACTTCGTGCGACCTTGTTGCGTCTGTTGACGAAACCGCGTTGGCTGCATCGCCGGCAGCTATTTCGACGGCTTCCATGAGATTGCCCGTATCCTTGTACCACATCCAGCTCGTCAGTTGTGTCTCCTTGGCATCGTCTCCGTAACTCAGCAGCGTCTCTATGTAGGCGCTGTACGGGTAAGTATCGGTTGAGGGAGTCACGAGCGTTCCATTCAGGTAGACGTCGACTTGACTGAACAGCGAATGGAGCCAGTTATTCACAGGACCTACGGGAGCGGTGGCGTTGAGGTCGGCTCCGTCGGCACGGGTCACCTTCTTTTGAACGTGTAGCATCGTGCTGGCGAGATCCAGGTAATCATCTCCCGATCCGGGTATAACGAATTCTATCGGTCCACCCGAGTCGAACGAGGACATGGTTTGACGCTGTACCGTGTGACTATCGATGATGCTGGTCTGATTCTGAGGCAGGTCACCTGCGAAGTAGGGAAACGCTCCTGTCGTTTGACGAGTGTTGTAATCGTTGTAATTCATATCTAGAAGAGTACCGTCCGTCGCCGTCGGAAATGAAGTGTCACTGTCACTTTACCGACCTCGAATGGCACACGTCTTCCGGTGTCGTCTCTTATATCGACTTCTATCGTCCCGACCTCTTTACACAAGAGAGGGGCGTATTGGATGTTATCGAAACTCTTGGGCACGGTGGAACCGTTCCGTCCGATAACCGTAACGCTCCGCAGAAACGGTGCGAGAGTATCGCCGACGACACGTGAAATCTTGATGCATGTCCACCACGAAAGGAGCCTCTTTCTCGAACGCGTACTCACCACTACCAACTCAGTTTGTCGAATCGGAGTCGGTGGTCGACGTCGGTCTGATGTTGTTTTCACGCATGTGTGGGGGTCGTGGGTGCGCGTGGACTTTGTGTTGGTACTTGTGATCACCCTCGTATGGAAACCTAGTATGGTTTCCATGTCACTCCCCAAGGGTATGCTAAACTCGGTTGTGAATGTCATGTATGTGACGGCGCGACAATTGGGTCAAGTTGTTGTAACACCCGTGTTCGATCTTGGCAGACGGAATGTGGCCAGTGCTATCGGATTCGTAGAGGTAGAACGTAGTATCTTCCTCACGAACGTTGTACCAAGTGTGCGGGTAGCGGAACTCTACCATACCGCAGTCCCACTCGCCGCTGCCCGACAGCACGACACAACGAGGCAAGTCCGTGATGTAATGCGCCACGGTGTTATCATGGTGAGTGCGCATAGAAGCATTGCTAGGCAACGTGACATATAAATTACTCATCGTCATGCTGTTTCAACGTCGGGCTGGGTAGCAGGTAACTCAACGAACTGCTCAACAGGGCCGACCAAAGAGTCAAATTCCCGTGTCCGATTGACAGGTTGTAGATGTTGACCAAGATGACCGTGTACAGGACGACGACCTGACACAGAAAAGCGATCTCATCTTTGGGACACGCGGCGCCGAAAATGTGCCAGGAGTCCTCTCTTTCTTCAACGGCGAAGCGTCGACTTCGTCGTCTTCGTCGCTAGTGGAGACCTGTGTTGTCGTCTCTTCCGTCATAGTTAGGCGAATGAAAGCTTGTCGGACGCGTGACTAGTCCTTATAGCCGACGAGAGCCTTGGAATCGAGCCAGCTGTTGAATTTCGAAGGGTATCCGAACCATTTCACCAACACCCCCTTTTGCCTGCCCACCTTGCGTCGCTCCACTATCGATTCCACACGGTACAGTTTATCGGCCGGGACCGTCACCTTCTGCAACTCCGGTTCGTAGAAGGGTCCGTCCAGTGCCTCTCCCAGATCGTCCGTCAGGCGATAGACGAGCGAATCGGACGGAAGTACGTCGCGTATCGTCAATATTTCCTCGGTCCAATTCGCCATGTACACTTTATTGAAGCATCTCTTGATCTTGCTTATATGCACGCGATCCGGTACGTGCTACTTGGGCACGCCTTTGCCGTGTCGACCGCCGTACAAGCGCTGCCACACCTCTTCCTGATTCGACGCAATCACCTGCGGTGGGATGTGTCGTTGTACGAGCGTACCATGTCCTGAAGGATATCGATGTATCGCCACGTCTCGTGTTTCTTCAGGTATCGCCATATACGCGTCTTTAACGTGCGATTAAAGCGTTCCACGATGCTCACATTGGTCTCCTCGTTGTAGGTGGAGAAGTTGTGGATACCGTACTTTTCCATTACACCCCGAACGCCACGGTTCAGGAATTCCAGATCTCTATCGGTCTGCAACGTCAGCGGACGATCGTCGGAGAACATTCCGTCCAGAGCCTTCACCATCGACATCACCGACTTGGTCTTCAGCGGAACGCATCGGGCAACTTTCGAGAAGACGTCGATCACCGTGAGTAGGAACGTCGTACCGTCGTTATCGCTTTTCAGACTGGACAGGTCGATGAGATCGCCCTGCCACTGTTGATTCCGACCTTCGGTGACCACGCGTTGCCGCTTGAAACGAACTCTGACTGGTTTGTGTAGGGTATAAGTGTTCTGTTCCGAAAGTCATTGTTCGACGACCTTTCTCGGTACACGCTGCATAAGTCGGAAGATGGCTGGGCGCAAAGACTCGATTCCCCTGTAACTCTCCATCTTGGCAGGATCGAAGTAGACTCCCTGCAGCTGTTTGCGACGGCGGGCCATGATGTACGAGTAATATAGTCGATGGTAATCGCGCGCACGATGTGAAGTACTGCGTAACCGACAGCGGCAAACAGACAACGCAGACTGCCCCGTCGATCGAACATCATGCTGTCGATTCGTGACGGTTCGCCTCATTTAAAGATTCCCACGCGCGAGGGGTGTCCAGTGGAGCGTTCGTCTTGTTCTACCGAGCGATCGTGTGGTTGCTGCCGCCACTGCACTCTTCCTTTGTGTATGTTGAATGCGTAGTTTCCTCTCTTCGCTACCCACCAACTCCGTGGGTAGATTGATGTCGCCGAGTTGGCGCGCAAACACCTGCCATCCCGTCGGATCGCCGACGTTCTTTCTCGCGCGCAACAGGTCTTTCACGAGACCCACCACGTTCCAGGTATCGCTTCAGACGTTCCATCAGTCGTCTGGCTTGGACCATAGCGCTTTTGGAACGCCGCCGACGACTTCCGCTTATATACCTCCTGCCCCCGCAAGACGAGGCCGGCGCCTCAGTCGCCGCTAGCTCCGCTGCTGCCGCCGCCGCCGCAGCCGCCGCCACCGCCGCCGTCGTGGCCATTGGGGAACCATATGAGCGTGTATATTTGTTCACCGTCATCACGCTTACAGGTTCTCGATCGGCCAACGCGTTGTAGCGTTTCAACACTTGATTATACATGATGACCTGTCGAGTACGGCTTTCATCTATTCGTCGAGAACATGCACCTTGTGTCCTAAGGTATCCGTCGGTGGTGCGCGTACACTGTCCAATTTTCGTGGATCTACCAAGGATATCTTCCGTGCTTGTTCCATCGTCGTCGTCTACTTGAGTAGCACCTCTTTGAGCATGAGTAGAAAGACAGCACCGGCCTACAGTGTTAGCAAAGCTGACTGGAACCTACCTGTCTGTTCCTCGCCGATCTGGTTACCCTGATGCAAGATGCGACGTCTCCTTGCCGCCGGCACGCCTCTCTGTGCCAACTTGCGCAGTTTCGTTTTGTACATATTCAAACGTCGTCTCTGTACGGCGGTCAAGGGAATGTTCCTGTTTAATATGATGTAGGCACACTCGGCCAATGCACACAAAAGATCGGCGTCGGCGTTGTTGATGATGGCTCGTCTAAATGTGGTTCTCTTGTATATGTTCAACGTCTGTATGCAGAGGATGTGTCACTTGACGAGCTCTTACATTGTGCGACTGAAGAGACGACGGCGGTGCGCAGACGCATGTCTTCGGGCATGTCCTGTTTCAGATCTATCAGGAGATATCCGTACGGCGGCGACGTGGCGCCTTTGAACGCGTCCTGTACAAACTTCAGGCGTCCCGGATACATCTATCACGCCAAGTGACCTATTTGTGACGCGTCGCGAGGATTCTTGGAGAACACCATGTATTGCGCGTTCAGACTGATCGTGCGACTCTCCTTGTTTATCGGAAACAGGTTCTGCACGAGATACAGTACAGACGTGTTTTGGTGATGACTCTATTTCGTGAACAAGGTCGTGACCCGTTCGTCCGTTTCCGCCATCAGATCATCTATGACCATTAGGTTTCGCGTCGATGCGTCGAAGGCGCCGTTAAGCAAACCTTCCTCGAACTGTACCTTGTTCTCGGCGGCGGATCTATCATCGTTGCGGCGTGACGTAGCATGCTTGTCACGAACAAACTCTTACCACACCCCGTCGGACCCGCAACGATGCAGGTGAAGGTGTGTTTCAATCGTTTATCCATGATTGCGTGTTCTAGTAGGTGGTGGTCACGTTCGACAACGTCGCGTTGCCCGTGACGATACCTCCACCACACGAGCAGCGAAGGGGAACGTACAACAAGACGTACAAGACGTACAGGTACACCCCGACTGTTCCTACTACGACTACTCCTACGACCGCTGGCGTCCGTGATATGGTGTTCTATGACGATCGAATGCGTGACATCTGTCTAAATAGTGTTTTTTTTGGGTCTACTTTCTGCCTACTAACCACGTGAGAGCAACAAGCGCCTCTAAGCCCAACTGACGTAGGGCCGCGTTTCCTCTTTGTGTCAGCAGTGTTTCGGCGTAGACTTCAACAGCAATCGATCTTTACACGTCCACCGGCCCCGTGGTGACTCCGACCTCATGGACCACGCGCTTGGCGTAGAAATAGGTCAAAACCGTCAGCACGGACGAGTGATTCACCCCAAACCCGCGGTTCTTTACGTTGCCGCTCCGTCGATTGGTCAGCACGTCCAGGAACGCCTGCTTGTCGATGATGTTGAGTCGTTTAATCAGTCCCTTGGAGCTGTATTTATAGAAGGAACACGAATAATAGCAGGTCTTGCTGCACAGACCCGGGAAACAATCGCCGGACCATTCGACCTTGAAGAATCTCGATGTTCTCCTGTCGTACGCTTTACGCGCCTTGCTACACATCATTGTGCCGCTCCACTGTGTCCGTCCAGTCGACCGCGCACGTACTCGCTCTGATGATCTGCGCAACATTCGGACTGTAGCCATTCGGAGCGGTGACGAAAGTTGTGTTCGCGCAGTTTCGGGGTCACGAGGTCGTCGACGGACTCTCCATCCAGAACTAAGTAGGCGCTGTCGGCATTTGGTTTCGCAGTACTCGAACAGTGGACATTCCACGTACTGTCCATACAATCGTAGTATAACTTCAACGTGCGCAGTTTGGCACACTGCAATAAGAAGAAGCCCACGTGCGTGGGCAAGGCGTATTTGACGCTGCATTTGTGCATTTCGAACTCGTACGCATCGTCGGTGACGACGTTGAGCTGTCGAAAGCGGCGATCGTTGATCATGATCGACGCCCTCTTCTCCGTACAGTAGGCGACTTCTCGGTGATTATCGACGTTAGTGATACATTTCTCATAGGAAGAATTCCCCATCAACTTGTTGGTGTCTGCGATCAATGCCTTGTCGGGGTGGTCGTCTCCCTTGCCACGTGCAGCGAACAATGCCTCGCAGAATCGTCGGAAGCAAGTGACCGGTGGGTACTCGATCACCCGGTAGACGTGGGTCACCTCGAGTCCGTGTTCCAGGTACCATCGCAAGAAAGGTGTGGCGAGCAAGATCTTATTGCCACGATAAATACCGACGAGCATGCGACGCGGGGTTGCCATGATGTCGTGTTCTTCTGTGTATCAACGCATGAACGGTCCGAGGTTATCGCTAGTGATGTGAATGTCCTTGAAGATGGGCTGCATCTCGGCAAAGTGTGCGCGCAATTCCTCCGGTACACGAATATCTCACTGAATCATTCCGAACACGGTGCCGTTGCGTACGCCTGTCAGGATATCTTGTGACGTCATCTTCCATCGCACGTGTCGACGGCGGGGAAAGGTGGCGTCCATAAATAGTTTCACGCACGGATCGCGTCTTGTGACCTTCCACTCGCAATCCCACAGCTCGACGACCCTGACAAAGTGACGAAGGTAGGCCGTGTTCTTTCGCGTGTCGGCGAACAGTAGAGCTATGGGTTTCCCATTAACCTCATTGACCTCACGACCGGTGTACCGACATCCGTGGTGGAAGCATCCGTGAAACTGATAAGCCATCTTTGTTTCGCTGCACCAACCGTCTACCTGCAGTTTGCGATCTGCTTCTCTCATCCGTTGGACTGGTGACTTATAGCACGTCTCCAGCTTTCGGACTCCCACGTCAGCCATTCGGCGGCTGTCTATCCGGTCGGCTCTGCCGCTTCGGGTCGAAACTCATTCTCTTCCCTTCGTCGCGTGTACCATCCCGTCGGCATGTCTTACGATAGGGACCAGAGGTAGAATGCATTCGCATAATAGCCAAATATAGACTGATACGTTCGAGCTGCTGCGCCGTAGTCGTTCCGACGTATCCCATGACCCCTTTCTCGTGATGTCTGCTGAAGATGAACGACGCCCCTCCAACGATGTTTTCTCTGACCAGCTGATGGAGATCCTTGTTCGTCTCGTTGAGCAGCGTAAGGAAGGTCTTATCCGATACATAGTTGACCACGTAGGTCAAGGTCAAACTGGGTATAATGATGACTTGTTTGAACATGTCGAGACCGCGCTGCGGATAGAAGGCAAACTGTTTGGCGATGTCCTCCAAGAACGGCATGACGTCCCTGTTTTTGTACCCGAAAAAAGTCCAGCAACGTCATCATGTCGATGTCTCGCCACGCCTTTTGACAACGGTTGTAGTCGTCGTCGGATATACCTTCGTTCTTCAATCGACTGAAGAAGGCCTCTTTGAGAGGCAGAGCGGTGTAGTCGAGTCGCTCCAAGCTGTCTAGTTATTCGTACGGGAAATAACCTTTTGTGACTTCGCAACCGTACGCTTTCAGGTACTTACCGTACGAGAATCCCGGGGCGATATAATGAATCATGTCGATGAATTTCAAGTCATCCGTCGATAGACACATAAACGTATTGCCGCGTTTGAACATATGAAACGCTCAGAAATCCTCCTCCTCCTTGTCTTCCTTCTCCTCATCATCATCCTCTGTTTCTTTCGTGGACAGGAAGTAGGGTACCAGGAACTGTTTGGCACCGTTCATATCGTACCTGCCTGAGTTGAAACCGATGACAGGCAACTGATGAAGCCAAGCGTGCATTTGACCCATGAGTGATTTGTAGGGATTGGTCGGTTGTCGCTGTGGCTCTTTGTCCGCCGCCTGTGCCTCTTGCTCGTCCCAGCTCGCCTTCTTTTCTAGGAGTTGGTGAAACACGCTCTCGTAATCGTCATTGATTCCAGCATAGCTCATGGATTGAACGATATACATGATGTGATGAGACATCGCACTTTTTCGAATCCGGGTACGTTACTCGCCAGAGACACGCTCAACGGTACGTGACGGGCCACACAGTGGACCTTGTATCGAACCAGTACTCGAAGTCGAAGGTGGGACGATATGGATAGTAGCGCAGCCACTCGGGAACACGAATGTTTTCGTCGTCCAAACGCTGGACGACTGTCGGAGATGTATGGTATACGCTGCCGGGATAGATCCTTCGCACGTCTCCCGTACACGTGCGCTCGTGCCTCACCAGATGGTACGCGTCTTTCCATAACGAGTCACCACACTTCCTACATCGATAATAGTGACAGTATATGTTCACGTCTTATATATATATATATATATATATATATATATATATATGTATATATATATATGAAAAGTGTGTCTCGTGGAGATTGACGTACAACGTGTCTGGATAGTGACACAGCGAACGACGCACGGGTTCGGTAGTCGATTTTCCACCTTCTTATTCCGGTTCGACGAGTGTGTAGACGCACACGTTGGTCCCAAAGGTGGTCTCGACGCGATAGAGGTCGTCCATCGTCACCCCATCGAAGTCTTTCATAGCCATTCCGTCTCGATCGTACTTCTCGTAGAGTACCTTCACAGTGGGTTCCAGGTGATGTCGGTCACACCCACGATGCAGAGCCAGACACAGATTGTCGCTGTACCTCTTGGAGTGGTTGGTTTCTCTTTCCAATCCGATGACGGCTATATTCTTCTTGATGTACCTCGGAAGTGTGATGTCCACATATCCCATCGGACGATATTCGTGACCACCTCGCATACCCTCTGACTGTCCTGACGTTGATTGATCACCCACTGCAACACGTCTGTTTCTCGGATACGCTCCAGAAATGCGTCAAAGTCTTCGGAGTTGGTAATAAGACACGGTTCATCAAGGTAACGACCACAACAGTTAGAGGACGAATGGTGGTATCTGTATCGGACCGTGATCTTGTTCCTCAGCACAAAACCGTAACTGAGGTTAATCTTGAACGCGTGCGTCTGTTCGTAGAACATGATCTTCAGTGACGGTTTTAGAACAGACGTGTCCGATGTTGACACTGTAATTATACCTGGATTGAACAGGTCCTGCGGTCATGTGTGTTCGGAAGGCCGACCAGTGGTCTCGAACAGCAGAAACCAGCTGGCAGGTTTTGTTGAAGTGCCTAATGTCATTGTGACATTGCTAGCTTTGACAGTCGGCCTTGATTGATGCAGTTATAACTACAAGTTGAAATCCTGTAGGCCTGAGATAGTCAGCTTTTCATGCACTTCTATTTTAGGGTACCTCTAACTTTCTATAAAACTAATGTAATTTAACTATAGGTTTTTATGGCGAGAATTGTCCGAGTAAAGTGATGCCATCTGATGTTAGCAATCTATGTATAGTGAGAGAGTCCACGAAGTACAACTAGATTAAAAAAGACTGCCACCCAGAGCAAATTCCCTACATAACAAGTAGATGATTTAGTCCTTGGTTACCCCAATTTCATTGTTATAACCACACTTTTATGTATGTTGCACCTCGATCAAAGTCGATACATAATTTCATAAGTCCACATTTCAGACTTCTATAACGGCCACAATCCTGTGCAGTTATGTTCATGAAATGTGTAATTTTTGTAACAAAACATCCATTTTGTAAACAGCAGCTATTACCATTTATTATTTTGAACTTGGCTTGGTACTGAGCTCCTGGCAACATTTTTAACAATGTACAACTTATTTAGCTAACTCCATCATCATCGGTCGGCCAGGGATGAACCATATATGCTCCTGATAATACATGTCTACTTGTATTAAACAAGCAAACCCCTTTAATTTATCTAAGTTATTAACCCTAGGATTAATAATTTAGTCCAATTAAATAACAGATCACCCAAGTTGAAGATTGCATGAAGTACATAAGTTGAAACATCCGAGCTGACTGCGCCAAGGTTAGACTTCAAAGCAAAGAGGAGGCTAGACGGTAATACTAAGCAACATTAAACTTGTTATGTAAATATAATAAGTTGACCAGTTCTTGATCCCGTAAAACCAAGTATGTATTTTCCTTTTTATTGTGAATGTATTAGTCTGTTAATTGCATTTCCCGGACGATGTTATTTCTCTTCTATTTAATTTTGATATATATATATATATAGTTTCACGCACGGATCGCGTCTTGTGACCTTCCACTCGCAATCCCACAGCTATATATATATATATATATATATATATATATATATATATATACATATATATATATACATATACATATATATATATATATATATATATATATATATATATATATATATATATATATATATATATATATATATATATGCATTGTATATGTAATCCGTTTGTTTTAAGTTACGCAACTTTTATTTAGTCAAAAGTCACAAAACATATAACGTTGCCGATTTGAATTATAATAAATTTGGAACAGACATGGCTGAGCGGGCAGCGAATGGGGAGGTTCCGTGTAGTCGAGCCTACACTCCCCAATCGCGCAGCAGTGGACACTGCAGATCATGGCTGATAACCGGCCCCATGCGTTCCCACCGAATGTTTTGGCCAGCCGCGGGTGAGCCCCATAGGTTGTTTTCACAACCACAGTACGGTGGCCAACAGTGACACCATTCAGGACTGGCCGCTGACATTCTCCGGGAAACACTGGGTTGTCCACCACAGCCAGCAACTGAGTTCACAACCACAGTGCGGTGGCCAACAGTGACACCATTCAGGACAGGCCGCTGACATTCTCCGGGAAACACTGGGTTGTCCACCACAGCCAGCAACTGAGTTCACAACCACAGTGCGGTGGCCAACAGTGACACCATTCAGGAGAGGCCGCTGACATTCTCCGGGAAACACTCGGCTGTCCACCACAGCCAACAACTGAGTTCACAACCACAGTGCGGTGGCCAACAGTGACACCATTCAGGACAGGCCGCTGACATTCTCCGGGAAACACTGGGTTGTCCACCACAGCCAACAACTGAGTTCACTACCACAGTGCGGTGGCCAACAGTGACACCATTCAGGACAGGCCGCTGACATTCTCCGGGAAACACTGGGTTGTCCACCACAGCCAACAACTGAGTTCACAACCACAGTGCGGTGGCCAACAGTGACACCATTCAGGACAGGCCGCTGACATTCTCCGAGAAACACTCGGCTGTCCACCACAGCCAACAACTGAGTTCACAACCACAGTGCGGTGGCCAACAGTGACACCATTCAGGACAGGCCTCTGACATTCTCCGGGAAACACTCGGCTGTCCACCACAGCCAACAACTGAGTTCACAACCACAGTGCGGTGGCCAACAGTGACACCATTCAGGACAGGCCTCTGACATTCTCCGGGAAACACTCGGCTGTCCACCACAGCCAACAACTGAGTTCACAACCACAGTGCGGTGGCCAACAGTGACACCATTCAGGACAGGCCGCTGACATTCTCCGAGAAACACTCGGCTGTCCACCACAGCCAACAACTGAGTTCACAACCACAGTGCGGTGGCCAACAGTGACACCATTCAGGACAGGCCGCTGACATTCTCCGAGAAACACACGGCTGTCCACCACAGCCAACAACTGAGTTCAACTGCCACCCCCCACTTCAGGAAGACCTCCTCTCAAGTCCGTACAGGGTCCTTGCCAAACACAGAATGGACCCCGTCCCTGTTCTGAGCGGCAATCTACCTCTGCTGGAGTTGATTTAGGTGGTAGTGTGCATCAAGCGCGATGACTTCAGGAGCCTCTCGTGGCGGGGGTCCGAAGACCACACACTGACGGACCAACTCCTGCTTGGTGGCCGGTTGTTCCGCCAGCATCAGTGTCAGCCTATACCAATCCAGGAGCGCCACCGAGTGGCAGGGGGCGGCGTCACATACGTCCCACCCGTCCAACGTGTTGGTCTCGTCATGACGGGGGGTGGTATAACATGGGTCCTGCCCGCCTGTTGCGCAAGCTTTGGTGCAATGACAGTGCGGGGGGTGGATTGCCTGCTAGGAGACAGTGATCTGTATTTCCGGTGATGGGGTTGGTATACCTGCATTACCCGTTGGAACGGACATTGACACAGGTTTGAGCCAACTCAGACTCCGTGTCTATTATGTCATCCAGATCGACAGCCTGTGTCAATACTTCCCCTTGTTTTAGGACGACCTGACGATTAGAGTCATTTATGACTTGTATAACAACAGGTCCCACCCCTCCATAGATAAGACAGGACGGAATGATAAGAGTGTCAGTTAATTCAGGCGTAGTAACATATGTATTGTGAGTGGAGTTACTTAACTTCACCATAACATTAACCCTATGATTAGGTGAAACTACGATGCGATGCGCAACTTCAACCCTACTCACATTATAACAAGTATTAGGGCCTGTCTTCATTACAGCACATACAGTGTCGCCATCTATTGTGACAATGCTACTGTCCACGTCAACAATGTACCGGTGTTCTAGTAGAACATCCAATGCAATTATGAAATTATCCGTTATTGGACCAACGGCCACGTCAAGTTTGAACTGTTTAGCTTGTATGGTAATTGGTAATTGTCTAATGAGGCGACACTGCATGTATGAACCGTGTTCTGCGTTCTGTATCCCTATTTGTACATGATATACGGTAATTGTCGGGTCTAATGAATCTAGAAATGGTTGGCTGATCATTGACATCTGCGCAGCAGTGTCCACCATCAATAACTTGTCTACAGCATGAATGGGATTAGCAAGGTGTGGCCTATTGTCGGGATTAACTGTGTGCGTCTAACCGCAGGTTCAGTTAGCTGTGCTAACCCTGTTCCCGTGGCTGGACCAGACAATGTGTTTGTCACATGATCATTGCTTCAATTCACTGGTTCAGTTTGTTGTTGTTGGCGGTCCCCATTTAGGCAATTACCTGGGGTGGATCTATGCCCAACAGGATTCCCCCCACGTAGTTTGACAGTGGTTTCGCAGCCTCCTCTGCCTTGCGTAGGGGGAGGCAGTGCAATCACGAGGACTTGAACGATAGTCATATGCTCTGGCACTGCTCCCGTCATGATACCTCGGCCGATCGCGATCATTGTCACGAGAGGTATTGCGATCACGGCAGTGAGCAGTATGTCGCGCATCACCTGTACTCCTTTACATCGTCCGTGTGAGCGGTCGCCAGGACGGGGACTTCTCCGCCCGCCCTGATAACTACCATTCTGGCGATGGTGGCTCCGTCTAGAGTTATGTCGATGATTTCTCCGGGTACGGGGACTATCAGAATCAGAGTTGGTAGAGTTGCTACCAGAGATGCGGCTTTTGCTCCGACGTTGATGTCTACGATTTACCCTCGTCACCTCCCTGCGACGGCGTAATGTGTTAGAACACTCGCGAGCGATATGTCCTTTCCCGTTACACTCGAAGCAGGTGTGCGGTGACGGCGAGCGCGGTTCCTCTTGTTCGCACGATCGTGTAACAGGCATCTCTTGTGGGTGCCACTTTGCCTGTAACAGCGAAATGTTGGAGCTATCTAACCACTCCGTGAGGCAAGTCCATATCAGTGGGGGTATGTGTCAAAGCCTCACTTGTCACTAATGTAGGCCTATCCTTGAAAGAAACCTGTCGAGTAGTGGACGCTCCCTGATTACCGAATATACGTGACGCGCCCTGGATGTGCATCACTGTCCCAACTGCTTCCTGAATCGATCTGGGATTACGGAACTCCATAGCTTCTTGTGCCGCGTTCCTATCCCTGAGGCCCTTCAGAAATGCAGGCACCGCCAGGCTTTGGAGAGTGGCATCATCTACCATGTCTGGGTACGCCTGGTTAGCTAGGGCATAGACATGGTCCCCAAACGTGTCCATACTCTCCTCCTCTTCTTGTCGCACGGTAGACAGTACTGCACGAAATGTCGTTATCAGAGCGGGTCTTCGGCTTCCATACCTCTCCCGGAGAGCAGCAATGCATGGTGTGCAGGCATTGCGTTCTGCCAGAGAGAAGATCCGGTGGGCTGTCAGTGCTGGGCCCTTGAGACACGACACGAGACGTATTAAAAGTTCGCGGTCGTCCCAGTTGTAGTGGGTCGCGAGGAACTCAAATTCGTGGTACCAATTGTCCCACTCTCCGACCTTCCCCTCGAACTTGTCGAGATTCACGTATCTGTGAGATTGTGACTCTGCACCACCACGCAGAGCATCGTTGGGAACCTGATGATCACCTCTCCTACCACCTTGAGGGCGGTATCCGTAAGGGGTGCGTGGCTGTCGCACGCTGCGCTCAGCACGGCTAGTGGGGAGATACTGTTCACTATTAGCTTTGTAAGAATCTCTGCAAAGAGATATTCAAGATTGTTTTCGTCTCTAATCATCAGCATTCTGTTAGAGATGCATGCTTACAATGTGTATCTTATTTGCTGGCTACGGTAAGAATCTATGCAAAGAGAGATTCAAGATTGTTTTCGTCTCTAATCATCAGCATTCTGTTAGAGATGCATGCTTACGATGTGTATCTTATTTGCTAGCTACGGTAAGAATCTATGCAAAGAGAGATTCACGATTAGTGTGTTGATTGTCAACAATCTGTTATAAATGCTTAATTACGATGTGCATAATACTTTCTAGTTTCTGTAAGAATCCCTGAAAAAAAGTGATTCAAGATTATATAGCTTCGGTAAAAATCTCTGCCAAGAGAGATTCAGGATTGTTTGATTCAGTGGTTTCTTTTAATGTAGTATTTAGTTGAAGACACAGTTTTCAAATCTTGGTGGTGGGCGTATGTAAGAAACCACCTGCGTCATATTACCTGGACAATACGCAGTGTGTAAACAGAATCGTTAGAAATAAGTTAGCCAGTTCTATGATTGACAGGCAGAACGTGGTTAGGTTATACTGACGTCCTTGCAGACACGGAAGTCTTACTAAGTGAAGTACGCACGTGCAGTGGTCTACAGATGCATAAACACGCATGCGTGAAGAAGGTTTGCCGGGAAATAAAGTAGGGTTTTAAAAAGGAGGTTGATTAGAGAATCTAGAGGAGAGGGGGCGGCGAAACTCTCCACAGGGACGGTCGAAGATGTTTCTGGCATTACTTTATAATCTAAATTACAACTTTAATATGGGACTGTTTGCCCATACTTTGTTTCTCTTAAAATTACCGGCAGACTGTAAGTGAATTAATGGTTGCGTATCTACGTTGCCTACGTGACACTTGGACCATGAACGAGGCGTTGATTAGTAAACCCCACATGTGGACATTCCATTAAGTGAACCAAACATGGCCTGAAGGCACCGATCGCATGACACTTGGACCATGAACGAGGCGTTGATCAGTGACCACACATGTGAACATTCCATTAAGTAAACCAAACATGGCCTAAAGACACCGATCGCATGACACTTGGACCATGAACGACGCGTTGATTAGTAACCCCACATGTGGACATTCCATTAAGTGAACCAAACATGGCCTGAAGACACCGATCGCATGACACTTGGACCATGAACGACGTGTTGATCAGTGACCATACATGTGGACATTCCATTAAATGAACCAAACATGGCCTGAAGACACCGATCGCATGACACTTGGACCATGAACGAGGCGTTGATCAGTGACCACACATGTGGACATTCCATTAAATGAACCAAACATGGCCTGAAGACACCGATCGCATGACACTTGGACCATGAACGAGGCGTTGATCAGTGACCACACATGTCGACATTCCATTAAGTGAACCAAACATGGCCTGAAGACACCGATCGGAAAACAGCAGGCAAATGTCTCATGTAACACTCGTTGACGATGGCGATGACAAAAACTGCCAGGTAAAGAAATAAAGTAGATTCTGTGTTTTCCTATCCCTGTATAAACAAATATTTAATATCTTGGACACGGACAGTCATGTGATCATATGTGTTTTATCCCTGATGCAGTCGTGTCATCTAAGTAACATTTTATATTCTATATGATGCGTTTTGGGCAAAAAGTAACCTTGGAACGGACAAATAGTATCATTACTAGTATAAGGAATTAAAAATAACAAGTTAATTTATGGACCAGGTGGCATTGGTTGGTGATGTGACGAGCTGTCAAGAGTCTGTGTCAGTGTCCATCATTCACAACCATATACGAGGACCAGTGCAACATTGGTTGGTGATGTGACGAGCCGTCAAGTGTATGTATCAGTGTCCATCATTCACAACCATATACGAGGACCAGTGCAACATTGGTTGGTGATGTGACGAGCCGTCAAGTGTCTGTGTCAGTGTCCATCATTCACAACCATATACGAGGACCAGTGCAACATTGGTTGGTGATGTGATGAGCCGTCAAGTGTCTGTGTCAGGGTCCATCATTCACAACCATATACGAGGACCAGTGCAACATTGGTTGGTTATGTGACGAGCCGTCAAGTGTCTGTGTCAGTGTCCATCATTCACGACCATATAGGAGGATCTGTGCAACATTGGTTGGTGATGTGACGAGCCGTCAAGTGTCTGTGTCAGTGTCCATCATTCACGACCATATAGGAGGATCAGTGCAACATTGGTTGGTGATGTGACGAGCTGTCAAGTGTATGTGTCAGTGTCCATCATTCACAACCATATACGACGACCAGTGCAACATTGGTTGGTGATGTGACGAGCCGTCAAGTGTCTGTGTCAGTGTCCATCGTTCACAACCATCAACGAGGACCAGTGCAACATTGGTTGGTGATGTGACGAGACGTCAAGTGTCTGTGTCAGTGTCTATCATTCACAACCATATACGAGGACCAGTGCAACATTGGTTGGTGATGTGACGAGACGTCAAGTGTCTGTGTCAGTGTCTATCATTCACAACCATATACGAGGACCAGTGCAACATTGGTTGGTGATGTGACGAGCCGTCAAGTGTCTGTGTCAGTGTCCATGATTCACAACCATATACAAGGACCAGTGCAACATTGGTTGGTGATGTGACGAGCCGTCAAGTGTCTGTGTCAGTGTCTATCATTCACAACCATATACGAGGATCAGTGCAACATTGGTTGGTGATGTGACGAGCCGTCAAGTGTCTGTGTCAGTGTCCATCATTCACGACCATATAGGAGGATCTGTGCAACATTGGTTGGTGATGTGACGAGCCGTCAAGTGTATGTATCAGTGTCCATCATTCACAACCATATACGAGGACCAGTGCAACATTGGTTGGTGATGTGACGAGCCGTCAAGTGTCTGTGTCAGTGTCCATCATTCACAACCATATACGAGGACCAGTGCAACATTGGTTGGTGATATGACGAGCCGTCAAGTGTCTGTGTCAGTGTCCATCATTCGCAACCATATACGAGGACCAGTGCAACATTGGTTGGTGATGTGACGAGCCGTCAAGTGTCTGTGTCAGTGTCCATGATTCACAACCATTTACGAGGACCAGTGCAACATTGGTCCTAAACATCTTTATTGACTATCGCCATACGTTATCCTGAGCATGGACTGCTGCCCAAACCTGGGCTTTTTGGGAGTTAACGTTGAAGCCAAGGAAGTCGCTGTAGCCATGAGTGTTGACATTGCTACATTCAGGTTGTGTGCTGTAGCCAGGTGTGTTAACATTGTTACTTTCAGAGTTGGCAGGTGTGTTGTCTTTGCTACCTTCAGGTTGTAGCGAGGTGTGTTGTCTCTATGCTTAGCGAGGTGTGTTGTCTCTGTGCTTAGTGAGGTGTGTTGTCTCTGTGCTTAGTGAGGTGTGTTGTCTCTGTACTTAGCGAGGTGTGTTGTCTCTGTGCTTAGCGAGGTGTGTTGTCTCTGTGCTTAGCGAGGTGTGTTGTCTCTGTGCTTAGTGAGGTGTGTTGTCTCTGTGCTTAGTTAGGTGTGTTGTTGCAGGAGCAGTCCTGGCAGCGATGCTCCAGTTCTTCCAGATTCTACTCGCCACCAAGACTGCTGGTCTCGGTTACAAGCAACTACTTCTGGCGAGTCTCATCTTCGTTCACTCGGCATCAATTGTTCATAAACGTTAATATAACACCATCGTGACAGTCTAGCTAATACACCATATAAAACAGTATTTCTCATAAAGTAGTCCTCCAATAGAAAACTCATTGAGTGTCCCACCTACATATATAGAGGCAATGTCTACGTAAAGGGAATCTTCCTATGATTGAGTTAACAAGTGATGACAGTATGGCAGGTAACTGCGCATGTCGACCACATTATGACCTATCTAACCCATTAACCTACAATTCTATGTCAGCTGTTTGTCTAATGTCTATGTTGAGCTGTGAAATTCATGGTAGTGATGTTTCAGTGTTGTGTGTGGCAAGTTCAAAACCTTGCTTATTCGACTGTTCACAATATCCAAACACTACTGATTGTGCACATACACTTATTACATAAGCATAACTTCTGCTGTTTTATGAACTACTATTGGAAACTGTATAGCAAATTAGCGTACCACGTGAATACATTTTAAACTTGTTTCCTTTTGAAAGGAAAACAGTATGTTTGTGAATAATGCCATCGACACATTTGCCATCCTATTGCCCGCCACAAGTCTACCTTCCCACTGTGGAGCCACAAGTCTACCTTCCCACTGTGGAGCCACAAGTCTACCTTCCCACTGTGGAGCCACAAGACTACCTTCCCACTGTGGAGCCACAAGTCTACCTTCCCACTGTGGAGCCATAAGTCTACCTTCCCACTGTGGAGCCACAAGTCTACCTTCCCACTGTGGAGCCACACGTGCGAATGCAACAAAACACCAGCTAGTGTAAAAATTACTATGACTAATTTCTGATATTTATTACAGACCATTTAATCCAGTTAAGATTTATCAAAACAAAACAATATTTACAAACAAATGTGACCAATTGTGGCCCAGACACGTCACCCCATTTATTAGACAATACATTATAAAAACATGATACGTAATATTATATATGAACAATTACATATTTAAATAATAGTAGCACAGCAAATAATAAAACAATCAGACATACATCAGACAATCTCCACTAAACAGTGTAGAATGAATACAGTAGAATGAAGTGAACACATTATATAGAAAGGATGGGCCGTTTAAATATTCATAACCTAATTATCGCCCTAAAAACCCTGTGTACACTATTGACAACTGAGCGAAGAGGAAAAAGCTCAATGCAAAACCTCGTGTACATATTTGAAACAGGGAAAAGCGTCAACATTTGTCACTCTCCCTATCATGATTGTTTTACAATGAATCTACAGGGTGATATTAAAATACAACTAACCCATGGGACAGTCAACCAATCACCCACGTGACACGATGCACGACACATTTGAGAGATTCTAGCGACCGGAACGTGGCAGTAGATATGTAGTCGACACACCTGTGTCATGCTTTAAAGTGACGTTGTCTGTTCCGTTTCCCGTAGTCAGTCTGGGTTAGTAATTATTAGCAGGAAGTTCACTGAATGAGTAACTTCAATGTAGGAACCAGCTAAGTCTGGGTTGGTAATTATCAGCAGGAAGTTCACTGAATGAGTGACTTCAATGTAGGGGCCATTTAAGTCTGTGTTGGTAATTATTTTAACAGGAAGTTCACTGCATGAGCGACTTTAATGTAAGAACCATCTAAGTCTGGGTTGGTAATTATTGGCAGGAAGTTCACTGAATGAGTTACTTTAATGTAGGGACCAGTTAAGTCTGGGTTGTTAATTATTAGCAAGAAAATCACCGAATGAATAACCTTAATGTAGGGACCAGCTAAGTATGCCAAATGCCAAAGGACCAGTGGTTAATCCAGCCGAGCGACACAATACTGCGAATAGAGCGTAATATGAATGGTTTGTTTACAGTTTCAACTTTATCCCGGTTTAAATAGTCACATTGACAACACAATTTCCGCTTTATTAAATGCAATTTGGTGGTTAATTTAGCTTCAAAATATATTGTGATATTAAAAACATTATAATGAACACAAGAAAAAGAAACCCTCGGTTTAAACAACGCACAAAATGAAATGGGTTTTGACAACAATGATTTACAATAATAACTAGTAATAACGTTTGTCAACGATGACTTACAATAATAACTAGCAATGACGTATGACAACAATGACTTACAGAAATAACAAGCAATAACTTTTAACAACAATGACTTACAATAATAACTAG
Organism: Escarpia spicata; assembly: GCA_963995525.1. NCBI lineage: Eukaryota > Metazoa > Annelida > Polychaeta > Sabellida > Siboglinidae > Escarpia > Escarpia spicata. Next base: position 23,460,705 of record OZ023207.1, on the reverse strand, counting down.
TAATAACTTTTGACAACAATTAGTTACACTAATAACTAGTAATAACGTTTGTCAACGACTTACAATAATAACTAGTAATAACGTTTGACAACAATGACATAAATAATACGTTTGATGTGGTAAATTGTGGTTATTTTGTACTGTTCTAGCAGCCAACATTACAGAGTAAATGGGTGACCCTTTCACACATTTAGCAACTATATACATGGAATCAACAGAACACACTGAGATAGCCTGGCCGTATTGAATCGATGGCTGCTTGGTGGAGTTCTACTGTATGTAGCAATATCTACTGTAAGTCTACAATAAAACAACCGAGATAGCCTGGCCGTATTAAATCGGTGGCAGCTTGGAGGAGTTCTGCTGTATGAAGCAATATCTACTGTAAGTCTACAGTAAAACAACTGAGATAGCCTGGCCGTATTGGATCGATGGCTGCTTGGAGGAGTTCTGCTGTATGTAACAATATCTACTGTGTCTACAGTAAAACAACTGAGATAGCCTGGCCGTATTGAATCGATGGCAGCTTGGAGGAGTTCTGCTTTATGAAGCAATATCTACTGTAAGTCTACAGTAAAACAACTGAGATAGCCTGGCCGTATTGAATCGATGGCAGCTTGGGGGAGTTCTACTGTATGTAGCAATATCTACTGTAAATCTACAGTAAAACAACTGAGATAGCCTGGCCGTATTGAATCGATGGCAGCTTGGAGGAGTTCTACTATATGTAGCAAAATCTGCTGTAAGTCTACAATAAAACAACTGAGATAGCCTGGCCGTATTGGATCGTTGGCAGCTTGGAGGAGTTCTACTGTATGTAGCAATATCTACTGTAAGTATACAGTAAAACAACTGACATAGCCTGGCCGTATTGAATCGATGGCAGCTTGGAGGTTTTCTACTGTATGTAGCAATATCTACTGTAAGTCTACAGTAAAACAACTGAGATAGCCTGGCCGTATTGAATCGATGGCAGCTTGGAGGAGTTCTGCTGTATGTAGCAATATCTACTGTAACTCTACAGTAAAACAACTGACATAGCCTGGCCGTATTGAATCGATGGCAGCTTGGAGGATTTCTACTGTATGTAACAGTATCTACTGTAAGTCTACAGTAAAACAACTGAGATAGCCTGGCCGTATTGAATCGATGGCAGCTTGGAGGAGTTCTACTATATGTAGCAATATCTGCTGTAAGTCTTCAGTAAAACAACTGAGATAGCCTGGCCGTATTGGATCGTTGGCAGCTTGGAGGAGTTCTACTGTATGTAGCAATATCTACTGTAAGTATACAGTAAAACAACTGACATAGCCTGGCCGTATTGAATCGATGGCAGCTTGGAGGAGCTCTACTGTATGTAGCAATATCTACTGTAAGTCTACAGTAAAACAACTGAGATAGCCTGGGCGTATTGAATCGATGGCAGCTTGGAGGAGTTCTGCTGTATGTAGCAATATCTACTGTAAGTCTACAGTAAAACAACTGAGATAGCCTGGCCGTATTGGATCGTTGGCAGCTTGGATGAGTTCTACTGTATGTAGCAATATCTACTGTAAGTCTACAGTGAAACAACTGATAGAGCCTGGCCGTATTGGATCGATGGCAGCTTGGAGGAGTTCTACTGTATGTAGCAATATCTACTGTAAGTCTACAGTAAAACAACTGAGAAAGCCTGGCCGTATTGAATCGGAGGCAGCTTGGAGGAGTTCTACTGTATGTAGCAATATCTACTGTAAGTCTACAGTAAAACAACTGAGATAGCCTGGCCGTATTGAATCGATGGCAGCTTGGAGGAGTTCTACTGTATGTAACAGTATCTACTGTAAGTCTACAGTAAAACAACTGAGATAGCCTGGCCGTATTGAATCGATGGCAGCTTGGAGGAGTTCTACTATATGTAGCAATATCTGCTGTAAGTCTACAGTAAAACAACTGAGATAGCCTGGCCGTATTGGATCGTTGGCAGCTTGGAGGAGTTCTACTGTATGTAGCAATATCTACTGTAAGTATACAGTAAAACAACTGACATAGCCTGGCCGTATTGAATCGATGGCAGCTTGGAGGAGCTCTACTGTATGTAGCAATATCTACTGTAAGTCTACAGTAAAACAACTGAGATAGCCTGGCCGTATTGAATCGATGGCAGCTTGGAGGAGTTCTGCTGTATGTAGCAATATCTACTGTAAGTCTACAGTAAAACAACTGAGATAGCCTGGCCGTATTGAATCGATGGCAGCTTGGAGGAGTTCTACTATATGTAGCAATATCTGCTGTAAGTCTACAGTAAAACAACTGAGATAGCCTGGCCGTATTGGATCGTTGGCAGCTTGGAGGAGTTCTACTGTATGTAACATTATCTACTGTAAGTATACAGTAAAACAACTGAGATAGCCTGGCAGTATTGAATCGATGGCAGCTTGGAGGAGTTCTACTATATGTAGCAATATCTGCTGTAAGTCTACAGTAAAACAACTGATATAGCCTGGCCGTATTGGATCGTTGGCAGCTTGGAGGAGTTCTACTGTATGTAGCAATATCTACTGTAAGTATACAGTAAAACAACTGACATAGCCTGGCCGTATTGAAACGATGGCAGCTTGGAGGATTTCTACTGTATGTAGCAATATCTACTGTAAGTATACAGTAAAACAACTGAGATAGCCTGGCCGTATTGAATCGATGGCAGCTTGGAGGAGTTCTGCTGTATGTAGCAATATCTACTGTAAGTCTACAGTAAAACAACTGAGATAGCCTGGCCGTATTGAATCGATGGCAGCTTGTAGGAGTTCTACTGTATGTAACAGTATCTACTGTAAGTCTACAGTAAAACAACTGAGATAGCCTGGCCGTATTGGATCGATGGCAGCTTGTAGGAGTTCTACTATATGTAGCAATATCTGCTGTAAGTCTACAATAAAACAACTGAGATTGCCTGGCCGTATTGGATCGTTGTCAGCTTGGAGGAGTTCTACTGTATGTAGCAATATCTACTGTAAGTCTACAGTAAAACAACTGATAGATCCTGGCCGTATTGGATCGATGGCAGCTTGGAGGAGTTCTACTGTATGTAGCAATACCTACTGTAAGTCTACATTAAAACAACTGATATAGACTGGCCGTATTGGATCGATGGCAGCTTGGAGGAGTTCTACTGTATGTAACAATATCTACTGTAAGTCTTCAGTAGAACAACTGAGATAGCCTGGCCGTATTGGATCGATGGCAGTTTGGAAGAGTTCTGCTGTATGAAGCAATATCTACTGTAAGTCTACAGTAAAACAACTGAGATAGCCTGGCCGTATTGAATCGATGGCAGCTTGGAGGAGTTCTGCTTTATGAAGCAATATCTACTGTAAGTCTACAGTAAAACAACTGAGATAGCCTGGCCGTATTGAATCGATGGCAGCTTGGGGGAGTTCTAGTGTATGTAGCAATATCTACTGTAAATCTACAGTAAAACAACTGAGATAGCCTGGCCGTATTGAATAGATGGCAGCTTGGAGGAGTTCTACTATATGTAGCAAAATCTGCTGTAAGTCTACAATAAAACAACTGAGATAGCCTGGCCGTATTGGATCGTTGGCAGCTTGGAGGAGTTCTACTGTATGTAGCAATATCTACTGTAAGTATACAGTAAAACAACTGACATAGCCTGGCCGTATTGAATCGATGGCAGCTTGGAGGTTTTCTACTGTATGTAGCAATATCTACTGTAAGTCTACAGTAAAACAACTGAGATAGCCTGGCCGTATTGAATCGATGGCAGCTTGGAGGAGTTCTGCTGTATGTAGCAATATCTACTGTAAGTCTACATTAAAACAACTGACATAGCCTGGCCGTATTGAATCGATGGCAGCTTGGAGGAGTTCTACTGTATGTAACAGTATCTACTGTAAGTCTACAGTAAAACAACTGAGATAGCCTGGCCGTATTGAATCGATGGCAGCTTGGAGGAGTTCTACTATATGTAGCAATATCTGCTGTAAGTCTTCAGTAAAACAACTGAGATAGCCTGGCCGTATTGGATCGTTGGCAGCTTGGAGGAGTTCTACTGTATGTAGCAATATCTACTGTAAGTATACAGTAAAACAACTGATATAGCCTGGCCGTATTGAATCGATGGCAGCTTGGAGGAGCTCTACTGTATGTAGCAATATCTACTGTAAGTCTACAGTAAAACAACTGAGATAGCCTGGCCGTATTGAATCGATGGCAGCTTGGAGGAGTTCTGCTGTATGTAGCAATATCTACTGTAAGTCTAGAGTAAAACAACTGAGATAGCCTGGCCGTATTGGATCGTTGGCAGCTTGGATGAGTTCTACTGTATGTAGCAATATCTACTGTAAGTCTACAGTGAAACAACTGATAGAGCCTGGCCGTATTGGATCGATGGCAGCTTGGAGGAGTTCTACTGTATGTAGCAATATCTACTGTAAGTCTACAGTAAAACAACTGAGAAAGCCTGGCCGTATTGAATCGGAGGCAGCTTGGAGGAGTTCTACTGTATGTAGCAATATCTACTGTTAGTCTACAGTAAAACAACTGAGATAGCCTGGCCGTATTGGATCGTTGGCAGCTTGGAGGAGTTCTACTGAATGTAGCAATATCTACTGTAAGTATACAGTAAAACAACTGACATAGCCTGTCCGTATTGAATCGATGGCAGCTTGGAGGAGCTCTACTGTATGTAGCAATATCTACTGTAAGTCTACAGTAAAACAACTGAGATAGCCTGGCCGTATTGAATCGATGGCAGCTTGGAGGAGTTCTACTATATGTAGCAATATCTGCTGTAAGTCTACAGTAAAACAACTGAGATAGCCTGGCCGTATTGAATCGATGGCAGCTTGGAGGAGTTCTACTATATGTAGCAATATCTGCTGTAAGTCTACAGTAAAACAACTGAGATAGCCTGGCCGTATTGGATCGTTGGCAGCTTGGAGGAGTTCTGCTTTATGAAGCAATATCTACTGTAAGTCTACAGTAAAACAACTGAGATAGCCTGGCCGTATTGAATCGATGGCAGCTTGGAGGAGTTCTACTATATGTAGCAATATCTGCTGTAAGTCTACAGTAAAACAACTGAGATAGCCTGGCCGTATTGGATCTTTGGCAGCTTGGAGGAGTTCTGCTTCATGAAGCAATATCTACTGTAAGTCTACAGTAAAACAACTGAGATAGCCTGGCCGTATTGAATCGATGGCAGCTTGGGGGAGTTCTAGTGTATGTAGCAATATCTACTGTAAATCTACAGTAAAACAACTGAGATAGCCTGGCCGTATTGAATCGATGGCAGCTTGGAGGAGTTCTACTATATGTAGCAAAATCTGCTGTAAGTCTACAATAAAACAACTGAGATAGCCTGGCCGTATTGGATCGTTGGCAGCTTGGAGGAGTTCTACTGTATGTAGCAATATCTACTGTAAGTATACAGTAAAACAACTGACATAGCCTGGCCGTATTGAATCGATGGCAGCTTGGAGGTTTTCTACTGTATGTAGCAATATCTACTGTAAGTCTACAGTAAAACAACTGAGATAGCCTGGCCGTATTGAATCGATGGCAGCTTGGAGGAGTTCTGCTGTATGTAGCAATATCTACTGTAAGTCTACATTAAAACAACTGACATAGCCTGGCCGTATTGAATCGATGGCAGCTTGGAGGAGTTCTACTGTATGTAACAGTATCTACTGTAAGTCTACAGTAAAACAACTGAGATAGCCTGGCCGTATTGAATCGATGGCAGCTTGGAGGAGTTCTACTATATGTAGCAATATCTGCTGTAAGTCTTCAGTAAAACAACTGAGATAGCCTGGCCGTATTGGATCGTTGGCAGCTTGGAGGAGTTCTACTGTATGTAGCAATATCTACTGTAAGTACACAGTAAAACAACTGACATAGCCTGGCCGTATTGAATCGATGGCAGATTGGAGGAGCTCTACTGTATGTAGCAATATCTACTGTAAGTCTACAGTAAAACAACTGAGATAGCCTGGCCGTATTGAATCGATGGCAGCTTGGAGGAGTTCTGCTGTATGTAGCAATATCTACTGTAAGTCTACAGTAAAACAACTGAGATAGCCTGGCCGTATTGGATCGTTGGCAGCTTGGATGAGTTCTACTGTATGTAGCAATATCTACTGTAAGTCTACAGTGAAACAACTGATAGAGCCTGGCCGTATTGGATCGATGGCAGCTTGGAGGAGTTCTACTGTATGTAGCAATATCTACTGTAAGTCTACAGTAAAACAACTGAGAAAGCCTGGCCGTATTGAATCGGAGGCAGCTTGGAGGAGTTCTACAGTATGTAGCAATATCTACTGTAAGTCTACAGTAAAACAACTGAGATAGCCTGGCCGTATTGAATCGATGGCAGCTTGGAGGAGTTCTGCTGTATGTAGCAATATCTACTGTAAGTCTACAGTAAAACAACTGAGATAGCCTGGCCGTATTGAATCGATGGCAGCTTGTAGGAGTTCTACTGTATGTAACAGTATCTACTGTAAGTCTACAGTAAAACAACTGAGATAGCCTGGCCGTATTGGATCGATGGCAGCTTGTAGGAGTTCTACTATATGTAGCAATATCTGCTGTAAGTCTACAATAAAACAACTGAGATTGCCTGGCCGTATTGGATCGTTGTCAGCTTGGAGGAGTTCTACTGTATGTAGCAATATCTACTGTAAGTCTACAGTAAAACAACTGATAGATCCTGGCCGTATTGGATCGATGGCAGCTTGGAGGAGTTCTACTGTATGTAGCAATACCTACTGTAAGTCTACATTAAAACAACTGATATAGACTGGCCGTATTGGATCGATGGCAGCTTGGAGGAGTTCTACTGTATGTAACAATATCTACTGTAAGTCTTCAGTAGAACAACTGAGATAGCCTGGCCGTATTGAATCGATGGCAGCTTGGAGGAGTTCTGCTTTATGAAGCAATATCTACTGTAAGTCTACAGTAAAACAACTGAGATAGCCTGGCCGTATTGGATCGTTGGCAGCTTGGAGGAGTTCTGCTTTATGAAGCAATATCTACTGTAAGTCTACAGTAAAACAACTGAGATAGCCTGGCCGTATTGAATCGATGGCAGCTTGGAGGAGTTCTACTATATGTAGCAATATCTGCTGTAAGTCTACAGTAAAACAACTGAGATAGCCTGGCCGTATTGGATTTTTGGCAGCTTGGAGGAGTTCTGCTTCATGAAGCAATATCTACTGTAAGTCTACAGTAAAACAACTGAGATAGCCTGGCCGTATTGAATCGATGGCAGCTTGGGGGAGTTCTAGTGTATGTAGCAATATCTACTGTAAATCTACAGTAAAACAACTGAGATAGCCTGGCCGTATTGAATCGATGGCAGCTTGGAGGAGTTCTACTATATGTAGCAAAATCTGCTGTAAGTCTACAATAAAACAACTGAGATAGCCTGGCCGTATTGGATCGTTGGCAGCTTGGAGGAGTTCTACTGTATGTAGCAATATCTACTGTAAGTATACAGTAAAACAACTGACATAGCCTGGCCGTATTGAATCGATGGCAGCTTGGAGGTTTTCTACTGTATGTAGCAATATCTACTGTAAGTCTACAGTAAAACAACTGAGATAGCCTGGCCGTATTGAATCGATGGCAGCTTGGAGGAGTTCTGCTGTATGTAGCAATATCTACTGTAAGTCTACATTAAAACAACTGACATAGCCTGGCCGTATTGAATCGATGGCAGCTTGGAGGAGTTCTACTGTATGTAACAGTATCTACTGTAAGTCTACAGTAAAACAACTGAGATAGCCTGGCCGTATTGAATCGATGGCAGCTTGGAGGAGTTCTACTATATGTAGCAATATCTGCTGTAAGTCTTCAGTAAAACAACTGAGATAGCCTGGCCGTATTGGATCGTTGGCAGCTTGGAGGAGTTCTACTGTATGTAGCAATATCTACTGTAAGTACACAGTAAAACAACTGACATAGCCTGGCCGTATTGAATCGATGGCAGCTTGGAGGAGCTCTACTGTATGTAGCAATATCTACTGTAAGTCTACAGTAAAACAACTGAGATAGCCTGGCCGTATTGAATCGATGGCAGCTTGGAGGAGTTCTGCTGTATGTAGCAATATCTACTGTAAGTCTACAGTAAAACAACTGAGATAGCGTGGCCGTATTGGATCGTTGGCAGCTTGGATGAGTTCTACTGTATGTAGCAATATCTACTGTAAGTCTACAGTGAAACAACTGATAGAGCCTGGCCGTATTGGATCGATGGCAGCTTGGAGGAGTTCTACTGTATGTAGCAATATCTACTGTAAGTCTACAGTAAAACAACTGAGAAAGCCTGGCCGTATTGAATCGGAGGCAGCTTGGAGGAGTTCTACTGTATGTAGCAATATCTACTGTAAGTCTACAGTAAAACAACTGAGATAGCCTGGCCGTATTGAATCGATGGCAGCTTGGAGGAGTTCTGCTGTATGTAGCAATATCTACTGTAAGTCTACAGTAAAACAACTGAGATAGCCTGGCCGTATTGAATCGATGGCAGCTTGTAGGAGTTCTACTGTATGTAACAGTATCTACTGTAAGTCTACAGTAAAACAACTGAGATAGCCTGGCCGTATTGGATCGATGGCAGCTTGTAGGAGTTCTACTATATGTAGCAATATCTGCTGTAAGTCTACAATAAAACAACTGAGATTGCCTGGCCGTATTGGATCGTTGTCAGCTTGGAGGAGTTCTACTGTATGTAGCAATATCTACTGTAAGTCTACAGCAAAACAACTGATAGATCCTGGCCGTATTGGATCGATGGCAGCTTGGAGGAGTTCTACTGTATGTAGCAATACCTACTGTAAGTCTACATTAAAACAACTGATATAGACTGGCCGTATTGGATCGATGGCAGCTTGGAGGAGTTCTACTGTATGTAACAATATCTACTGTAAGTCTTCAGTAGAACAACTGAGATAGCCTGGCCGTATTGAATCGATGGCAGCTTGGAGGAGTTCTGCTTTATGAAGCAATATCTACTGTAAGTCTACAGTAAAACAACTGAGATAGCCTGGCCGTATTGAATCGATGGCAGCTTGGGGGAGTTCTAGTGTATGTAGCAATATCTACTGTAAATCTACAGTAAAACAACTGAGATAGCCTGGCCGTATTGAATAGATGGCAGCTTGGAGGAGTTCTACTATATGTAGCAAAATCTGCTGTAAGTCTACAATAAAACAACTGAGATAGCCTGGCCGTATTGGATCGTTGGCAGCTTGGAGGAGTTCTACTGTATGTAGCAATATCTACTGTAAGTATACAGTAAAACAACTGACATAGCCTGGCCGTATTGAATCGATGGCAGCTTGGAGGTTTTCTACTGTATGTAGCAATATCTACTGTAAGTCTACAGTAAAACAACTGAGATAGCCTGGCCGTATTGAATCGATGGCAGCTTGGAGGAGTTCTGCTGTATGTAGCAATATCTACTGTAAGTCTACATTAAAACAACTGACATAGCCTGGCCGTATTGAATCGATGGCAGCTTGGAGGAGTTCTACTGTATGTAACAGTATCTACTGTAAGTCTACAGTAAAACAACTGAGATAGCCTGGCCGTATTGAATCGATGGCAGCTTGGAGGAGTTCTACTATATGTAGCAATATCTGCTGTAAGTCTTCAGTAAAACAACTGAGATAGCCTGGCCGTATTGGATCGTTGGCAGCTTGGAGGAGTTCTACTGTATGTAGCAATATCTACTGTAAGTATACAGTAAAACAACTGATATAGCCTGGCCGTATTGAATCGATGGCAGCTTGGAGGAGCTCTACTGTATGTAGCAATATCTACTGTAAGTCTACAGTAAAACAACTGAGATAGCCTGGCCGTATTGAATCGATGGCAGCTTGGAGGAGTTCTGCTGTATGTAGCAATATCTACTGTAAGTCTACAGTAAAACAACTGAGATAGCCTGGCCGTATTGGATCGTTGGCAGCTTGGATGAGTTCTACTGTATGTAGCAATATCTACTGTAAGTCTACAGTGAAACAACTGATAGAGCCTGGCCGTATTGGATCGATGGCAGCTTGGAGGAGTTCTACTGTATGTAGCAATATCTACTGTAAGTCTACAGTAAAACAACTGAGAAAGCCTGGCCGTATTGAATCGGAGGCAGCTTGGAGGAGTTCTACTGTATGTAGCAATATCTACTGTAAGTCTACAGTAAAACAACTGAGATAGCCTGGCCATATTGAATCGATGGCAGCTTGGAGGAGTTCTACTATATGTAGCAATATCTGCTGTAAGTCTACAGTAAAACAACTGAGATAGCCTGGCCGTATTGGATCGTTGGCAGCTTGGAGGAGTTCTACTGAATGTAGCAATATCTACTGTAAGTATACAGTAAAACAACTGACATAGCCTGTCCGTATTGAATCGATGGCAGCTTGGAGGAGCTCTACTGTATGTAGCAATATCTACTGTAAGTCTACAGTAAAACAACTGAGATAGCCTGGCCGTATTGAATCGATGGCAGCTTGGAGGAGTTCTGCTGTATGTAGCAATATCTACTGTAAGTCTACAGTAAAACAACTGAGATAGCCTGGCCGTATTGAATCGATGGCAGCTTGGAGGAGTTCTACTATATGTAGCAATATCTGCTGTAAGTCTACAGTAAAACAACTGAGATAGCCTGGCCGTATTGGATCGTTGGCAGCTTGGAGGAGTTCTGCTTTATGAAGCAATATCTACTGTAAGTCTACAGTAAAACAACTGAGATAGCCTGGCCGTATTGAATCGATGGCAGCTTGGGGGAGTTCTAGTGTATGTAGCAATATCTACTGTAAATCTACAGTAAAACAACTGAGATAGCCTGGCCGTATTGAATCGATGGCAGCTTGGAGGAGTTCTACTATATGTAGCAAAATCTGCTGTAAGTCTACAATAAAACAACTGAGATAGCCTGGCCGTATTGGATCGTTGGCAGCTTGGAGGAGTTCTACTGTATGTAGCAATATCTACTGTAAGTATACAGTAAAACAACTGACATAGCCTGGCCGTATTGAATCGATGGCAGCTTGGAGGTTTTCTACTGTATGTAGCAATATCTACTGTAAGTCTACAGTAAAACAACTGAGATAGCCTGGCCGTATTGAATCGATGGCAGCTTGGAGGAGTTCTGCTGTATGTAGCAATATCTACTGTAAGTCTACATTAAAACAACTGACATAGCCTGGCCGTATTGAATCGATGGCAGCTTGGAGGAGTTCTACTGTATGTAACAGTATCTACTGTAAGTCTACAGTAAAACAAATGAGATAGCCTGGCCGTATTGAATCGATGGCAGCTTGGAGGAGTTCTACTATATGTAGCAATATCTGCTGTAAGTCTTCAGTAAAACAACTGAGATAGCCTGGCCGTATTGGATCGTTGGCAGCTTGGAGGAGTTCTACTGTATGTAGCAATATCTACTGTAAGTATACAGTAAAACAACTGACATAGCCTGGCCGTATTGAATCGATGGCAGCTTGGAGGAGCTCTACTGTATGTAGCAATATCTACTGTAAGTCTACAGTAAAACAACTGAGATAGCCTGGCCGTATTGAATCGATGGCAGCTTGGAGGAGTTCTGCTGTATGTAGCAATATCTACTGTAAGTCTACAGTAAAACAACTGAGATAGCCTGGCCGTATTGGATCGTTGGCAGCTTGGATGAGTTCTACTGTATGTAGCAATATCTACTGTAAGTCTACAGTGAAACAACTGATAGAGCCTGGCCGTATTGGATCGATGGCAGCTTGGAGGAGTTCTACTGTATGTAGCAATATCTACTGTAAGTCTACAGTAAAACAACTGAGAAAGCCTGGCCGTATTGAATCGGAGGCAGCTTGGAGGAGTTCTACTGTATGTAGCAATATCTACTGTAAGTCTACAGTAAAACAACTGAGATAGCCTGGCCGTATTGAATCGATGGCAGCTTGGAGGAGTTCTACTGTATGTAACAGTATCTACTGTAAGTCTACAGTAAAACAACTGAGATAGCCTGGCCATATTGAATCGATGGCAGCTTGGAGGAGTTCTACTATATGTAGCAATATCTGCTGTAAGTCTACAGTAAAACAACTGAGATAGCCTGGCCGTATTGGATCGTTGGCAGCTTGGAGGAGTTCTACTGTATGTAGCAATATCTACTGTAAGTATACAGTAAAACAACTGACATAGCCTGTCCGTATTGAATCGATGGCAGCTTGGAGGAGCTCTACTGTATGTAGCAATATCTACTGTAAGTCTACAGTAAAACAACTGAGATAGCCTGGCCGTATTGAATCGATGGCAGCTTGGAGGAGTTCTGCTGTATGTAGCAATATCTACTGTAAGTCTACAGTAAAACAACTGAGATAGCCTGGCCGTATTGAATCGATGGCAGCTTGGAGGAGTTCTACTATATGTAGCAATATCTGCTGTAAGTCTACAGTAAAACAACTGAGATAGCCTGGCCGTATTGGATCGTTGGCAGCTTGGAGGAATTCTACTGTATGTAACATTATCTACTGTAAGTATACAGTAAAACAACTGAGATAGCCTGGCAGTATTGAATCGATGGCAGCTTGGAGGAGTTCTACTATATGTAGCAATATCTGCTGTAGGTCTACAGTAAAACAACTGAGATAACCTGGCCGTATTGGATCTTTGGCAGCTTGGAGGAGTTCTACTGTATGTGGCAATATCTACTGTAAGTATACAGTAAAACAACTGACATAGCCTGGCCGTATTGAAACGATGGCAGCTTGGAGGATTTCGGCTGTATGTAGCAATATCTACTGTAAGTCTACAGTAAAACAACTGAGATAGCCTGGCCGTATTTAATCGATGGCAGCTTGTAGGAGTTCTACTGTATGTAACAGTATATACTGTAAGTCTACAGTAAAACAACTGAGATAGCCTGGCCGTATTGGATCGATGGCAGCTTGTAGGAGTTCTACTATATGTAGCAATATCTGCTGTAAATCTACAATAAAACAACTGAGATAGCCTGGCCGTATTGGATCGTTGGCAGCTTGGAGGAGTTCTACTGTATGTAGCAATATCTACTGTAAGTCTACAGTAAAACAACTGATAGATCCTGGCCGTATTGGATCGATGGCAGCTTGGAGCAGTTCTACTGTATGTAGCAATATCTACTGTAAGTCTACAGTAAAACAACTGAGAAAGCCTGGCCGTATTGGATCGTTGGCAGCTTGGATGAGTTCTACTGTATGTAGCAATATCTACTGTAAGTCTACAGTGAAACAACTGATAGAGCCTGGCCGTATTGGATCGATGGCAGCTTGGAGGAGTTCTACTGTATGTAGCAATATCTACTGTAAGTCTACAGTAAAACAACTGAGAAAGCCTGGCCGTATTGAATCGGAGGCAGCTTGGAGGAGTTCTACTGTATGTAGCAATATCTACTGTAAGTCTACAGTAAAACAACTGAGATAGCCTGGCCGTATTGAATCGATGGCAGCTTGGAGGAGTTCTACTGTATGTAACAGTATCTACTGTAAGTCTACAGTAAAACAACTGAGATAGCCTGGCCATATTGAATCGATGGCAGCTTGGAGGAGTTCTACTATATGTAGCAATATCTGCTGTAAGTCTACAGTAAAACAACTGAGATAGCCTGGCCGTATTGGATCGTTGGCACCTTGGAGGAGTTCTACTGTATGTAGCAATATCTACTGTAAGTATACAGTAAAACAACTGACATAGCCTGGCCGTATTGGATCTTTGGCAGCTTGGAGGAGTTCTACTGTATGTGGCAATATCTACTGTAAGTATACAGTAAAACAACTGACATAGCCTGGCCGTATTGAAACGATGGCAGCTTGGAGGATTTCTGCTGTATGTAGCAATATCTACTGTAAGTCTACAGTAAAACAACTGAGATAGCCTGGCCGTATTTAATCGATGGCAGCTTGTAGGAGTTCTACTGTATGTAACAGTATCTACTGTAAGTCTACAGTAAAACAACTGAGATAGCCTGGCCGTATTGGATCGATGGCAGCTTGTAGGAGTTCTACTATATGTAGCAATATCTGCTGTAAGTCTACAATAAAACAACTGAGATAGCCTGGCCGTATTGGATCGTTGGCAGCTTGGAGGAGTTCTACTGTATGTAGCAATATCTACTGTAAGTCTACAGTAAAACAACTGATAGATCCTGGCCGTATTGGATCGATGGCAGCTTGGAGCAGTTCTACTGTATGTAGCAATATCTACTGTAAGTCTACATTAAAACAACTGATATAGCCTGGCCGTATTGGATCGATGGCAGCTTGGAGGAGTTCTACTGTATGTAACAATATCTATTGTAAGTCTTCAGTAGAACAACTGAGATAGCCTGGCCGTATTGGATCGATGGCAGTTTGGAGGAGTTCTGCTGTATGAAGCAATATCTACTGTAAGTCTACAGTAAAACAACTGATATAGCCTGGCCGTATTGAATCGATGGCAGCTTGGGGGAGTTCTACTGTATGTAGCAATATCTACTGTAAGTCTACAGTAAAACAACTGAGAAAGCCTGGCCGTATTGAATCGGAGGCAGCTTGGAGGAGTTCTACTGTATGTAGCAATATCTACTGTAAGTCTACAGTAAAACAACTGAGATAGCCTGGCCGTATTGAATCGATGGCAGCTTGGCGGAGTTCTACTGTATGTAGCAAAATCTACTGTAAGTCTACAGTAAAACAACTGAGATAGCCTGGCCGTATTGAATCGATGGCAGCTTGGAGGAGTTCTACTATATGTAGCAATATCTGCTATAATTCTTCATTAAAACAACTGAGATAGCCTGGCCGTATTGGATCGTTGGCAGCTTGGAGGAGTTCTACTTTATGTAGCAATATCTACTGTAAGTATACAGTAAAACAACTGAGATAGCCTGGCCGTATTGGATCGTTGGCAGCTTGGAGGAGTTCTACTGTATGTAGCAATATCTACTGTAAGTATACAGTAAAACAACTGACATAGCCTGGCCGTATTGAATCGATGGCCGCTTGGAGGATTTCTACTGTATGTAGCAATATCTACTGTAAGTCTACAATAAAACAACTGAGATAGCCTGGCCGTATTGAATCGATGGCAGCTTGGAGGAGTTCTGCTGTATGTAGCAATATCTACTGTAAGTCTACAGTAAAACAACTGAGATAGCCTGGCCGTATTGAATCGATGGCAGCTTGGAGGAGTTCTACTGTATGTAATAGTATCTACTGTAAGTCTACAGTAAAACAACTGAGATAGCCTGGCCGTATTGGATCGATGGCAGCTTGGAGGAGTTCTACTATATGTAGCAATATCTGCTGTAAGTCTACAGTAAAACAACTGAGATAGCCTGGCTGTATTGGATCGTTGGCAGCTTGGAGGAGTTCTACTGTATGTAGCAATATCTACTGTAAGTCTACAGTAAAACAACTGATAGATCCTGGCCGTTTTGGATCGATGGCAGCTTGGAGGAGTTCTACTGTATGTAGCAATATCTACTGTAAGTCTACATTAAAACAACTGATATAGCCTGGCGGTATTGGATCGATGGCAGCTTGGAGGAGTTCTACTGTATGTAACAATATCTACTGTAAGTCTACAGTAGAACAACTGAGATAGCCTGGCCGTATTGGATCGATGGCTGTTTGGAGGAGTTCTGCTGTATGAAGCAATATCTACTGTAAGTCTACAGTAAAACAACTGAGATAGCCTGGCCGTATTGAATCGATGGCAGCTTGTAGGAGTTCTACTGTATGTAACAGTATCTACTGTAAGTCTACAGTAAAACAACTGAGATAGCCTGGCCGTATTGGATCGATGGCAGCTTGTAGGAGTTCTACTATATGTAGCAATATCTGCTGTAAGTCTACAATAAAACAACTGAGATAGCCTGGCCGTCTTGGATCGTTGGCAGCTTGGAGGAGTTCTACTGTATGTAGCAATATCTACTGTAAGTCTACAGTAAAACAACTGATAGATCCTGGCCGTATTGGATCGATGGCAGCTTGGAGGAGTTCTACTGTATGTAGCAATATCTACTGTAAGTCTACATTAAAACAACTGATATAGCCTGGCCGTATTGGATCGATGGCAGCTTGGAGGAGTTCTACTGTATGTAACAATATATATTGTAAGTCTTCAGTAGAACAACTGAGATAGCCTGGCCGTATTGGATCGATGGCAGTTTGGAGGAGTTCTGCTGTATGAAGCAATATCTACTGTAAGTCTACAGTAAAACAACTGATATAGCCTGGCCGTATTGAATCGATGGCAGCTTGGGGGAGTTCTACTGTATGTAGCAATATCTACTGTAAGTCTACAGTAAAACAACTGAGAAAGCCTGGCCGTATTGAATCGGAGGCAGCTTGGAGGAGTTCTACTGTATGTAGCAATATCTACTGTAAGTCTACAGTAAAACAACTGAGATAGCCTGGCCGTATTGAATCGATGGCAGCTTGGCGGAGTTCTACTGTATGTAGCAATATCTACTGTAAGTCTACAGTAAAACAACTGAGATAGCCTGGCCGTATTGAATCGATGGCAGCTTGGAGGAGTTCTACTATATGTAGCAATATCTGCTATAAGTCTTCATTAAAACAACTGAGATAGCCTGGCCGTATTGGATCGTTGGCAGCTTGGAGGAGTTCTACTTTATGTAGCAATATCTACTGTAAGTATACAGTAAAACAACTGAGATAGCCTGGCCGTATTGGATCGTTGGCAGCTTGGAGGAGTTCTACTGTATGTAGCAATATCTACTGTAAGTATACAGTAAAACAACTGACATAGCCTGGCCGTATTGAATCGATGGCCGCTTGGAGGATTTCTACTGTATGTAGCAATATCTACTGTAAGTCTACAATAAAACAACTGAGATAGCCTGGCCGTATTGAATCGATGGCAGCTTGGAGGAGTTCTGCTGTATGTAGCAATATCTACTGTAAGTCTACAGTAAAACAACTGAGATAGCCTGGCCGTATGTAATCGATGGCAGCTTGGAGGAGTTCTACTGTATGTAATAGTATCTACTGTAAGTCTACAGTAAAACAACTGAGATAGCCTGGCCGTATTGGATCGATGGCAGCTTGTAGGAGTTCTACTATATGTAGCAATATCTGCTGTAAGTCTACAATAAAACAACTGAGATAGCCTGGCCGTATTGGATCGTTGGCAGCTTGGAGGAGTTCTACTGTATGTAGCAATATCTACTGTAAGTCTACAGTAAAACAACTGATAGATCCTGGCCGTATTGGATCGATGGCAGCTTGGAGCAGTTCTACTGTATGTAGCAATATCTACTGTAAGTCTACATTAAAACAACTGATATAGCCTGGCCGTATTGGATCGATGGCAGCTTGGAGGAGTTCTACTGTATGTAACAATATCTATTGTAAGTCTTCAGTAGAACAACTGAGATAGCCTGGCCGTATTGGATCGATGGCAGTTTGGAGGAGTTCTGCTGTATGAAGCAATATCTACTGTAAGTCTACAGTAAAACAACTGATATAGCCTGGCCGTATTGAATCGATGGCAGCTTGGGGGAGTTCTACTGTATGTAGCAATATCTACTGTAAGTCTACAGTAAAACAACTGAGAAAGCCTGGCCGTATTGAATCGGAGGCAGCTTGGAGGAGTTCTACTGTATGTAGCAATATCTACTGTAAGTCTACAGTAAAACAACTGAGATAGCCTGGCCGTATTGAATCGATGGCAGCTTGGCGGAGTTCTACTGTATGTAGCAAAATCTACTGTAAGTCTACAGTAAAACAACTGAGATAGCCTGGCCGTATTGAATCGATGGCAGCTTGGAGGAGTTCTACTATATGTAGCAATATCTGCTATAATTCTTCATTAAAACAACTGAGATAGCCTGGCCGTATTGGATCGTTGGCAGCTTGGAGGAGTTCTACTTTATGTAGCAATATCTACTGTAAGTATACAGTAAAACAACTGAGATAGCCTGGCCGTATTGGATCGTTGGCAGCTTGGAGGAGTTCTACTGTATGTAGCAATATCTACTGTAAGTATACAGTAAAACAACTGACATAGCCTGGCCGTATTGAATCGATGGCCGCTTGGAGGATTTCTACTGTATGTAGCAATATCTACTGTAAGTCTACAATAAAACAACTGAGATAGCCTGGCCGTATTGAATCGATGGCAGCTTGGAGGAGTTCTGCTGTATGTAGCAATATCTACTGTAAGTCTACAGTAAAACAACTGAGATAGCCTGGCCGTATTGAATCGATGGCAGCTTGGAGGAGTTCTACTGTATGTAATAGTATCTACTGTAAGTCTACAGTAAAACAACTGAGATAGCCTGGCCGTATTGGATCGATGGCAGCTTGGAGGAGTTCTACTATATGTAGCAATATCTGCTGTAAGTCTACAGTAAAACAACTGAGATAGCCTGGCTGTATTGGATCGTTGGCAGCTTGGAGGAGTTCTACTGTATGTAGCAATATCTACTGTAAGTCTACAGTAAAACAACTGATAGATCCTGGCCGTTTTGGATCGATGGCAGCTTGGAGGAGTTCTACTGTATGTAGCAATATCTACTGTAAGTCTACATTAAAACAACTGATATAGCCTGGCGGTATTGGATCGATGGCAGCTTGGAGGAGTTCTACTGTATGTAACAATATCTACTGTAAGTCTACAGTAGAACAACTGAGATAGCCTGGCCGTATTGGATCGATGGCTGTTTGGAGGAGTTCTGCTGTATGAAGCAATATCTACTGTAAGTCTACAGTAAAACAACTGAGATAGCCTGGCCGTATTGAATCGATGGCAGCTTGTAGGAGTTCTACTGTATGTAACAGTATCTACTGTAAGTCTACAGTAAAACAACTGAGATAGCCTGGCCGTATTGGATCGATGGCAGCTTGTAGGAGTTCTACTATATGTAGCAATATCTGCTGTAAGTCTACAATAAAACAACTGAGATAGCCTGGCCGTCTTGGATCGTTGGCAGCTTGGAGGAGTTCTACTGTATGTAGCAATATCTACTGTAAGTCTACAGTAAAACAACTGATAGATCCTGGCCGTATTGGATCGATGGCAGCTTGGAGGAGTTCTACTGTATGTAGCAATATCTACTGTAAGTCTACATTAAAACAACTGATATAGCCTGGCCGTATTGGATCGATGGCAGCTTGGAGGAGTTCTACTGTATGTAACAATATATATTGTAAGTCTTCAGTAGAACAACTGAGATAGCCTGGCCGTATTGGATCGATGGCAGTTTGGAGGAGTTCTGCTGTATGAAGCAATATCTACTGTAAGTCTACAGTAAAACAACTGATATAGCCTGGCCGTATTGAATCGATGGCAGCTTGGGGGAGTTCTACTGTATGTAGCAATATCTACTGTAAGTCTACAGTAAAACAACTGAGAAAGCCTGGCCGTATTGAATCGGAGGCAGCTTGGAGGAGTTCTACTGTATGTAGCAATATCTACTGTAAGTCTACAGTAAAACAAATGAGATAGCCTGGCCGTATTGAATCGATGGCAGCTTGGCGGAGTTCTACTGTATGTAGCAATATCTACTGTAAGTCTACAGTAAAACAACTGAGATAGCCTGGCCGTATTGAATCGATGGCAGCTTGGAGGAGTTCTACTATATGTAGCAATATCTGCTATAAGTCTTCATTAAAACAAATGAGATAGCCTGGCCGTATTGGATCGTTGGCAGCTTGGAGGAGTTCTACTTTATGTAGCAATATCTACTGTAAGTATACAGTAAAACAACTGAGATAGCCTGGCCGTATTGGATCGTTGGCAGCTTGGAGGAGTTCTACTGTATGTAGCAATATCTACTGTAAGTATACAGTAAAACAACTGACATAGCCTGGCCGTATTGAATCGATGGCCGCTTGGAGGATTTCTACTGTATGTAGCAATATCTACTGTAAGTCTACAATAAAACAACTGAGATAGCCTGGCCGTATTGAATCGATGGCAGCTTGGAGGAGTTCTGCTGTATGTAGCAATATCTACTGTAAGTCTACAGTAAAACAACTGAGATAGCCTGGCCGTATTTAATCGATGGCAGCTTGGAGGAGTTCTACTGTATGTAATAGTATCTACTGTAAGTCTACAGTAAAACAACTGAGATAGCCTGGCCGTATTGGATCGATGGCAGCTTGGAGGAGTTCTACTATATGTAGCAATATCTGCTGTAAGTCTACAGTAAAACAACTGAGATAGCCTGGCCGTATTGGATCGTTGGCAGCTTGGAGGAGTTCTACTGTATGTAGCAATATCTACTGTAAGTCTACATTAAAACAACTGATAGATCCTGGCCGTATTGGATCGATGGCAGCTTGGAGGAGTTCTACTGTATGTAGCAATATCTACTGTAAGTCTACATTAAAACAACTAATATAGCCTGGCCGTATTGGATCGATGGCAGCTTGGAGGAGTTCTACTGTATGTAACAATATCTACTGTAAGTCTACAGTAGAACAACTGAGATAGCCTGGCCGTATTGGATCGATGGCAGTTTGGAGGAATTCTACTGTATGTAGCAATATCTACTGTAAGTCTACAGTAAAACAACTGAGAAAGCCTGGCCGTATTGAATCGGAGGCAGCTTGGAGGAGTTCTACTGTATGTAGCAATATCTACTGTAAGTCTACAGTAAAACAACTGAGATAGACTGGCCGTATTGAATCGATGGCAGCTTGGCGGAGTTCTACTGTATGTAGCAATATCTACTGTAAGTCTACAGTAAAACAACTGAGATAGCCTGGCCGTATTGAATCGATGGCAGCTTGGAGGAGTTCTACTGTATGTAACAGTATCTACTGTAAGTCTACAGTAAAACAACTGAGATAGCCTGGCCGTATTGAATCGATGGCAGCTTGGAGGAGTTCTACTATATGTAGCAATATCTGCTGTAAGTCTTCAGTAAAACAACTGAGATAGCCTGGCCGTATTGGATCGTTGGCAGCTTGGAGGAGTTCTACTGTATGTAGCAATATCTACTGTAAGTATACAGTAAAACAACTGACATAGCCTGGCCGTATTGAATCGATGGCAGCTTGGAGGAGTTCAGCTGTATGTAGCAATATCTACTGTAAGTCTACAGTAAAACAACTGAGATAGCCTGGCCGTATTGAATCGATGGCAGCTTGGAGGAGTTCTACTGTATGTAACAGTATCTACTGTAAGTCTACAGTAAAACAACTGAGATAGCGTGGCCGTATTGGATCGTTGGCATCTTGGAGGAGTTCTACTGTATGTAGCAATATCTACTGTAAGTATACAGTAAAAACAACTGATATAGCCTGGCCGTATTGAATCGATGGCAGCTTGGAGGAGTTCTACTGTATGTAGCAATATCTACTGTAAGTCTACAGTAAAACAACTGAGATAGCGTGGCCGTATTGGATCGTTGGCATCTTGGAGGAGTTCTACTGTATGTAGCAATATCTACTGTAAGTCTAAAGTAGAACAACTGAGATAGCCCGGCCGTATTGGATCGATGGTAGTTTGGAGGAGTTCTGCTGTATGAAGCAATATCTACTGTAAGTCTACAGTAAAACAACTGAGATAGCCTGGCCGTATTGAATCGATGGCAGCTTGGGGGAGTTCTACTGTATGTAGCAATATCTACTGTAAGTCTACAGTAAAACAACTGAGAAAGCCTGGCCGTATTGAATCGGAGGCAGCTTGGAGGAGTTCTACTGTATGTAGCAATATCTACTGTAAGTCTACAGTAACACAACTGAGATAGCCTGGCCGTATTGAATCGATGGCAGCTTGGCGGAGTTCTACTGTATGTAGCAATATCTACTGTAAGTCTACCGTAAAACAACTGAGATAGCCTGGCCGTATTGAATCGATGGCAGCTTGGAGGAGTTCTACTGTATGTAACAGTATCTACTGTAAGTCTACAGTAAAACAACTGAGATAGCCAGGCCGTATTGAATCGATGGCAGCTTGGAGGAGTTCTACTATATGTAGCAATATCTGCTGTAAGTCTTCAGTAAAACAACTGAGATAGCCTGGCCGTATTGGATCGTTGGCAGCTTGGAGGAGTTCTACTGTATGTAGCAATATCTACTGTAAGTCTACAGTAAAACAACTGAGATAGCCTGGCCGTATTGAATCGATGGCAGCTTGGCGGAGTTCTACTGTATGTAGCAATATCTACTGTAAGTCTACAGTAAAACAACTGAGATAGCCTGGCCGTATTGAATCGATGGCAGCTTGGAGGAGTTCTACTGTATGTAACAGTATCTACTGTAAGTCTACAGTAAAACAACTGAGATAGCCAGGCCGTATTGAATCGATGGCAGCTTGGAGGAGTTCTACTATATGTAGCAATATCTGCTGTAAGTCTTCAGTAAAACAACTGAGATAGCCTGGCCGTATTGGATCGTTGGCAGCTTGGAGGAGTTCTACTTTATGTAGCAATATCTACTGTAAGTATACAGTAAAACAACTGAGATAGCCTGGCCGTATTGGATCGTTGGCAGCTTGGAGGAGTTCTACTGTATGTAGCAATATCTACTGTAAGTATACAATAAAACAACTGACATAGCCTGGCCGTATTGAATCGATGGCCGCTTGGAGGATTTCTACTGTATGTAGCAATATCTACTGTAAGTCTACAGTAAAACAACTGAGATAGCCTGGCCGTATTGAATCGATGGCAGCTTGGAGGAGTTCTGCTGTATGTAGCAATATCTACTGTAAGTCTACAGTAAAACAACTGAGATAGCCTGGCCGTATTGAATCGATGGCAGCTTGGAGGAGTTCTACTGTATGTAACAGTATCTACTTTAAGTCTACAGTAACACAACTGAGATAGCCTGGCCGTATTGGATCGATGGCAGCTTGGAGGAGTTCTACTATATGTAGCAATATCTGCTGTAAGTCTACAGTAAAACAACTGAGATAGCCTGGCCGTATTGGATCGTTGGCAGCTTGGAGGAGTTCTACTGTATGTAGCAATATCTACTGTAAGTCTACAGTAAAACAACTGATAGATCCTGGCCGTATTGGATCGATGGCAGCTTGGAGGAGTTCTACTGTATGTAGCAATATCTACTGTAAGTCTACATTAAAACAACTGATATAGCCTGGCCGTATTGGATCGATGGCAGCTTGGAGGAGTTCTACTGTATGTAACAATATCTACTGTAAGTCTACAGTAGAACAACTGAGATAGCCTGGCCGTATTGGATCGATGGCAGTTTGGAGGAGTTCTGCTGTATGAAGCAATATCTACTGTAAGTCTACAGTAAAACAACTGAGATAGCCTGGCCGTATTGAATCGATGGCAGCTTGGGGGAGTTCTACTGTATGTAGCAATATCTACTGTAAGTCTACAGTAAAACAACTGAGAAAGCCTGGCCGTATTGAATCGGAGGCAGCTTGGAAGATTTCTACTGTATGTAGCAATATCTACTGTAAGTCTACAGTAAAACAACTGAGATAGACTGGCCGTATTGAATCGATGGCAGCTTGGCGGAGTTCTGCTGTATGTAGCAATATCTACTGTAAGTCTACAGTAAAACAACTGAGATAGCCTGGCCGTATTGAATCGATGGCAGCTTGGAGGAGTTCTACTGTATGTAACAGTATCTACTGTAAGTCTACAGTAAAACAACTGAGATAGCCTGGCCGTATTGAATCGATGGCAGCTTGGAGGAGTTCTACTATATGTAGCAATATCTGCTGTAAGTCTTCAGTAAAACAACTGAGATAGCCTGGCCGTATTGGATCGTTGGCAGCTTGGAGGAGTTCTACTGTATGTAGCAATATCTACTGTAAGTATACAGTAAAACAACTGACATAGCCTGGCCGTATTGAATCGATGGCAGCTTGGAGGAGTTCTACTGTATGTAACAGTATATACTGTAAGTCTACAGTAAAACAACTGAGATAGCGTGGCCGTATTGGATCGTTGGCATCTTGGAGGAGTTCTACTGTATGTAGCAATATCTACTGTAAGTCTAAAGTAGAACAACTGAGATAGCCCGGCCGTATTGGATCGATGGTAGTTTGGAGGAGTTCTGCTGTATGAAGCAATATCTACTGTAAGTCTACAGTAAAACAACTGAGATAGCCTGGCCGTATTGAATCGATGGCAGCTTGGGGGAGTTCTACTGTATGTAGCAATATCTACTGTAAGTCTACAGTAAAACAACTGAGAAAGCCTGGCCGTATTGAATCGGAGGCAGCTTGGAGGAGTTCTACTGTATGTAGCAATATCTACTGTAAGTCTACAGTAACACAACTGAGATAGCCTGGCCGTATTGAATCGATGGCAGCTTGGCGGAGTTCTACTGTATGTAGCAATATCTACTGTAAGTCTACCGTAAAACAACTGAGATAGCCTGGCCGTATTGAATCGATGGCAGCTTGGAGGAGTTCTACTGTATGTAACAGTATCTACTGTAAGTCTACAGTAAAACAACTGAGATAGCCAGGCCGTATTGAATCGATGGCAGCTTGGAGGAGTTCTACTATATGTAGCAATATCTGCTGTAAGTCTTCAGTAAAACAACTGAGATAGCCTGGCCGTATTGGATCGTTGGCAGCTTGGAGGAGTTCTACTGTATGTAGCAATATCTACTGTAAGTCTACAGTAAAACAACTGAGATAGCCTGGCCGTATTGAATCGATGGCAGCTTGGCGGAGTTCTACTGTATGTAGCAATATCTACTGTAAGTCTACAGTAAAACAACTGAGATAGCCTGGCCGTATTGAATCGATGGCAGCTTGGAGGAGTTCTACTGTATGTAACAGTATCTACTGTAAGTCTACAGTAAAACAACTGAGATAGCCAGGCCGTATTGAATCGATGGCAGCTTGGAGGAGTTCTACTATATGTAGCAATATCTGCTGTAAGTCTTCAGTAAAACAACTGAGATAGCCTGGCCGTATTGGATCGTTGGCAGCTTGGAGGAGTTCTACTTTATGTAGCAATATCTACTGTAAGTATACAGTAAAACAACTGAGATAGCCTGGCCGTATTGGATCGTTGGCAGCTTGGAGGAGTTCTACTGTATGTAGCAATATCTACTGTAAGTATACAATAAAACAACTGACATAGCCTGGCCGTATTGAATCGATGGCCGCTTGGAGGATTTCTACTGTATGTAGCAATATCTACTGTAAGTCTACAGTAAAACAACTGAGATAGCCTGGCCGTATTGAATCGATGGCAGCTTGGAGGAGTTCTGCTGTATGTAGCAATATCTACTGTAAGTCTACAGTAAAACAACTGAGATAGCCTGGCCGTATTGAATCGATGGCAGCTTGGAGGAGTTCTACTGTATGTAACAGTATCTACTTTAAGTCTACAGTAACACAACTGAGATAGCCTGGCCGTATTGGATCGATGGCAGCTTGGAGGAGTTCTACTATATGTAGCAATATCTGCTGTAAGTCTACAGTAAAACAACTGAGATAGCCTGGCCGTATTGGATCGTTGGCAGCTTGGAGGAGTTCTACTGTATGTAGCAATATCTACTGTAAGTCTACAGTAAAACAACTGATAGATCCTGGCCGTATTGGATCGATGGCAGCTTGGAGGAGTTCTACTGTATGTAGCAATATCTACTGTAAGTCTACATTAAAACAACTGATATAGCCTGGCCGTATTGGATCGATGGCAGCTTGGAGGAGTTCTACTGTATGTAACAATATCTACTGTAAGTCTACAGTAGAACAACTGAGATAGCCTGGCCGTATTGGATCGATGGCAGTTTGGAGGAGTTCTGCTGTATGAAGCAATATCTACTGTAAGTCTACAGTAAAACAACTGAGATAGCCTGGCCGTATTGAATCGATGGCAGCTTGGGGGAGTTCTACTGTATGTAGCAATATCTACTGTAAGTCTACAGTAAAACAACTGAGAAAGCCTGGCCGTATTGAATCGGAGGCAGCTTGGAAGATTTCTACTGTATGTAGCAATATCTACTGTAAGTCTACAGTAAAACAACTGAGATAGACTGGCCGTATTGAATCGATGGCAGCTTGGCGGAGTTCTACTGTATGTAGCAATATCTACTGTAAGTCTACAGTAAAACAACTGAGATAGCCTGGCCGTATTGAATCGATGGCAGCTTGGAGGAGTTCTACTGTATGTAACAGTATCTACTGTAAGTCTACAGTAAAACAACTGAGATAGCCTGGCCGTATTGAATCGATGGCAGCTTGGAGGAGTTCTACTATATGTAGCAATATCTGCTGTAAGTCTTCAGTAAAACAACTGAGATAGCCTGGCCGTATTGGATCGTTGGCAGCTTGGAGGAGTTCTACTGTATGTAGCAATATCTACTGTAAGTATACAGTAAAACAACTGACATAGCCTGGCCGTATTGAATCGATGGCAGCTTGGAGGAGTTCTACTGTATGTAACAGTATATACTGTAAGTCTACAGTAAAACAACTGAGATAGCGTGGCCGTATTGGATCGTTGGCATCTTGGAGGAGTTCTACTGTATGTAGCAATATCTACTGTAAGTCTAAAGTAGAACAACTGAGATAGCCAGGCCGTATTGGATCGATGGTAGTTTGGAGGAGTTCTGCTGTATGAAGCAATATCTACTGTAAGTCTACAGTAAAACAACTGAGATAGCCTGGCCGTATTGAATCGATGGCAGCTTGGGGGATTTCTACTGTATGTAGCAATATCTACTGTAAGTCTACAGTAAAACAACTGAGAAAGCCTGGCCGTATTGAATCGGAGGCAGCTTGGAGGAGTTCTACTGTATGTAGCAATATCTACTGTAAGTCTACAGTAAAACAACTGAGATAGCCTGGCCGTATTGAATCGATGGCAGCTTGGCGGAGTTCTACTGTATGTAGCAATATCTACTGTAAGTCTACAGTAAAACAACTGAGATAGCCTGGCCGTATTGAATCGATGGCAGCTTGGAGGAGTTCTACTGTATGTAACAGTATCTACTGTAAGTCTACAGTAAAACAACTGAGATAGCCTGGCCGTATAGAATCGATGGCAGCTTGGAGGAGTTCTACTATATGTAGCAATATCTGCTGTAAGTCTTCAGCAAAACAACTGAGATAGCCTGGCCGTATTGGATCGTTGGCAGCTTGGAGGAGTTCTACTGTATGTAGCAATATCTACTGTAAGTATACAGTAAAACAACTGACATAGCCTGGCCGTATTGAATCGATGGCAGCTTGGAGGAGTTCTACTGTATGTAGCAATATCTACTGTAAGTCTACAGTAAAACAACTGAGATAGCCTGGCCGTATTGAATCGATGGCAGCTTGGAGGAGTTCAGCTGTATGTAGCAATATCTACTGTAAGTCTACAGTAAAACAACTGAGATAGCCTGGCCGTATTGAATCGATGGCAGCTTGGAGGAGTTCTACTGTATGTAACAGTATATACTGTAAGTCTACAGTAAAACAACTGAGATAGCGTGGCCGTATTGGATCGTTGGCATCTTGGAGGAGTTCTACTGTATGTAGCAATATCTACTGTAAGTCTACAGTAAAACAACTGAGATAGCCTGGCCGTATTGAATCGATGGCTGCTTGGAGGAGTTCTACTATATGTAGCAATATCTGCTGTAAGTCTACAGTAAAACAACTGAGATAGCCTGGCTGTATTGGATCGTTGGCAGCTTGGAGGAGTTCTACTGTATGTAGCAATATCTACTGTAAGTCTACAGTAAAACAACTGATAGATCCTGGCCGTTTTGGATCGATGGCAGCTTGGAGGAGTTCTACTGTATGTAGCAATATCTACTGTAAGTCTACATTAAAACAACTGATATAGCCTGGCGGTATTGGATCGATGGCAGCTTGGAGGAGTTCTACTGTATGTAACAATATCTACTGTAAGTCTACAGTAGAACAACTGAGATAGCCTGGCCGTATTGGATCGATGGCTGTTTGGAGGAGTTCTGCTGTATGAAGCAATATCTACTGTAAGTCTACAGTAAAACAACTGAGATAGCCTGGCCGTATTGAATCGATGGCAGCTTGTAGGAGTTCTACTGTATGTAACAGTATCTACTGTAAGTCTACAGTAAAACAACTGAGATAGCCTGGCCATATTGGATCGATGGCAGCTTGTAGGAGTTCTACTATATGTAGCAATATCTGCTGTAAGTCTACAATAAAACAACTGAGATAGCCTGGCCGTCTTGGATCGTTGGCAGCTTGGAGGAGTTCTACTGTATGTAGCAATATCTACTGTAAGTCTACAGTAAAACAACTGATAGATCCTGGCCGTATTGGATCGATGGCAGCTTGGAGGAGTTCTACTGTATGTAGCAATATCTACTGTAAGTCTACATTAAAACAACTGATATAGCCTGGCCGTATTGGATCGATGGCAGCTTGGAGGAGTTCTACTGTATGTAACAATATATATTGTAAGTCTTCAGTAGAACAACTGAGATAGCCTGGCCGTATTGGATCGATGGCAGTTTGGAGGAGTTCTGCTGTATGAAGCAATATCTACTGTAAGTCTACAGTAAAACAACTGATATAGCCTGGCCGTATTGAATCGATGGCAGCTTGGGGGAGTTCTACTGTATGTAGCAATATCTACTGTAAGTCTACAGTAAAACAACTGAGAAAGCCTGGCCGTATTGAATCGGAGGCAGCTTGGAGGAGTTCTACTGTATGTAGCAATATCTACTGTAAGTCTACAGTAAAACAACTGAGATAGCCTGGCCGTATTGAATCGATGGCAGCTTGGCGGAGTTCTACTGTATGTAGCAATATCTACTGTAAGTCTACAGTAAAACAACTGAGATAGCCTGGCCGTATTGAATCGATGGCAGCTTGGAGGAGTTCTACTATATGTAGCAATATCTGCTATAAGTCTTCATTAAAACAACTGAGATAGCCTGGCCGTATTGGATCGTTGGCAGCTTGGAGGAGTTCTACTTTATGTAGCAATATCTACTGTAAGTATACAGTAAAACAACTGAAATAGCCTGGCCGTATTGGATCGTTGGCAGCTTGGAGGAGTTCTACTGTATGTAGCAATATCTACTGTAAGTATACAGTAAAACAACTGACATAGCCTGGCCGTATTGAATCGATGGCCGCTTGGAGGATTTCTACTGTATGTAGCAATATCTACTGTAAGTCTACAATAAAACAACTGAGATAGCCTGGCCGTATTGAATCGATGGCAGCTTGGAGGAGTTCTGCTGTATGTAGCAATATCTACTGTAAGTCTACAGTAAAACAACTGAGATAGCCTGGCCGTATTTAATCGATGGCAGCTTGGAGGAGTTCTACTGTATGTAATAGTATCTACTGTAAGTCTACAGTAAAACAACTGAGATAGCCTGGCCGTATTGGATCGATGGCAGCTTGGAGGAGTTCTACTATATGTAGCAATATCTGCTGTAAGTCTACAGTAAAACAACTGAGATAGCCTGGCCGTATTGGATCGTTGGCAGCTTGGAGGAGTTCTACTGTATGTAGCAATATCTACTGTAAGTCTACATTAAAACAACTGATAGATCCTGGCCGTATTGGATCGATGGCAGCTTGGAGGAGTTCTACTGTATGTAGCAATATCTACTGTAAGTCTACATTAAAACAACTAATATAGCCTGGCCGTATTGGATCGATGGCAGCTTGGAGGAGTTCTACTGTATGTAACAATATCTACTGTAAGTCTACAGTAGAACAACTGAGATAGCCTGGCCGTATTGGATCGATGGCAGTTTGGAGGAGTTCTACTGTATGTAGCAATATCTACTGTAAGTCTACAGTAAAACAACTGAGAAAGCCTGGCCGTATTGAATCGGAGGCAGCTTGGAGGAGTTCTACTGTATGTAGCAATATCTACTGTAAGTCTACAGTAAAACAACTGAGATAGACTGGCCGTATTGAATCGATGGCAGCTTGGCGGAGTTCTACTGTATGTAGCAATATCTACTGTAAGTCTACAGTAAAACAACTGAGATAGCCTGGCCGTATTGAATCGATGGCAGCTTGGAGGAGTTCTACTGTATGTAACAGTATCTACTGTAAGTCTACAGTAAAACAACTGAGATAGCCTGGCCGTATTGAATCGATGGCAGCTTGGAGGAGTTCTACTATATGTAGCAATATCTGCTGTAAGTCTTCAGTAAAACAACTGAGATAGCCTGGCCGTATTGGATCGTTGGCAGCTTGGTGGAGTTCTACTGTATGTAGCAATATCTACTGTAAGTATACAGTAAAACAACTGACATAGCCTGGCCGTATTGAATCGATGGCAGCTTGGAGGAGTTCTACTGTATGTAGCGATATTTACTGTAAGTCTACAGTAAAACAACTGAGATAGCCTGGCCGTATTGAATCGATGGCAGCTTGGAGGAGTTCAGCTGTATGTAGCAATATCTACTGTAAGTCTACAGTAAAACAACTGAGATAGCCTGGCCGTATTGAATCGATGGCAGCTTGGAGGAGTTCTACTGTATGTAACAGTATCTACTGTAAGTCTACAGTAAAACAACTGAGATAGCGTGGCCGTATTGGATCGTTGGCATCTTGGAGGAGTTCTACTGTATGTAGCAATATCTACTGTAAGTATACAGTAAAAACAACTGATATAGCCTGGCCGTATTGAATCGATGGCAGCTTGGAGGAGTTCTACTGTATGTAGCAATATCTACTGTAAGTCTACAGTAAAACAACTGAGATAGCGTGGCCGTATTGGATCGTTGGCATCTTGGAGGAGTTCTACTGTATGTAGCAATATCTACTGTAAGTCTAAAGTAGAACAACTGAGATAGCCCGGCCGTATTGGATCGATGGTAGTTTGGAGGAGTTCTGCTGTATGAAGCAATATCTACTGTAAGTCTACAGTAAAACAACTGAGATAGCCTGGCCGTATTGAATCGATGGCAGCTTGGGGGAGTTCTACTGTATGTAGCAATATCTACTGTAAGTCTACAGTAAAACAACTGAGAAAGCCTGGCCGTATTGAATCGGAGGCAGCTTGGAGGAGTTCTACTGTATGTAGCAATATCTACTGTAAGTCTACAGTAACACAACTGAGATAGCCTGGCCGTATTGAATCGATGGCAGCTTGGCGGAGTTCTACTGTATGTAGCAATATCTACTGTAAGTCTACCGTAAAACAACTGAGATAGCCTGGCCGTATTGAATCGATGGCAGCTTGGAGGAGTTCTACTGTATGTAACAGTATCTACTGTAAGTCTACAGTAAAACAACTGAGATAGCCAGGCCGTATTGAATCGATGGCAGCTTGGAGGAGTTCTACTATATGTAGCAATATCTGCTGTAAGTCTTCAGTAAAACAACTGAGATAGCCTGGCCGTATTGGATCGTTGGCAGCTTGGAGGAGTTCTACTGTATGTAGCAATATCTACTGTAAGTCTACAGTAAAACAACTGAGATAGCCTGGCCGTATTGAATCGATGGCAGCTTGGCGGAGTTCTACTGTATGTAGCAATATCTACTGTAAGTCTACAGTAAAACAACTGAGATAGCCTGGCCGTATTGAATCGATGGCAGCTTGGAGGAGTTCTACTGTATGTAACAGTATCTACTGTAAGTCTACAGTAAAACAACTGAGATAGCCAGGCCGTATTGAATCGATGGCAGCTTGGAGGAGTTCTACTATATGTAGCAATATCTGCTGTAAGTCTTCAGTAAAACAACTGAGATAGCCTGGCCGTATTGGATCGTTGGCAGCTTGGAGGAGTTCTACTTTATGTAGCAATATCTACTGTAAGTATACAGTAAAACAACTGAGATAGCCTGGCCGTATTGGATCGTTGGCAGCTTGGAGGAGTTCTACTGTATGTAGCAATATCTACTGTAAGTATACAATAAAACAACTGACATAGCCTGGCCGTATTGAATCGATGGCCGCTTGGAGGATGTCTACTGTATGTAGCAATATCTACTGTAAGTCTACAGTAAAACAACTGAGATAGCCTGGCCGTATTGAATCGATGGCAGCTTGGAGGAGTTCTGCTGTATGTAGCAATATCTACTGTAAGTCTACAGTAAAACAACTGAGATAGCCTGGCCGTATTGAATCGATGGCAGCTTGGAGGAGTTCTACTGTATGTAACAGTATCTACTTTAAGTCTACAGTAACACAACTGAGATAGCCTGGCCGTATTGGATCGATGGCAGCTTGGAGGAGTTCTACTATATGTAGCAATATCTGCTGTAAGTCTACAGTAAAACAACTGAGATAGCCTGGCCGTATTGGATCGTTGGCAGCTTGGAGGAGTTCTACTGTATGTAGCAATATCTACTGTAAGT
Source organism: Escarpia spicata (assembly GCA_963995525.1). Classification (NCBI taxonomy): domain Eukaryota; kingdom Metazoa; phylum Annelida; class Polychaeta; order Sabellida; family Siboglinidae; genus Escarpia; species Escarpia spicata. The sequence continues at coordinate 23,428,455 of OZ023207.1, read as the reverse complement.
CTACAGTAAAACAACTGATAGATCCTGGCCGTATTGGATCGATGGCAGCTTGGAGGAGTTCTACTGTATGTAGCAATATCTACTGTAAGTCTACATTAAAACAACTGATATAGCCTGGCCGTATTGGATCGATGGCAGCTTGGAGGAGTTCTACTGTATGTAACAATATCTACTGTAAGTCTACAGTAGAACAACTGAGATAGCCTGGCCGTATTGGATCGATGGCAGTTTGGAGGAGTTCTGCTGTATGAAGCAATATCTACTGTAAGTCTACAGTAAAACAACTGAGATAGCCTGGCCGTATTGAATCGATGGCAGCTTGGGGGAGTTCTACTGTATGTAGCAATATCTACTGTAAGTCTACAGTAAAACAACTGAGAAAGCCTGGCCGTATTGAATCGGAGGCAGCTTGGAAGATTTCTACTGTATGTAGCAATATCTACTGTAAGTCTACAGTAAAACAACTGAGATAGACTGGCCGTATTGAATCGATGGCAGCTTGGCGGAGTTCTACTGTATGTAGCAATATCTACTGTAAGTCTACAGTAAAACAACTGAGATAGCCTGGCCGTATTGAATCGATGGCAGCTTGGAGGAGTTCTACTGTATGTAACAGTATCTACTGTAAGTCTACAGTAAAACAACTGAGATAGCCTGGCCGTATTGAATCGATGGCAGCTTGGAGGAGTTCTACTATATGTAGCAATATCTGCTGTAAGTCTTCAGTAAAACAACTGAGATAGCCTGGCCGTATTGGATCGTTGGCAGCTTGGAGGAGTTCTACTGTATGTAGCAATATCTACTGTAAGTATACAGTAAAACAACTGACATAGCCTGGCCGTATTGAATCGATGGCAGCTTGGAGGAGTTCTACTGTATGTAACAGTATATACTGTAAGTCTACAGTAAAACAACTGAGATAGCGTGGCCGTATTGGATCGTTGGCATCTTGGAGGAGTTCTACTGTATGTAGCAATATCTACTGTAAGTCTAAAGTAGAACAACTGAGATAGCCCGGCCGTATTGGATCGATGGTAGTTTGGAGGAGTTCTGCTGTATGAAGCAATATCTACTGTAAGTCTACAGTAAAACAACTGAGATAGCCTGGCCGTATTGAATCGATGGCAGCTTGGGGGATTTCTACTGTATGTAGCAATATCTACTGTAAGTCTACAGTAAAACAACTGAGAAAGCCTGGCCGTATTGAATCGGAGGCAGCTTGGAGGAGTTCTACTGTATGTAGCAATATCTACTGTAAGTCTACAGTAAAACAACTGAGATAGCCTGGCCGTATTGAATCGATGGCAGCTTGGCGGAGTTCTACTGTATGTAGCAATATCTACTGTAAGTCTACAGTAAAACAACTGAGATAGCCTGGCCGTATTGAATCGATGGCAGCTTGGAGGAGTTCTACTGTATGTAACAGTATCTACTGTAAGTCTACAGTAAAACAACTGAGATAGCCTGGCCGTATAGAATCGATGGCAGCTTGGAGGAGTTCTACTATATGTAGCAATATCTGCTGTAAGTCTTCAGCAAAACAACTGAGATAGCCTGGCCGTATTGGATCGTTGGCAGCTTGGAGGAGTTCTACTGTATGTAGCAATATCTACTGTAAGTATACAGTAAAACAACTGACATAGCCTGGCCGTATTGAATCGATGGCAGCTTGGAGGAGTTCTACTGTATGTAGCAATATCTACTGTAAGTCTACAGTAAAACAACTGAGATAGCCTGGCCGTATTGAATCGATGGCAGCTTGGAGGAGTTCAGCTGTATGTAGCAATATCTACTGTAAGTCTACAGTAAAACAACTGAGATAGCCTGGCCGTATTGAATCGATGGCAGCTTGGAGGAGTTCTACTGTATGTAACAGTATATACTGTAAGTCTACAGTAAAACAACTGAGATAGCGTGGCCGTATTGGATCGTTGGCATCTTGGAGGAGTTCTACTGTATGTAGCAATATCTACTGTAAGTATACAGTAAAAACAACTGATATAGCCTGGCCGTATTGAATCGATGGCTGCTTGGAGGAGTTCTACTGTATGTAGCAATATCTACTGTAAGTCTACAGTAGAACAACTGAGATAGCCCGGCAGTATTGGATCGATGGTAGTTTGGAGGAGTTCTGCTGTATGAAGCAATATCTACTGTAAGTCTACAGTAAAACAACTGAGATAGCCTGGCCGTATTGAATCGATGGCAGCTTGGGGGATTTCTACTGTATGTAGCAATATCTACTGTAAGTCTACAGTAAAACAACTGAGAAAGCCTGGCCGTATTGAATCGGAGGCAGCTTGGAGGAGTTCTACTGTATGTAGCAATATCTACTGTAAGTCTACAGTAAAACAACTGAGATAGCCTGGCCGTATTGGATCGATGGCTGTTTGGAGGAGTTCTGCTGTATGAAGCAATATCTACTGTAAGTCTACAGTAAAACAACTGAGATAGCCTGGCCGTATTGAATCGATGGCAGCTTGTAGGAGTTCTACTGTATGTAACAGTATCTACTGTAAGTCTACAGTAAAACAACTGAGATAGCCTGGCCGTATTGGATCGATGGCAGCTTGTAGGAGTTCTACTATATGTAGCAATATCTGCTGTAAGTCTACAATAAAACAACTGAGATAGCCTGGCCGTCTTGGATCGTTGGCAGCTTGGAGGAGTTCTACTGTATGTAGCAATATCTACTGTAAGTCTACAGTAAAACAACTGATAGATCCTGGCCGTATTGGATCGATGGCAGCTTGGAGGAGTTCTACTGTATGTAGCAATATCTACTGTAAGTCTACATTAAAACAACTGATATAGCCTGGCCGTATTGGATCGATGGCAGCTTGGAGGAGTTCTACTGTATGTAACAATATATATTGTAAGTCTTCAGTAGAACAACGGAGATAGCCTGGCCGTATTGGATCGATGGCAGTTTGGAGGAGTTCTGCTGTATGAAGCAATATCTACTGTAAGTCTACAGTAAAACAACTGATATAGCCTGGCCGTATTGAATCGATGGCAGCTTGGGGGAGTTCTACTGTATGTAGCAATATCTACTGTAAGTCTACAGTAAAACAACTGAGAAAGCCTGGCCGTATTGAATCGGAGGCAGCTTGGAGGAGTTCTACTGTATGTAGCAATATCTACTGTAAGTCTACAGTAAAACAACTGAGATAGCCTGGCCGTATTGAATCGATGGCAGCTTGGCGGAGTTCTACTGTATGTAGCAATATCTACTGTAAGTCTACAGTAAAACAACTGAGATAGCCTGGCCGTATTGAATCGATGGCAGCTTGGAGGAGTTCTACTATATGTAGCAATATCTGCTATAAGTCTTCATTAAAACAACTGAGATAGCCTGGCCGTATTGGATCGTTGGCAGCTTGGAGGAGTTCTACTTTATGTAGCAATATCTACTGTAATTATACAGTAAAACAACTGAGATAGCCTGGCCGTATTGGATCGTTGGCAGCTTGGAGGAGTTCTACTGTATGTAGCAATATCTACTGTAAGTATACAGTAAAACAACTGACATAGCCTGGCCGTATTGAATCGATGGCCGCTTGGAGGATTTCTACTGTATGTAGCAATATCTACTGTAAGTCTACAGTAAAACAACTGAGATAGCCTGGCCGTATTGGATCGTTGGCAGCTTGGAGGAGTTCTACTTTATGTAGCAATATCTGCTGTAAGTCTTCAGTAAAACAACTGAGATAGCCTGGCCGTATTGGATCGTTGGCAGCTTGGAGGAGTTCTACTTTATGTAGCAATATCTACTGTAAGTATACAGTAAAACAACTGAGATAGCCTGGCCGTATTGGATCGTTGGCAGCTTGGAGGAGTTCTACTGTATGTAGCAATATCTACTGTAAGTATACAATAAAACAACTGACATAGCCTGGCCGTATTGAATCGATGGCCGCTTGGAGGATGTCTACTGTATGTAGCAATATCTACTGTAAGTCTACAGTAAAACAACTGAGATAGCCTGGCCGTATTGAATCGATGGCAGCTTGGAGGAGTTCTGCTGTATGTAGCAATATCTACTGTAAGTCTACAGTAAAACAACTGAGATAGCCTGGCCGTATTGAATCGATGGCAGCTTGGAGGAGTTCTACTGTATGTAACAGTATCTACTTTAAGTCTACAGTAACACAACTGAGATAGCCTGGCCGTATTGGATCGATGGCAGCTTGGAGGAGTTCTACTATATGTAGCAATATCTGCTGTAAGTCTACAGTAAAACAACTGAGATAGCCTGGCCGTATTGGATCGTTGGCAGCTTGGAGGAGTTCTACTGTATGTAGCAATATCTACTGTAAGTCTACAGTAAAACAACTGATAGATCCTGGCCGTATTGGATCGATGGCAGCTTGGAGGAGTTCTACTGTATGTAGCAATATCTACTGTAAGTCTACATTAAAACAACTGATATAGCCTGGCCGTATTGGATCGATGGCAGCTTGGAGGAGTTCTACTGTATGTAACAATATCTACTGTAAGTCTACAGTAGAACAACTGAGATAGCCTGGCCGTATTGGATCGATGGCAGTTTGGAGGAGTTCTGCTGTATGAAGCAATATCTACTGTAAGTCTACAGTAAAACAACTGAGATAGCCTGGCCGTATTGAATCGATGGCAGCTTGGGGGAGTTCTACTGTATGTAGCAATATCTACTGTAAGTCTACAGTAAAACAACTGAGAAAGCCTGGCCGTATTGAATCGGAGGCAGCTTGGAAGATTTCTACTGTATGTAGCAATATCTACTGTAAGTCTACAGTAAAACAACTGAGATAGACTGGCCGTATTGAATCGATGGCAGCTTGGCGGAGTTCTACTGTATGTAGCAATATCTACTGTAAGTCTACAGTAAAACAACTGAGATAGCCTGGCCGTATTGAATCGATGGCAGCTTGGAGGAGTTCTACTGTATGTAACAGTATCTACTGTAAGTCTACAGTAAAACAACTGAGATAGCCTGGCCGTATTGAATCGATGGCAGCTTGGAGGAGTTCTACTATATGTAGCAATATCTGCTGTAAGTCTTCAGTAAAACAACTGAGATAGCCTGGCCGTATTGGATCGTTGGCAGCTTGGAGGAGTTCTACTGTATGTAGCAATATCTACTGTAAGTATACAGTAAAACAACTGACATAGCCTGGCCGTATTGAATCGATGGCAGCTTGGAGGAGTTCTACTGTATGTAACAGTATATACTGTAAGTCTACAGTAAAACAACTGAGATAGCGTGGCCGTATTGGATCGTTGGCATCTTGGAGGAGTTCTACTGTATGTAGCAATATCTACTGTAAGTCTAAAGTAGAACAACTGAGATAGCCCGGCCGTATTGGATCGATGGTAGTTTGGAGGAGTTCTGCTGTATGAAGCAATATCTACTGTAAGTCTACAGTAAAACAACTGAGATAGCCTGGCCGTATTGAATCGATGGCAGCTTGGGGGATTTCTACTGTATGTAGCAATATCTACTGTAAGTCTACAGTAAAACAACTGAGAAAGCCTGGCCGTATTGAATCGGAGGCAGCTTGGAGGAGTTCTACTGTATGTAGCAATATCTACTGTAAGTCTACAGTAAAACAACTGAGATAGCCTGGCCGTATTGAATCGATGGCAGCTTGGCGGAGTTCTACTGTATGTAGCAATATCTACTGTAAGTCTACAGTAAAACAACTGAGATAGCCTGGCCGTATTGAATCGATGGCAGCTTGGAGGAGTTCTACTGTATGTAACAGTATCTACTGTAAGTCTACAGTAAAACAACTGAGATAGCCTGGCCGTATAGAATCGATGGCAGCTTGGAGGAGTTCTACTATATGTAGCAATATCTGCTGTAAGTCTTCAGCAAAACAACTGAGATAGCCTGGCCGTATTGGATCGTTGGCAGCTTGGAGGAGTTCTACTGTATGTAGCAATATCTACTGTAAGTATACAGTAAAACAACTGACATAGCCTGGCCGTATTGAATCGATGGCAGCTTGGAGGAGTTCTACTGTATGTAGCAATATCTACTGTAAGTCTACAGTAAAACAACTGAGATAGCCTGGCCGTATTGAATCGATGGCAGCTTGGAGGAGTTCAGCTGTATGTAGCAATATCTACTGTAAGTCTACAGTAAAACAACTGAGATAGCCTGGCCGTATTGAATCGATGGCAGCTTGGAGGAGTTCTACTGTATGTAACAGTATATACTGTAAGTCTACAGTAAAACAACTGAGATAGCGTGGCCGTATTGGATCGTTGGCATCTTGGAGGAGTTCTACTGTATGTAGCAATATCTACTGTAAGTATACAGTAAAAACAACTGATATAGCCTGGCCGTATTGAATCGATGGCTGCTTGGAGGAGTTCTACTGTATGTAGCAATATCTACTGTAAGTCTACAGTAGAACAACTGAGATAGCCCGGCAGTATTGGATCGATGGTAGTTTGGAGGAGTTCTGCTGTATGAAGCAATATCTACTGTAAGTCTACAGTAAAACAACTGAGATAGCCTGGCCGTATTGAATCGATGGCAGCTTGGGGGATTTCTACTGTATGTAGCAATATCTACTGTAAGTCTACAGTAAAACAACTGAGAAAGCCTGGCCGTATTGAATCGGAGGCAGCTTGGAGGAGTTCTACTGTATGTAGCAATATCTACTGTAAGTCTACAGTAAAACAACTGAGATAGCCTGGCCGTATTGGATCGATGGCTGTTTGGAGGAGTTCTGCTGTATGAAGCAATATCTACTGTAAGTCTACAGTAAAACAACTGAGATAGCCTGGCCGTATTGAATCGATGGCAGCTTGTAGGAGTTCTACTGTATGTAACAGTATCTACTGTAAGTCTACAGTAAAACAACTGAGATAGCCTGGCCGTATTGGATCGATGGCAGCTTGTAGGAGTTCTACTATATGTAGCAATATCTGCTGTAAGTCTACAATAAAACAACTGAGATAGCCTGGCCGTCTTGGATCGTTGGCAGCTTGGAGGAGTTCTACTGTATGTAGCAATATCTACTGTAAGTCTACAGTAAAACAACTGATAGATCCTGGCCGTATTGGATCGATGGCAGCTTGGAGGAGTTCTACTGTATGTAGCAATATCTACTGTAAGTCTACATTAAAACAACTGATATAGCCTGGCCGTATTGGATCGATGGCAGCTTGGAGGAGTTCTACTGTATGTAACAATATATATTGTAAGTCTTCAGTAGAACAACGGAGATAGCCTGGCCGTATTGGATCGATGGCAGTTTGGAGGAGTTCTGCTGTATGAAGCAATATCTACTGTAAGTCTACAGTAAAACAACTGATATAGCCTGGCCGTATTGAATCGATGGCAGCTTGGGGGAGTTCTACTGTATGTAGCAATATCTACTGTAAGTCTACAGTAAAACAACTGAGAAAGCCTGGCCGTATTGAATCGGAGGCAGCTTGGAGGAGTTCTACTGTATGTAGCAATATCTACTGTAAGTCTACAGTAAAACAACTGAGATAGCCTGGCCGTATTGAATCGATGGCAGCTTGGCGGAGTTCTACTGTATGTAGCAATATCTACTGTAAGTCTACAGTAAAACAACTGAGATAGCCTGGCCGTATTGAATCGATGGCAGCTTGGAGGAGTTCTACTATATGTAGCAATATCTGCTATAAGTCTTCATTAAAACAACTGAGATAGCCTGGCCGTATTGGATCGTTGGCAGCTTGGAGGAGTTCTACTTTATGTAGCAATATCTACTGTAATTATACAGTAAAACAACTGAGATAGCCTGGCCGTATTGGATCGTTGGCAGCTTGGAGGAGTTCTACTGTATGTAGCAATATCTACTGTAAGTATACAGTAAAACAACTGACATAGCCTGGCCGTATTGAATCGATGGCCGCTTGGAGGATTTCTACTGTATGTAGCAATATCTACTGTAAGTCTACAATAAAACAACTGAGATAGCCTGGCCGTATTGAATCGATGGCAGCTTGGAGGAGTTCTGCTGTATGTAGCAATATCTACTGTAAGTCTTCAGTAGAACAACGGAGATAGCCTGGCCGTATTGGATCGATGGCAGTTTGGAGGAGTTCTGCTGTATGAAGCAATATCTACTGTAAGTCTACAGTAAAACAACTGATATAGCCTGGCCGTATTGAATCGATGGCAGCTTGGGGGAGTTCTACTGTATGTAGCAATATCTACTGTAAGTCTACAGTAAAACAACTGAGAAAGCCTGGCCGTATTGAATCGGAGGCAGCTTGGAGGAGTTCTACTGTATGTAGCAATATCTACTGTAAGTCTACAGTAAAACAACTGAGATAGCCTGGCCGTATTGAATCGATGGCAGCTTGGCGGAGTTCTACTGTATGTAGCAATATCTACTGTAAGTCTACAGTAAAACAACTGAGATAGCCTGGCCGTATTGAATCGATGGCAGCTTGGAGGAGTTCTACTATATGTAGCAATATCTGCTATAAGTCTTCATTAAAACAACTGAGATAGCCTGGCCGTATTGGATCGTTGGCAGCTTGGAGGAGTTCTACTTTATGTAGCAATATCTACTGTAAGTATACAGTAAAACAACTGAGATAGCCTGGCCGTATTGGATCGTTGGCAGCTTGGAGGAGTTCTACTGTATGTAGCAATATCTACTGTAAGCATACAGTAAAACAACTGACATAGCCTGGCCGTATTGAATCGATGGCCGCTTGGAGGATTTCTACTGTATGTAGCAATATCTACTGTAAGTCTACAATAAAACAACTGAGATAGCCTGGCCGTATTGAATCGATGGCAGCTTGGAGGAGTTCTGCTGTATGTAGCAATATCTACTGTAAGTCTACAGTAAAACAACTGAGATAGCCTGGCCGTATTGAATCGATGGCAGCTTGGAGGAGTTCTACTGTATGTAATAGTATCTACTGTAAGTCTACAGTAAAACAACTGAGATATCCTGGCCGTATTGGATCGATGGCAGCTTGGAGGAGTTCTACTATATGTAGCAATATCTGCTGTAAGACTACAGTAAAACAACTGAGATAGCCTGGCCGTATTGGATCGTTGGCAGCTTGGAGGAGTTCTACTGTATGTAGCAATATCTACTGTAAGTCTACAGTAAAACAACTGATAGATCCTGGCCGTATTGGATCGATGGCAGCTTGGAGGAGTTCTACTATATGTAGCAATATCTGCTGTAAGACTACAGTAAAACAACTGAGATATCCTGGCCGTATTGAATCGATGGCAGCTTGGCGGAGTTCTACTGTATGTAGCAATATCTACTGTAAGTCTACAGTAAAACAACTGAGATAGCCTGGCCGTATTGAATCGATGGCAGCTTGGAGGAGTTCTACTATATGTAGCAATATCTGCTATAAGTCTTCATTAAAACAACTGAGATAGCCTGGCCGTATTGGATCGTTGGCAGCTTGGAGGAGTTCTACTTTATGTAGCAATATCTACTGTAAGTATACAGTAAAACAACTGAGATAGCCTGGCCGTATTGGATCGTTGGCAGCTTGGAGGAGTTCTACTGTATGTAGCAATATCTACTGTAAGTATACAGTAAAACAACTGACATAGCCTGGCCGTATTGAATCGATGGCCGCTTGGAGGATTTCTACTGTATGTAGCAATATCTACTGTAAGTCTACAATAAAACAACTGAGATAGCCTGGCCGTATTGAATCGATGGCAGCTTGGAGGAGTTCTGCTGTATGTAGCAATATCTACTGTAAGTCTACAGTAAAACAACTGAGATAGCCTGGCCGTATTGAATCGATGGCAGCTTGGAGGAGTTCTACTGTATGTAATAGTATCTACTGTAAGTCTACAGTAAAACAACTGAGATATCCTGGCCGTATTGGATCGATGGCAGCTTGGAGGAGTTCTACTATATGTAGCAATATCTGCTGTAAGACTACAGTAAAACAACTGAGATAGCCTGGCCGTATTGGATCGTTGGCAGCTTGGAGGAGTTCTACTGTATGTAGCAATATCTACTGTAAGTCTACAGTAAAACAACTGATAGATCCTGGCCGTATTGGATCGATGGCAGCTTGGAGGAGTTCTACTGTATGTAGCAATATCTACTGTAAGTCTACATTAAAACAACTGATATAGCCTGGCCGTATTGGATCGATGGCAGCTTGGAGGAGTTCTACTGTATGTAACAATATCTACTGTAAGTCTACAGTAGAACAACTGAGATAGCCTGGCCGTATTGGATCGATGGCAGTTTGGAGGAGTTCTACTGTATGTAGCAATATCTACTGTAAGTCTACAGTAAAACAACTGATAGATCCTGGCCGTATTGGATCGATGGCAGCTTGGAGGAGTTCAACTGTATGTAGCAATATCTACTGTAAGTCTACATTAAAACAACTGATATAGCCTGGCCGTATTGGATCGATGGCAGCTTGGAGGAGTTCTACTGTATGTAACAATATATATTGTAAGTCTTCAGTAGAACAACGGAGATAGCCTGGCCGTATTGGATCGATGGCAGTTTGGAGGAGTTCTGCTGTATGAAGCAATATCTACTGTAAGTCTACAGTAAAACAACTGATATAGCCTGGCCGTATTGAATCGATGGCAGCTTGGGGGAGTTCTACTGTATGTAGCAATATCTACTGTAAGTCTACAGTAAAACAACTGAGAAAGCCTGGCCGTATTGAATCGGAGGCAGCTTGGAGGAGTTCTACTGTATGTAGCAATATCTACTGTAAGTCTACAGTAAAACAACTGAGATAGCCTGGCCGTATTGAATCGATGGCAGCTTGGCGGAGTTCTACTGTATGTAGCAATATCTACTGTAAGTCTACAGTAAAACAACTGAGATAGCCTGGCCGTATTGAATCGATGGCAGCTTGGAGGAGTTCTACTATATGTAGCAATATCTGCTATAAGTCTTCATTAAAACAACTGAGATAGCCTGGCCGTATTGGATCGTTGGCAGCTTGGAGGAGTTCTACTTTATGTAGCAATATCTACTGTAAGTATACAGTAAAACAACTGAGATAGCCTGGCCGTATTGGATCGTTGGCAGCTTGGAGGAGTTCTACTGTATGTAGCAATATCTACTGTAAGTATACAGTAAAACAACTGACATAGCCTGGCCGTATTGAATCGATGGCCGCTTGGAGGATTTCTACTGTATGTAGCAATATCTACTGTAAGTCTACAATAAAACAACTGAGATAGCCTGGCCGTATTGAATCGATGGCAGCTTGGAGGAGTTCTGCTGTATGTAGCAATATCTACTGTAAGTCTACAGTAAAACAACTGAGATAGCCTGGCCGTATTGAATCGATGGCAGCTTGGAGTAGTTCTACTGTATGTAATAGTATCTACTGTAAGTCTACAGTAAAACAACTGAGATAGCCTGGCCGTATTGGATCGATGGCAGCTTGGAGGAGTTCTACTATATGTAGCAATATCTGCTGTAAGTCTACAGTAAAACAACTGAGATAGCCTGGCCGTATTGGATCGTTGGCAGCTTGGAGGAGTTCTACTGTATGTAGCAATATCTACTGTAAGTCTACAGTAAAACAACTGATAGATCCTGGCCGTATTGGATCGATGGCAGCTTGGAGGAGTTCTACTGTATGTAGCAATATCTACTGTAAGTCTACATTAAAACAACTGATATAGCCTGGCCGTATTGGATCGATGGCAGCTTGGAGGAGTTCTACTGTATGTAACAATATCTACTGTAAGTCTACAGTAGAACAACTGAGATAGCCTGGCCGTATTGGATCGATGGCAGTTTGGAGGAGTTCTACTGTATGTAGCAATATCTACTGTAAGTCTACAGTAAAACAACTGAGAAAGCCTGGCCGTATTGAATCGGAGGCAGCTTGGAGGAGTTCTACTGTATGTAGCAATATCTACTGTAAGTCTACAGTAAAACAACTGAGATAGACTGGCAGTATTGAATCGATGGCAGCTTGGCGGAGTTCTACTGTATGTAGCAATATCTACTGTAAGTCTACAGTAAAACAACTGAGATAGCCTGGCCGTATTGAATCGATGGCAGCTTGGAGGAGTTCTACTGTATGTAACAGTATCTACTGTAAGTCTACAGTAAAACAACTGAGATAGACTGGCCGTATTGAATCGATGGCAGCTTGGAGGAGTTCTACTATATGTAGCAATATCTGCTGTAAGTCTTCAGTAAAACAACTGAGATAGCCTGGCCGTATTGGATCGTTGGCAGCTTGGAGGAGTTCTACTGTATGTAGCAATATCTACTGTAAGTATACAGTAAAACAACTGACATAGCCTGGCCGTATTGAATCGATGGCAGCTTGGAGGAGTTCTACTGTATGTAGCGATATTTACTGTAAGTCTACAGTAAAACAACTGAGATAGCCTGGCCGTATTGAATCGATGGCAGCTTGGAGGAGTTCAGCTGTATGTAGCAATATCTACTGTAAGTCTACAGTAAAACAACTGAGATAGCCTGGCCGTATTGAATCGATGGCAGCTTGGAGGAGTTCTACTGTATGTAACAGTATCTACTGTAAGTCTACAGTAAAACAACTGAGATAGCGTGGCCGTATTGGATCGTTGGCATCTTGGAGGAGTTCTACTGTATGTAGCAATATCTACTGTAAGTATACAGTAAAAACAACTGATATAGCCTGGCCGTATTGAATCGATGGCAGCTTGGAGGAGTTCTACTGTATGTAGCAATATCTACTGTAAGTCTACAGTAGAACAACTGAGATAGCCTGGCCGTATTGGATCGATGGTAGTTTGGAGGAGTTCTGCTGTATGAAGCAATATCTACTGTAAGTCTACAGTAAAACAACTGAGATAGCCTGGCCGTATTGAATCGATGGCAGCTTGGGGGAGTTCTACTGTATGTAGCAATATCTACTGTAAGTCTACAGTAAAACAACTGAGAAAGCCTGGCCGTATTGAATCGGAGGCAGCTTGGAGGAGTTCTACTGTATGTAGCAATATCTACTGTAAGTCTACAGTAAAACAACTGAGATAGCCTGGCCGTATTGAATCGATGGCAGCTTGGCGGAGTTCTACTGTATGTAGCAATATCTACTTTAAGTCTACAGTAAAACAACTGAGATAGCCTGGCCGTATTGAATCGATGGCAGCTTGGAGGAGTTCTACTGTATGTAACAGTATCTACTGTAAGTCTACAGTAAAACAACTGAGATAGCCAGGCCGTATTGAATCGATGGCAACTTGGAGGAGTTCTACTATATGTAGCAATATCTGCTGTAAGTCTTCAGTAAAACAACTGAGATAGCCTGGCCGTATTGGATCGTTGGCAGCTTGGAGGAGTTCTACTTTATGTAGCAATATCTACTGTAAGTATACAGTAAAACAACTGAGATAGCCTGGCCGTATTGGATCGTTCGCAGCTTGGAGGAGTTCTACTGTATGTAGCAATATCTACTGTAAGTATACAATAAAACAACTGACATAGCCTGGCCGTATTGAATGGATGGCCGCTTGGAGGATTTCTACTGTATGTAGCAATATCTACTGTAAGTCTACAGTAAAACAACTGAGATAGCCTGGCCGTATTGAATCGATGGCAGCTTGGAGGAGTTCTGCTGTATGTAGCAATATCTACTGTAAGTCTACAGTAAAACAACTGAGATAGCCTGGCCGTATTGAATCGATGGCAGCTTGGAGGAGTTCTACTGTATGTAACAGTATCTACTTTAAGTCTACAGTAACACAACTGAGATAGCCTGGCCGTATTGGATCGATGGCAGCTTGGAGGAGTTCTACTATATGTAGCAATATCTGCTGTAAGTCTACAGTAAAACAACTGAGATAGCCTGGCCGTATTGGATCGTTGGCAGCTTGGAGGAGTTCTACTGTATGTAGCAATATCTACTGTAAGTCTACAGTAAAACAGCTGATAGATCCTGGCCGTATTGGATCGATGGCAGCTTGGAGGAGTTCTACTGTATGTAGCAATATCTACTGTAAGTCTACATTAAAACAACTGATATAGCCTGGCCGTATTGGATCGATGGCAGCTTGGAGGAGTTCTACTGTATGTAACAATATCTACTGTAAGTCTACAGTAGAACAACTGAGATAGCCTGGCCGTATTGGATCGATGGCAGTTTGGAGGAGTTCTGCTGTATGAAGCAATATCTACTGTAAGTCTACAGTAAAACAACTGAGATAGCCTGGCCGTATTGAATCGATGGCAGCTTGGGGGAGTTCTACTGTATGTAGCAATATCTACTGTAAGTCTACAGTAAAACAACTGAGAAAGCCTGGCCGTATTGAATCGGAGGCAGCTTGGAGGAGTTCTACTGTATGTAGCAATATCTACTGTAAGTCTACAGTAAAACAACTGAGATAGACTGGCCGTATTGAATCGATGGCAGCTTGGCGGAGTTCTACTGTATGTAGCAATATCTACTGTAAGTCTACAGTAAAACAACTGAGATAGCCTGGCCGTATTGAATCGATGGCAGCTTGGAGGAGTTCTACTGTATGTAACAGTATCTACTGTAAGTCTACAGTAAAACAACTGAGATAGCCTGGCCGTATTGAATCGATGGCAGCTTGGAGGAGTTCTACTATATGTAGCAATATCTGCTGTAAGTCTTCAGTAAACAACTGAGATAGCCTGGCCGTATTGGATCGTTGGCAGCTTGGAGGAGTTCTACTGTATGTAGCAATATCTACTGTAAGTATACAGTAAAACAACTGACATAGCCTGGCCGTATTGAATCGATGGCAGCTTGGAGGAGTTCTACTGTATGTAACAGTATATACTGTAAGTCTACAGTAAAACAACTGAGATAGCGTGGCCGTATTGGATCGTTGGCATCTTGGAGGAGTTCTACTGTATGTAGCAATATCTACTGTAAGTCTAAAGTAGAACAACTGAGATAGCCCGGCCGTATTGGATCGATGGTAGTTTGGAGGAGTTCTGCTGTATGAAGCAATATCTACTGTAAGTCTACAGTAAAACAACTGAGAAAGCCTGGCCGTATTGAATCGGAGGCAGCTTGTAGGAGTTCTACTGTATGTAGCAATATCTACTGTAAGTCTACAGTAAAACAACTGAGATAGCCTGGCCGTATTGAATCGATGGCAGCTTGGCGGAGTTCTACTGTATGTAGCAATATCTACTGTAAGTCTACAGTAAAACAACTGAGATAGCCTGGCCGTATTGAATCGATGGCAGCTTGGAGGAGTTCTACTGTATGTAACAGTATCTACTGTAAGTCTACAGTAAAACAACTGAGATAGCCTGGCCGTATAGAATCGATGGCAGCTTGGAGGAGTTCTACTATATGTAGCAATATCTGCTGTAAGTCTTCAGCAAAACAACTGAGATAGCCTGGCCGTATTGGATCGTTGGCAGCTTGGAGGAGTTCTACTGTATGTAGCAATATCTACTGTAAGTATACAGTAAAACAACTGACATAGCCTGGCCGTATTGAATCGATGGCAGCTTGGAGGAGTTCTACTGTATGTAGCAATATCTACTGTAAGTCTACAGTAAAACAACTGAGATAGCCTGGCCGTATTGAATCGATGGCAGCTTGGAGGAGTTCAGCTGTATGTAGCAATATCTACTGTAAGTCTACAGTAAAACAACTGAGATAGCCTGGCCGTATTGAATCGATGGCAGCTTGGAGGAGTTCTACTGTATGTAACAGTATATACTGTAAGTCTACAGTAAAACAACTGAGATAGCGTGGCCGTATTGGATCGTTGGCATCTTGGAGGAGTTCTACTGTATGTAGCAATATCTACTGTAAGTATACAGTAAAAACAACTGATATAGCCTGGCCGTATTGAATCGATGGCTGCTTGGAGGAGTTGTACTGTATGTAGCAATATCTACTGTAAGTCTACAGTAGAACAACTGAGATAGCCCGGCCGTATTGGATCGATGGTAGTTTGGAGGAGTTCTGCTGTATGAAGCAATATCTACTGTAAGTCTACAGTAAAACAACTGAGATAGCCTGGCCGTATTGAATCGATGGCAGATTGGGGGATTTCTACTGTATGTAGCAATATCTACTGTAAGTCTACAGTAAAACAACTGAGAAAGCCTGGCCGTATTGAATCGGAGGCAGCTTGGAGGAGTTCTACTGTATGTAGCAATATCTACTGTAAGTCTACAGTAAAACAACTGAGATAGCCTGGCCGTATTGAATCGATGGCAGCTTGGCGGAGTTCTACTGTATGTAGCAATATCTACTGTAAGTCTACAGTAAAACAACTGAGATAGCCTGGCCGTATTGAATCGATGGCAGCTTGGAGGAGTTCTACTGTATGTAACAGTATCTACTGTAAGTCTACAGTAAAACAACTGAGATAGCCTGGCCGTATTGAATCGATGGCAGCTTGGAGGAGTTCTACTATATGTAGCAATATCTGCTGTAAGTCTTCAGCAAAACAACTGAGATAGCCTGGCCGTATTGGATCGTTGGCAGCTTGGAGGAGTTCTACTGTATGTAGCAATATCTACTGTAAGTATACAGTAAAACAACTGACATAGCCTGGCCGTATTGAATCGATGGCCGCTTGGAGGATTTCTACTGTATGTAGCAATATCTACTGTAAGTCTACAGTAAAACAACTGAGATAGCCTGGCCGTATTGAATCGATGGCAGCTTGGAGGAGTTCTGCTGTATGTAGCAATATCTACTGTAAGTCTACAGTAAAACAACTGAGATAGCCTGGCCGTATTGAATCGATGGCAGCTTGGAGGAGTTCTACTGTATGTAATAGTATCTACTGTAATTCTGCAGTAAAACAACTGAGATAGCCTGGCCGTATTGGATCGATGGCAGCTTGGAGGAGTTCTACTATATGTAGCAATATCTGCTGTAAGTCTACAGTAAAACAACTGAGATAGCCTGGCCGTATTGGATCGTTGGCAGCTTGGAGGAGTTCTACTGTATGTAGCAATATCTACTGTAAGTCTACAGTAAAACAACTGATAGATCCTGGCCGTATTGGATCGATGGCAGCTTGGAGGAGTTCTACTGTATGTAGCAATATCTACTGTAAGTCTACATTAAAACAACTGATATAGCCTGGCCGTATTGGATCGATGGCAGCTTGGAGGAGTTCTACTGTATGTAACAATATCTACTGTAAGTCTACAGTAGAACAACTGAGATAGCCTGGCCGTATTGGATCGATGGCAGTTTGGAGGAGTTCTGCTGTATGAAGCAATATCTACTGTAAGTCTACAGTAAAACAACTGAGATAGCCTGGCCGTATTGGATCGATGGCAGTTTGGAGGAGTTCTGCTGTATGAAGCAATATCTACTGTAAGTCTACAGTAAAACAACTGAGATAGCCTGGCCGTATTGAATCGATGGCAGCTTGGGGGAGTTCTACTGTATGTAGCAATATCTACTGTAAGTCTACAGTAAAACAACTGAGATAGCCTGGCCGTATTGAATCGATGGCAGCTTGGAGGAGTTCTACTGTATGTAGCAATATCTACTGTAAGTCTACATTAAAACAACTGATATAGCCTGGCCGTATTGAATCGATGGCAACTTGGAGGAGTTCTACTATATGTAGCAATATCTGCTGTAAGTCTTCAGTAAAACAACTGAGATAGCCTGGCCGTATTGGATCGTTGGCAGCTTGGAGGAGTTCTACTGTATGTAGCAATATCTACTGTAAGTATACAGTAAAACAACTGACATAGCCTGGCCGTATTGAATCGATGGCAGCTTGGAGGAGTTCTACTGTATGTAACAGTATATACTGTAAGTCTACAGTAAAACAACTGAGATAGCGTGGCCGTATTGGATCGTTGGCATCTTGGAGGAGTTCTACTGTATGTAGCAATATCTACTGTAAGTCTAAAGTAGAACAACTGAGATAGCCCGGCCGTATTGGATCGATGGTAGTTTGGAGGAGTTCTGCTGTATGAAGCAATATCTACTGTAAGTCTACAGTAAAACAACTGAGATAGCCTGGCCGTATTGAATCGATGGCAGCTTGGGGGATTTCTACTGTATGTAGCAATATCTACTGTAAGTCTACAGTAAAACAACTGAGAAAGCCTGGCCGTATTGAATCGGATGCAGCTTGGAGGAGTTCTACTGTATGTAGCAATATCTACTGTAAGTCTACAGTAAAACAACTGAGATAGCCTGGCCGTATTGAATCGATGGCAGCTTGGCGGAGTTCTACTGTATGTAGCAATATCTACTGTAAGTCTACAGTAAAACAACTGAGATAGCCTGGCCGTATTGAATCGATGGCAGCTTGGAGGAGTTCTACTGTATGTAACAGTATCTACTGTAAGTCTACAGTAAAACAACTGAGATAGCCTGGCCGTATAGAATCGATGGCAGCTTGGAGGAGTTCTACTATATGTAGCAATATCTGCTGTAAGTCTTCAGCAAAACAACTGAGATAGCCTGGCCGTATTGGATCGTTGGCAGCTTGGAGGAGTTCTACTGTATGTAGCAATATCTACTGTAAGTATACAGTAAAACAACTGAAATAGCCTGGCCGTATTGAATCGATGGCAGCTTGGAGGAGTTCTACTGTATGTAGCAATATCTACTGTAAGTCTACAGTAAAACAACTGAGATAGCCTGGCCGTATTGAATCGATGGCAGCTTGGAGGAGTTCAGCTGTATGTAGCAATATCTACTGTAAGTCTACAGTAAAACAACTGAGATAGCCTGGCCGTATTGAATCGATGGCAGCTTGGAGGAGTTCTACTGTATGTAACAGTATATACTGTAAGTCTACAGTAAAACAACTGAGATAGCGTGGCCGTATTGGATCGTTGGCATCTTGGAGGAGTTCTACTGTATGTAGCAATATCTACTGTAAGTATACAGTAAAAACAACTGATATAGCCTGGCCGTATTGAATCGATGGCTGCTTGGAGGAGTTCTACTGTATGTAGCAATATCTACTGTAAGTCTACAGTAGAACAACTGAGATAGCCCGGCCGTATTGGATCGATGGTAGTTTGGAGGAGTTCTGCTGTATGAAGCAATATCTACTGTAAGTCTACAGTAAAACAACTGAGATAGCCTGGCCGTATTGAATCGATGGCAGCTTGGGGGATTTCTACTGTATGTAGCAATATCTACTGTAAGTCTACAGTAAAACAACTGAGAAAGCCTGGCCGTATTGAATCGGAGGCAGCTTGGAGGAGTTCTACTGTATGTAGCAATATCTACTGTAAGTCTACAGTAAAACAACTGAGATAGCCTGGCCGTATTGAATCGATGGCAGCTTGGCGGAGTTCTACTGTATGTAGCAATATCTACTGTAAGTCTACAGTAAAACAACTGAGATAGCCTGGCCGTATTGAATCGATGGCAGCTTGGAGGAGTTCTACTGTATGTAACAGTATCTACTGTAAGTCTACAGTAAAACAACTGAGATAGCCTGGCCGTATTGAATCGATGGCAGCTTGGAGGAGTTCTACTATATGTAGCAATATCTGCTGTAAGTCTTCAGCAAAACAACTGAGATAGCCTGGCCGTATTGGATCGTTGGCAGCTTGGAGGAGTTCTACTGTATGTAGCAATATCTACTGTAAGTATACAGTAAAACAACTGACATAGCCTGGCCGTATTGAATCGATGGCCGCTTGGAGGATTTCTACTGTATGTAGCAATATCTACTGTAAGTCTACAGTAAAACAACTGAGATAGCCTGGCCGTATTGAATCGATGGCAGCTTGGAGGAGTTCTGCTGTATGTAGCAATATCTACTGTAAGTCTACAGTAAAACAACTGAGATAGCCTGGCCGTATTGAATCGGAGGCAGCTTGGAGGAGTTCTACTGTATGTAGCAATATCTACTGTAAGTCTACACTAAAACAACTGAGATAGCCTGGCCGTATTGAATCGATGGCAGCTTGGCGGAGTTCTACTGTATGTAGCAATATCTACTGTAAGTCTACAGTAAAACAACTGAGATAGCCTGGCCGTATTGAATCGATGGCAGCTTGGAGGAGTTCTACTGTATGTAACAGTATCTACTGTAAGTCTACAGTAAAACAACTGAGATAGCCTGGCCGTATTGAATCGATGGCAGCTTGGAGGAGTTCTACTATATGTAGCAATATCTGCTGTAAGTCTTCAGCAAAACAACTGAGATAGCCTGGCCGTATTGGATCGTTGGCAGCTTGGAGGAGTTCTACTGTATGTAGCAATATCTACTGTAAGTATACAGTAAAACAACTGACATAGCCTGGCCGTATTGAATCGATGGCCGCTTGGAGGATTTCTACTGTATGTAGCAATATCTACTGTAAGTCTACAGTAAAACAACTGAGATAGCCTGGCCGTATTGAATCGATGGCAGCTTGGAGGAGTTCTGCTGTATGTAGCAATATCTACTGTAAGTCTACAGTAAAACAACTGAGATAGCCTGGCCGTATTGAATCGATGGCAGCTTGGAGGAGTTCTACTATATGTAGCAATATCTGCTGTAAGTCTTCAGTAAACAACTGAGATAGCCTGGCCGTATTGGATCGTTGGCAGCTTGGAGGAGTTCTACTGTATGTAGCAATATCTACTGTAAATATACAGTAAAACAACTGACATAGCCTGGCCGTATTGAATCGATGGCAGCTTGGAGGAGTTCTACTGTATGTAACAGTATATACTGTAAGTCTACAGTAAAACAACTGAGATAGCGTGGCCGTATTGGATCGTTGGCATCTTGGAGGAGTTCTACTGTATGTAGCAATATCTACTGTAAGTCTAAAGTAGAACAACTGAGATAGCCCGGCCGTATTGGATCGATGGTAGTTTGGAGGAGTTCTGCTGTATGAAGCAATATCTACTGTAAGTCTACAGTAAAACAACTGAGAAAGCCTGGCCGTATTGAATCGGAGGCAGCTTGGAGGAGTTCTACTGTATGTAGCAATATCTACTGTAAGTCTACAGTAAAACAACTGAGATAGCCTGGCCGTATTGAATCGATGGCAGCTTGGCGGAGTTCTACTGTATGTAGCAATATCTGCTGTAAGTCTTCAGTAAACAACTGAGATAGCCTGGCCGTATTGGATCGTTGGCAGCTTGGAGGAGTTCTACTGTATGTAGCAATATCTACTGTAAGTATACAGTAAAACAACTGACATAGCCTGGCCGTATTGAATCGATGGCAGCTTGGAGGAGTTCTACTGTATGTAACAGTATATACTGTAAGTCTACAGTAAAACAACTGAGATAGCGTGGCCGTATTGGATCGTTGGCATCTTGGAGGAGTTCTACTGTATGTAGCAATATCTACTGTAAGTCTAAAGTAGAACAACTGAGATAGCCCGGCCGTATTGGATCGATGGTAGTTTGGAGGAGTTCTGCTGTATGAAGCAATATCTACTGTAAGTCTACAGTAAAACAACTGAGAAAGCCTGGCCGTATTGAATCGGAGGCAGCTTGGAGGAGTTCTACTGTATGTAGCAATATCTACTGTAAGTCTACAGTAAAACAACTGAGATAGCCTGGCCGTATTGAATCGATGGCAGCTTGGCGGAGTTCTACTGTATGTAGCAATATCTACTGTAAGTCTAGAGTAAAACAACTGAGATAGCCTGGCCGTATTGAATCGATGGCAGCTTGGAGGAGTTCTACTGTATGTAACAGTATCTACTGTAAGTCTACAGTAAAACAACTGAGATAGCCTGGCCGTATAGAATCGATGGCAGCTTGGAGGAGTTCTACTATATGTAGCAATATCTGCTGTAAGTCTTCAGCAAAACAACTGAGATAGCCTGGCCGTATTGGATCGTTGGCAGCTTGGAGGAGTTCTACTGTATGTAGCAATATCTACTGTAAGTATACAGTAAAACAACTGACATAGCCTGGCCGTATTGAATCGATGGCAGCTTGGAGGAGTTCTACTGTATGTAGCAATATCTACTGTAAGTCTACAGTAAAACAACTGAGATAGCCTGGCCGTATTGAATCGATGGCAGCTTGGAGGAGTTCAGCTGTATGTAGCAATATCTACTGTAAGTCTACAGTAAAACAACTGAGATAGCCTGGCCGTATTGAATCGATGGCAGCTTGGAGGAGTTCTACTGTATGTAACAGTATATACTGTAAGTCTACAGTAAAACAACTGAGATAGCGTGGCCGTATTGGATCGTTGGCATCTTGGAGGAGTTCTACTGTATGTAGCAATATCTACTGTAAGTATACAGTAAAAACAACTGATATAGCCTGGCCGTATTGAATCGATGGCTGCTTGGAGGAGTTCTACTGTATGTAGCAATATCTACTGTAAGTCTACAGTAGAACAACTGAGATAGCCCGGCCGTATTGGATCGATGGTAGTTTGGAGGAGTTCTGCTGTATGAAGCAATATCTACTGTAAGTCTACAGTAAAACAACTGAGATAGCCTGGCCGTATTGAATCGATGGCAGCTTGGGGGATTTCTACTGTATGTAGCAATATCTACTGTAAGTCTACAGTAAAACAACTGAGAAAGCCTGGCCGTATTGAATCGGAGGCAGCTTGGAGGAGTTCTACTGTATGTAGCAATATCTACTGTAAGTCTACAGTAAAACAACTGAGATAGCCTGGCCGTATTGAATCGATGGCAGCTTGGCGGAGTTCTACTGTATGTAGCAATATCTACTGTAAGTCTACAGTAAAACAACTGAGATAGCCTGGCCGTATTGAATCGATGGCAGCTTGGAGGAGTTCTACTGTATGTAACAGTATCTACTGTAAGTCTACAGTAAAACAACTGAGATAGCCTGGCCGTATTGAATCGATGGCAGCTTGGAGGAGTTCTACTGTATGTAACAGTATATACTGTAAGTTTACAGTAAAACAACTGAGATAGCGTGGCCGTATTGGATCGTTGGCAGCTTGGAGGAGTTCTACTGTATGTAATAGTATCTACTGTAATTCTGCAGTAAAACAACTGAGATAGCCTGGCCGTATTGGATCGATGGCAGCTTGGAGGAGTTCTACTATATGTAGCAATATCTGCTGTAAGTCTACAGTAAAACAACTGAGATAGCCTGGCCGTATTGGATCGTTGGCAGCTTGGAGGAGTTCCACTGTATGTAGCAATATCTACTGTAAGTCTACAGTAAAACAACTGATAGATCCTGGCCGTATTGGATCGATGGCAGCTTGGAGGAGTTCTACTGTATGTAGCAATATCTACTGTAAGTCTACATTAAAACAACTGATATAGCCTGGCCGTATTGGATCGATGGCAGCTTGGAGGAGTTCTACTGTATGTAACAATATCTACTGTAAGTCTACAGTAGAACAACTGAGATAGCCTGGCCGTATTGGATCGATGGCAGTTTGGAGGAGTTCTGCTGTATGAAGCAATATCTACTGTAAGTCTACAGTAAAACAACTGATAGATCCTGGCCGTATTGAATCGATGGCAGCTTGGAGGAGTTCTACTATATGTAGCAATATCTGCTGTAAGTCTTCAGCAAAACAACTGAGATAGCCTGGCCGTATTGGATCGTTGGCAGCTTGGAGGAGTTCTACTGTATGTAGCAATATCTACTGTAAGTATACAGTAAAACAACTGACATAGCCTGGCCGTATTGAATCGATGGCCGCTTGGAGGATTTCTACTGTATGTAGCAATATCTACTGTAAGTCTACAGTAAAACAACTGAGATAGCCTGGCCGTATTGAATCGATGGCAGCTTGGAGGAGTTCTGCTGTATGTAGCAATATCTACTGTAAGTCTACAGTAAAACAACTGAGATAGCCTGGCCGTATTGAATCGATGGCAGCTTGGAGGAGTTCTACTATATGTAGCAATATCTGCTGTAAGTCTTCAGTAAACAACTGAGATAGCCTGGCCGTATTGGATCGTTGGCAGCTTGGAGGAGTTCTACTGTATGTAGCAATATCTACTGTAAGTATACAGTAAAACAACTGACATAGCCTGGCCGTATTGAATCGATGGCAGCTTGGAGGAGTTCTACTGTATGTAACAGTATATACTGTAAGTCTACAGTAAAACAACTGAGATAGCGTGGCCGTATTGGATCGTTGGCATCTTGGAGGAGTTCTACTGTATGTAGCAATATCTACTGTAAGTCTAAAGTAGAACAACTGAGATAGCCCGGCCGTATTGGATCGATGGTAGTTTGGAGGAGTTCTGCTGTATGAAGCAATATCTACTGTAAGTCTAGAGTAAAACAACTGAGAAAGCCTGGCCGTATTGAATCGGAGGCAGCTTGGAGGAGTTCTACTGTATGTAGCAATATCTACTGTAAGTCTACAGTAAAACAACTGAGATAGCCTGGCCGTATTGAATCGATGGCAGCTTGGCGGAGTTCTACTGTATGTAGCAATATCTGCTGTAAGTCTTCAGTAAACAACTGAGATAGCCTGGCCGTATTGGATCGTTGGCAGCTTGGAGGAGTTCTACTGTATGTAGCAATATCTACTGTAAGTATACAGTAAAACAACTGACATAGCCTGGCCGTATTGAATCGATGGCAGCTTGGAGGAGTTCTACTGTATGTAACAGTATATACTGTAAGTCTACAGTAAAACAACTGAGATAGCGTGGCCGTATTGGATCGTTGGCATCTTGGAGGAGTTCTACTGTATGTAGCAATATCTACTGTAAGTCTAAAGTAGAACAACTGAGATAGCCCGGCCGTATTGGATCGATGGTAGTTTGGAGGAGTTCTGCTGTATGAAGCAATATCTACTGTAAGTCTACAGTAAAACAACTGAGAAAGCCTGGCCGTATTGAATCGGAGGCAGCTTGGAGGAGTTCTACTGTATGTAGCAATATCTACTGTAAGTCTACAGTAAAACAACTGAGATAGCCTGGCCGTATTGAATCGATGGCAGCTTGGCGGAGTTCTACTGTATGTAGCAATATCTACTGTAAGTCTACAGTAAAACAACTGAGATAGCCTGGCCGTATTGAATCGATGGCAGCTTGGAGGAGTTCTACTGTATGTAACAGTATCTACTGTAAGTCTACAGTAAAACAACTGAGATAGCCTGGCCGTATAGAATCGATGGCAGCTTGGAGGAGTTCTACTATATGTAGCAATATCTGCTGTAAGTCTTCAGCAAAACAACTGAGATAGCCTGGCCGTATTGGATCGTTGGCAGCTTGGAGGAGTTCTACTGTATGTAGCAATATCTACTGTAAGTATACAGTAAAACAACTGAGATAGCCTGGCCGTATTGGATCGTTGGCAGCTTGGAGGAGTTCCACTGTATGTAGCAATATCTACTGTAAGTCTACAGTAAAACAACTGATAGATCCTGGCCGTATTGGATCGATGGCAGCTTGGAGGAGTTCTACTGTATGTAGCAATATCTACTGTAAGTCTACATTAAAACAACTGATATAGCCTGGCCGTATTGGATCGATGGCAGCTTGGAGGAGTTCTACTGTATGTAACAATATCTACTGTAAGTCTACAGTAGAACAACTGAGATAGCCTGGCCGTATTGGATCGATGGCAGTTTGGAGGAGTTCTGCTGTATGAAGCAATATCTACTGTAAGTCTACAGTAAAACAACTGATAGATCCTGGCCGTATTGAATCGATGGCAGCTTGGAGGAGTTCTACTATATGTAGCAATATCTGCTGTAAGTCTTCAGCAAAACAACTGAGATAGCCTGGCCGTATTGGATCGTTGGCAGCTTGGAGGAGTTCTACTGTATGTAGCAATATCTACTGTAAGTATACAGTAAAACAACTGACATAGCCTGGCCGTATTGAATCGATGGCCGCTTGGAGGATTTCTACTGTATGTAGCAATATCTACTGTAAGTCTACAGTAAAACAACTGAGATAGCCTGGCCGTATTGAATCGATGGCAGCTTGGAGGAGTTCTGCTGTATGTAGCAATATCTACTGTAAGTCTACAGTAAAACAACTGAGATAGCCTGGCCGTATTGAATCGATGGCAGCTTGGAGGAGTTCTACTATATGTAGCAATATCTGCTGTAAGTCTTCAGTAAACAACTGAGATAGCCTGGCCGTATTGGATCGTTGGCAGCTTGGAGGAGTTCTACTGTATGTAGCAATATC
Organism: Escarpia spicata; assembly: GCA_963995525.1. NCBI lineage: Eukaryota > Metazoa > Annelida > Polychaeta > Sabellida > Siboglinidae > Escarpia > Escarpia spicata. Next base: position 23,402,455 of record OZ023207.1, on the reverse strand, counting down.
TACTGTAAGTATACAGTAAAACAACTGACATAGCCTGGCCGTATTGAATCGATGGCAGCTTGGAGGAGTTCTACTGTATGTAACAGTATATACTGTAAGTCTACAGTAAAACAACTGAGATAGCGTGGCCGTATTGGATCGTTGGCATCTTGGAGGAGTTCTACTGTATGTAGCAATATCTACTGTAAGTCTAAAGTAGAACAACTGAGATAGCCCGGCCGTATTGGATCGATGGTAGTTTGGAGGAGTTCTGCTGTATGAAGCAATATCTACTGTAAGTCTAGAGTAAAACAACTGAGAAAGCCTGGCCGTATTGAATCGGAGGCAGCTTGGAGGAGTTCTACTGTATGTAGCAATATCTACTGTAAGTCTACAGTAAAACAACTGAGATAGCCTGGCCGTATTGAATCGATGGCAGCTTGGCGGAGTTCTACTGTATGTAGCAATATCTGCTGTAAGTCTTCAGTAAACAACTGAGATAGCCTGGCCGTATTGGATCGTTGGCAGCTTGGAGGAGTTCTACTGTATGTAGCAATATCTACTGTAAGTATACAGTAAAACAACTGACATAGCCTGGCCGTATTGAATCGATGGCAGCTTGGAGGAGTTCTACTGTATGTAACAGTATATACTGTAAGTCTACAGTAAAACAACTGAGATAGCGTGGCCGTATTGGATCGTTGGCATCTTGGAGGAGTTCTACTGTATGTAGCAATATCTACTGTAAGTCTAAAGTAGAACAACTGAGATAGCCCGGCCGTATTGGATCGATGGTAGTTTGGAGGAGTTCTGCTGTATGAAGCAATATCTACTGTAAGTCTACAGTAAAACAACTGAGAAAGCCTGGCCGTATTGAATCGGAGGCAGCTTGGAGGAGTTCTACTGTATGTAGCAATATCTACTGTAAGTCTACAGTAAAACAACTGAGATAGCCTGGCCGTATTGAATCGATGGCAGCTTGGCGGAGTTCTACTGTATGTAGCAATATCTACTGTAAGTCTACAGTAAAACAACTGAGATAGCCTGGCCGTATTGAATCGATGGCAGCTTGGAGGAGTTCTACTGTATGTAACAGTATCTACTGTAAGTCTACAGTAAAACAACTGAGATAGCCTGGCCGTATAGAATCGATGGCAGCTTGGAGGAGTTCTACTATATGTAGCAATATCTGCTGTAAGTCTTCAGCAAAACAACTGAGATAGCCTGGCCGTATTGGATCGTTGGCAGCTTGGAGGAGTTCTACTGTATGTAGCAATATCTACTGTAAGTATACAGTAAAACAACTGACATAGCCTGGCCGTATTGAATCGATGGCAGCTTGGAGGAGTTCTACTGTATGTAGCAATATCTACTGTAAGTCTACAGTAAAACAACTGAGATAGCCTGGCCGTATTGAATCGATGGCAGCTTGGAGGAGTTCAGCTGTATGTAGCAATATCTACTGTAAGTCTACAGTAAAACAACTGAGATAGCCTGGCCGTATTGAATCGATGGCAGCTTGGAGGATTTCTACTGTATGTAACAGTATATACTGTAAGTCTACAGTAAAACAACTGAGATAGCGTGGCCGTATTGGATCGTTGGCATCTTGGAGGAGTTCTACTGTATGTAGCAATATCTACTGTAAGTATACAGTAAAAACAACTGATATAGCCTGGCCGTATTGAATCGATGGCTGCTTGGAGGAGTTCTACTGTATGTAGCAATATCTACTGTAAGTCTACAGTAGAACAACTGAGATAGCCCGGCCGTATTGGATCGATGGTAGTTTGGAGGAGTTCTGCTGTATGAAGCAATATCTACTGTAAGTCTACAGTAAAACAACTGAGATAGCCTGGCCGTATTGAATCGATGGCAGCTTGGGGGATTTCTACTGTATGTAGCAATATCTACTGTAAGTCTACAGTAAAACAACTGAGAAAGCCTGGCCGTATTGAATCGGAGGCAGCTTGGAGGAGTTCTACTGTATGTAGCAATATCTACTGTAAGTCTACAGTAAAACAACTGAGATAGCCTGGCCGTATTGAATCGATGGCAGCTTGGCGGAGTTCTACTGTATGTAGCAATATCTACTGTAAGTCTACAGTAAAACAACTGAGATAGCCTGGCCGTATTGAATCGATGGCAGCTTGGAGGAGTTCTACTGTATGTAACAGTATCTACTGTAAGTCTACAGTAAAACAACTGAGATAGCCTGGCCGTATTGAATCGATGGCAGCTTGGAGGAGTTCTACTGTATGTAACAGTATATACTGTAAGTCTACAGTAAAACAACTGAGATAGCGTGGCCGTATTGGATCGTTGGCAGCTTGGAGGAGTTCTACTGTATGTAGCTATATCTACTGTAAGTATACAGTAAAACAACTGACATAGCCTGGCCGTATTGAATCGATGGCCGCTTGGAGGATTTCTACTGTATGTAGCAATATCTACTGTAAGTCTACAGTAAAACAACTGAGATAGCCTGGCCGTATTGAATCGATGGCAGCTTGGAGGAGTTCTGCTGTATGTAGCAATATCTACTGTAAGTCTACAGTAAAACAACTGAGATAGCCTGGCCGTATTGAATCGATGGCAGCTTGGAGGAGTTCTACTGTATGTAATAGTATCTACTGTAATTCTGCAGTAAAACAACTGAGATAGCCTGGCCGTATTGGATCGATGGCAGCTTGGAGGAGTTCTACTATATGTAGCAATATCTGCTGTAAGTCTACAGTAAAACAACTGAGATAGCCTGGCCGTATTGGATCGTTGGCAGCTTGGAGGAGTTCTACTGTATGTAGCAATATCTACTGTAAGTCTACAGTAAAACAACTGATAGATCCTGGCCGTATTGGATCGATGGCAGCTTGGAGGAGTTCTACTGTATGTAGCAATATCTACTGTAAGTCTACATTAAAACAACTGATATAGCCTGGCCGTATTGGATCGATGGCAGCTTGGAGGAGTTCTACTGTATGTAACAATATCTACTGTAAGTCTACAGTAGAACAACTGAGATAGCCTGGCCGTACTGGATCGATGGCAGTTTGGAGGAGTTCTGCTGTATGAAGCAATATCTACTGTAAGTCTACAGTAAAACAACTGAGATAGCCTGGCCGTATTGGATCGATGGCAGTTTGGAGGAGTTCTGCTGTATGAAGCAATATCTACTGTAAGTCTACAGTAAAACAACTGAGATAGCCTGGCCGTATTGAATCGATGGCAGCTTGGGGGAGTTCTACTGTATGTAGCAATATCTACTGTAAGTCTACAGTAAAACAACTGAGAAAGCATGGCCGTATTGAATCGGAGGCAGCTTGGAGGAGTTCTACTGTATGTAGCAATATCTACTGTAAGTCTACAGTAAAACAACTGAGATAGCCTGGCCGTATTGAATCGATGGCAGCTTGGAGGAGTTCTACTGTATGTAACAGTATATACTGTAAGTCTACAGTAAAACAACTGAGATAGCGTGGCCGTATTGGATCGTTGGCATCTTGGAGGAGTTCTACTGTATGTAGCAATATCTACTGTAAGTCTAAAGTAGAACAACTGAGATAGCCCGGCCGTATTGGATCGATGGTAGTTTGGAGGAGTTCTGCTGTATGAAGCAATATCTACTGTAAGTCTACAGTAAAACAACTGAGATAGCCTGGCCGTATTGAATCGATGGCAGCTTGGGGGATTTCTACTGTATGTAGCAATATCTACTGTAAGTCTACAGTAAAACAACTGAGAAAGCCTGGCCGTATTGAATCGGAGGCAGCTTGGAGGAGTTCTACTGTATGTAGCAATATCTACTGTAAGTCTACAGTAAAACAACTGAGATAGCCTGGCCGTATTGAATCGATGGCAGCTTGGCGGAGTTCTACTGTATGTAGCAATATCTACTGTAAGTCTACAGTAAAACAACTGAGATAGCCTGGCCGTATTGAATCGATGGCAGCTTGGAGGAGTTCTACTGTATGTAACAGTATCTACTGTAAGTCTACAGTAAAACAACTGAGATAGCCTGGCCGTATAGAATCGATGGCAGCTTGGAGGAGTTCTACTATATGTAGCAATATCTGCTGTAAGTCTTCAGCAAAACAACTGAGATAGCCTGGCCGTATTGGATCGTTGGCAGCTTGGAGGAGTTCTACTGTATGTAGCAATATCTACTGTAAGTATACAGTAAAACAACTGAAATAGCTTGGCCGTATTGAATCGATGGCAGCTTGGAGGAGTTCTACTGTATGTAGCAATATCTACTGTAAGTCTACAGTAAAACAACTGAGATAGCCTGGCCGTATTGAATCGATGGCAGCTTGGAGGAGTTCAGCTGTATGTAGCAATATCTACTGTAAGTCTACAGTAAAACAACTGAGATAGCCTGGCCGTATTGAATCGATGGCAGCTTGGAGGAGTTCTACTGTATGTAACAGTATATACTGTAAGTCTACAGTAAAACAACTGAGATAGCGTGGCCGTATTGGATCGTTGGCATCTTGGAGGAGTTCTACTGTATGTAGCAATATCTACTCTAAGTATACAGTAAAAACAACTGATATAGCCTGGCCGTATTGAATCGATGGCTGCTTGGAGGAGTTCTACTGTATGTAGCAATATCTACTGTAAGTCTACAGTAGAACAACTGAGATAGCCCGGCCGTATTGGATCGATGGTAGTTTGGAGGAGTTCTGCTGTATGAAGCAATATCTACTGTAAGTCTACAGTAAAACAACTGAGATAGCCTGGCCGTATTGAATCGATGGCAGCTTGGGGGATTTCTACTGTATGTAGCAATATCTACTGTAAGTCTACAGTAAAACAACTGAGAAAGCCTGGCCGTATTGAATCGGAGGCAGCTTGGAGGAGTTCTACTGTATGTAGCAATATCTACTGTAAGTCTACAGTAAAACAACTGAGATAGCCTGGCCGTATTGAATCGATGGCAGCTTGGCGGAGTTCTACTGTATGTAGCAATATCTACTGTAAGTCTACATTAAAACAACTGATATAGCCTGGCCGTATTGGATCGATGGCAGCTTGGAGGAGTTCTACTGTATGTAACAATATCTACTGTAAGTCTACAGTAGAACAACTGAGATAGCCTGGCCGTATTGGATCGATGGCAGTTTGGAGGAGTTCTGCTGTATGAAGCAATATCTACTGTAAGTCTACAGTAAAACAACTGAGATAGACTGGCCGTATTGAATCGATGGCAGCTTGGCGGAGTTCTACTGTATGTAGCAATATCTACTGTAAGTCTACAGTAAAACAACTGAGATAGCCTGGCCGTATTGAATCGATGGCAGCTTGGAGGAGTTCTACTATATGTAGCAATATCTGCTGTAAATCTTCAGTAAAACAACTGAGATAGCCTGGCCGTATTGGATCGTTGGCAGCTTGGAGGAGTTCTACTGTATGTAGCAATATCTACTGTAAGTATACAGTAAAACAACTGACATAGCCTGGCCGTATTGAATCGATGGCAGCTTGGAGGAGTTCTACTGTATGTAGCAATATCTACTGTAAGTCTACAGTAAAACAACAGAGATAGCCTGGCCGTATTGAATCGATGGCAGCTTGGAGGAGTTCAGCTGTATGTAGCAATATCTACTGTAAGTCTACAGTAAAACAACTGAGATAGCCTGGCCGTATTGAATCGATGGCAGCTTGGAGGAGTTCTACTGTATGTAACAGTATCTACTGTAAGTCTACAGTAAAACAACTGAGATAGCGTGGCCGTATTGGATCGTTGGCATCTTGGAGGAGTTCTACTGTATGTAGCAATATCTACTGTAAGTATACAGTAAAAACAACTGATATAGCCTGGCCGTATTGAATCGATGGCAGCTTGGAGGAGTTCTACTGTATGTAGCAATATCTACTGTAAGTCTACAGTAGAACAACTGAGATAGCCTGGCCGTATTGGATCGATGGTAGTTTGGAGGAGTTCTGCTGTATGAAGCAATATCTACTGTAAGTCTACAGTAAAACAACCGAGATAGCCTGGCCGTATTGAATCGATGGCAGCTTGGGGGATTTCTACTGTATGTGGCAATATCTACTGTAAGTCTACAGTAAAACAACTGAGAAAGCCTGGCCGTATTGAATCGGAGGCAGCTTGGAGGAGTTCTACTGTATGTAGCAATATCTACTGTAAGTCTACAGTAAAACAACTGAGATAGCCTGGCCGTATTGAATCGATGGCAGCTTTGCGGAGTTCTACTGTATGTAGCAATATCTACTGTAAGTCTACAGTAAAACAACTGAGATAGCCTGGCCGTATTGAATCGATGGCAGCTTGGAGGAGTTCTACTTTATGTAACAGTATCTACTGTAAGTCTACAGTAAAACAACTGAGATAGCCTGGCCGTATTGAATCGATGGCAGCTTGGAGGAGTTCTACTATATGTAGCAATATCTGCTGTAAGTCTTCAGTAAAACAACTGAGATAGCCTGGCCGTATTGGATCGTTGGCAGCTTGGAGGAGTTCTACTGTATGTAGCAATATCTACTGTAAGTATACAGTAAAACAACTGACATAGCCTGGCCGTATTGAATCGATGGCAGCTTGGAGGAGTTCTACTGTATGTAGCAATATCTACTGTAAGTCTACAGTAAAACAACTGAGATAGCCTGGCCGTATTGAATCGATGGCAGCTTGGAGGAGTTCAGCTGTATGTAGCAATATCTACTGTAAGTCTACAGTAAAACAACTGAGATAGCCTGGCCGTATTGAATCGATGGCAGCTTGGAGGAGTTCTACTGTATGTAACAGTATCTACTGTAAGTCTACAGTAAAACAACTGAGATAGCGTGGCCGTATTGGATCGTTGGCATCTTGGAGGAGTTCTACTGTATGTAGCAATATCTACTCTAAGTATACAGTAAAACAACTGATATAGCCTGGCCGTATTGAATCGATGGCAGCTTGGAGGAGTTCTACTGTATGTAGCAATATTTACTGTAAGTCTACAGTAAAACAACTAAGAATTACAGTGTGTGTGTATGTGCATGCTCCTGTGTATGTTTGTGTGTATATGTGATTGCGTGTACAAACAAGAAACATATTATTATTATACAGGGATTAATGCATGTATAAAGGGCCATTGTCACAAAAGAAACATATTATTATTATATAGGGATTAATGCATGTATAAAGGGCCATTGTCACAAAAGAAACATATTATTATTATATAGGGATTAATGCATGTATAAAGGGCCATTGTCACAAAAGAAACATATTATTATTATATAAGGATATATGCATGTATAAAGGGCCATTGTCACAAAAGAAACATATTATTATTATATAGGGATATATGCATGTATAAAGGGCCATTGTCACAAAAGAAACATATTATTATTATATAGGGATTCATACATGTATAAAGGGCCATTCTCACAAAAGAGTGAACATTTGTCACAAAAATATCTTTGTTATATAGATGCCAAAGAAAATGTTAACTATTATATTTATTTTGTTTATTACATTTTTATGATTTGCTTGCTATTACGATCAGCTGATCTATTTAAACAAGTATCAAAATAAATATAATTTTTTAAAAGATATGATTTGTTGAAGATATAAAATTTAACTTTTTAACCATGGATATGTTAATCTTTGATTTCTCTACTAATATTTCAGATTAAACTGTCCTGCTTCATGCATATATTAGCACATTTGATATCACTAGAACGAGTTTAATAAAATAAAAAAATATAATTGATGTTGTTACTTTTGACATTATCTTACGTTTGGTAAGAATAGCCCATGTACATGTATACACATATATACATCGATACCATTTAAATATACAGTATATGTATATAATGAGGTGTTTATTAAAAAAAACATATCTGCATTGTGTTCATTCAGATATAAGTTGCTTTCTGTTGGAAATTTGCATGCACATACGAAACATATGTACACAATTGTTATGCACATACCAAATATATATACACAATTGTTATGCACATACCAAACATATGTACACAATTGTTGTGCACATACCAAACATATTTACACAATTGTTATGCAAATACCAAACAAATTTACAAAATTGTCATGCACACACACCAAAGATATGTACACTTGTTATGCACATACCAAACATATGTACACAATTGTTATGCACATACAAAACATATATACACAATTGTTATGCACATACCAAACATATATGCACAATTGTTATGCACATACCAAACATATGTAAACAATTGTTGTGCACATACCAAACATACGTACACAATTGTTGTGCACATACCAAACATATGTACACGATTGTTATACACACACCAAACATATTTACACAATTGTCATGCACACACACCAAATATATGGACACTTGTTATGCACATACCAAGCATATGTAAACAATTGTTATGCACATACCAAACATATATACAAAATTGTTATGCACATACCAAACATATGTACACAATTGTTATACACATACCAAACATATGTACACAATAGCAACGCATATTACGTGTTTTACAAAACATTTACATCTATCATCATCATCAGTTGATTGCAGCATTAAAACATTATTATTAAGAATTAGTTTTTGTGATTTTACCACTTGTAATGTTTTACAGGTTAGCGCCTCATTATAATCAGTCACATTATATGTATGTATATAAAACTAAAACAACATATTAAATAAAGTCAATATCGATATATTGGTGATTGATTGTTTGATGACATATATGTATATTCATTGACTCAATCACCGATATATCAGTATTGAACTAACTCAATACTGGTATATTTTGGCTTTAAAACACACTTCCAGAATCAGAATAACACAGTATTCGAATCATCATAACGAGAGTTCCTGTGAATCTGAGTGACACTGTCAATGTCATTTTTCTCCAACAATGTCACTTTGTGTTAAGTTCTCATAGCATTGCAGAGTCTTCCAGTCGTATCACTTATACCATTCCTTCAGAGATTCATCACCACAGCCTCCTCACTCAAGTCATATTGAAGTCAGCATCACAGTCTTCCAGTCGTATCACTTGTACCATTCCTTCATAGATTCATCAACATAACCGACTCACTCAAGTCATATTGAACCCAACATCAGAAGCTTTTGTAAGATTAAATAACACAGTTTTCTTATGTTAACTGGTTCGTGTCAAAGGTCAAGTTCACACCAGGTTTGTCAGTGGTGTGTACATAGCTTGTAATCTGTCAAATGCGAGTCTGGTTGGTGTAGACAGCTTCTGCAAAGTGACATTGTCACATATCCAATCTGACTGGTGTAAACAACTTCTGCAGAGGCACTGTCATCTAATGAGTCTGATCAGTGTAAATAGCTTCTGTAAAGTGGCACTGTCATCTATTGTGTGTGCTTGGTCTGTGAAGTAGTCCAGATAGTCTTGTATCCTGTTCCTGTGCTGATCCGGTCAAGGCAGTTCAACTGAAACAATATGTTAACAATGTTATTAGTAGAATGTAATTGAAACTGCACATACGTGGCATAGAGACACAACTTGTGATTACTATTTCTCAAGACAATTATGTATTCATACATCTTATTTGTGAATTTGTCAGTCTGAAATCCATAATAGCCTGCAATTGTTGACCAGTAATGCTAATATGTTGTATTGTTGAACAGTGTATGACCTTACGGTAAGGTTAATGTCAATATGACAACTTTCGAGGTAAATAATTATATGTGTATATGTGTGTGTGTGTGTGTGTGTGTGTGTGTGTGTGTGTGTGTGTGTGTGTGTGTGTGTGTGTGTGTGTGTGTGTGTGTGTGTGTGTTTTGTGTGTGTGTGTGTGTGTGTGTGTGTGTGTGTGTGTGTGTGTGTGTGTGTGTGTGTGTGTGTGTGTGTGTGTGTGTGTGTGTGTCTGTGTGTGTGTGTGTCTGTGTGTCTGTGTGTGATGTGTGTGTGTGTGTGTGTGTGTGTGTGTGTGTGTGTGTGTGTGTGGGTGGGTGGGTGGGTGGGTGTGTGCGTGTGGGTGGGTGTACTAAAATATGGTCATATAAAGAACACAGTCTACATTATTGTATAAAATCCTTATGTGGCCAAAGCATCACCAATGACGTAAGTCACACTGGTTTATGCAATTTGAAGCCAGGCTTAATTAGCTAGTAATGTTGTATGTACACATATTTTTTCACAATAATGATTATATATTGATGACAACTTAGCCTGATTAGATTGTGTCTTATGTTGCCATTATTTCCATTCCTGTTGAGCCGATGTGTGCACCAATGCCTTCATCCAAAGATATATATAACATGGTTGAATGTGTGCACCAATGCCTTCATCCAAAGAGATATACAACATGGTTTAATATAATCAGAAGTAATGTAAACAAATGAGTTCAACACAAGCCATGTATTTCGTGGTCAAAACATTAGTGTGGATATGATGGCAACTTTTAAACTTGTTTCATTCTGTTGAACTTTATACGACATTCACGCTAAGGTCATTGCCAAGTTCTCTTCAGTGAGAACTTTCAAGATAAACACTAAAAGGTGAGGTCTGATATAGGGCAGAGTCCAGTCCTCGGGACTGCTCAAAGCGCGTTACATATTTATACAATCAAATAATGTCATATTAACAGAGTCTATGGTACGGTATCTTCGTAGCTGATCTTACCTGAAACAAGCTGATACCAGACTCCCAGTCTGCCCATCTTGTAATCCGGGCTTAGAAGATCTTGTAGTGTTCGTTGAGAGGATCTTGCAGTCTGCGATGAGAGGATCTTGAAGTGTTCGTTGAGAGGATCTTGTAGTCTGCGTTGAGAGGATCTTGTAGTTTTCTTTAAGAGGATCTGGTAGTCTGCGTTGAGAGAATCTGATAGTGTTCATTGACAGGATCTTGGAGAGTTCGTTGACAGGATCTCGTAGTGTTCATTGACAGGTTCTTGTCATCTGCATTGAGAACATTTTGTCGTCTGCTGACCATCTTGTAGTCGGCGTTGAGATGATCTTGTCGTCTGCATTGAGATAATCTTTTAGTCTGTGTTGACTGGTTTTTGTAGTGTTCATTGAGACCATCTTGTCGTCTGCGTTGAGACCTTTTGACGTCTGTATTGAAAGCATCTTGTCGTCTGCGTTGAGACCATCTTATCGTCAGCATCGAGGCCATCTTGTCGTCTGCATTGTGACCATCTTGTCATCTGCGTTGAGGCCATCTTGTCGTCAGCGTTGGGATCATCTTCACGTCTCAATTGAGACCATCTTGTCATCTGCATTGATACCGTTTTGTCGTCTGTGTTGAGACCACCTTGTCGTCTGCATTGGGACCATCTTGTCGTCTGTGTTGGGACAATCTTATCGTCTGCGTTGAGATCATCTTGTCGTCTACATTGGGACCATTTTGTCAACTCCGTTGAGACCATCTTGTCGTCTGTGTTGAGTAGATCAACTGAAACAGTACAACAATCACCATACGAGTGAATTATGCTATTAGCAAGTTTATACGTGGCTTATTTCTGACTGAAACTAGGCAGGGATACTTTATAAACATGGTTGGTGATTACTGCTGGAAACACAACAATCCTCAACCGGTAACATTAGTAGAACATAAACCATCAACATATAACATTATGATTAGTATTACGCTTTTAGCACTAATAGAATATATATATATATATATATATATATATATATATATATATATATATATATGTCTAACTGCAGCATACGTCGACCAGTATATACGGGACCGCTTTACGCAGACCAGGCATATATTTTTATTTAGTACATTTTCCAACGATGTAAAGGTGGAACATTGTTTGTAACACTAATTTATAACACATACTGAAAGTTCACTGAAATATTTCAATGAATAAAATATATACAACAAATTCGGTCTGCCTAAAAACTTTATGCATAGATGCCGACTTACGCAGACCGGAGCGAGACCGGAAGTTGTATGTATTGGTTCGCCTTTTTTGCGGTAGATCGTCGCGACAAGTAAACAGTGAAACACAGTTGCGAAATGTAAGCTACCGTAAGTCGAAGGCCGATACCAGTAAAGTTCTGTTTGGACACGGGATGTCTTAGTGCGATAACAACATTGAACGACATTTAATACACAGCGTCGTACACGAGACTGACGGTATTGCCGACGCGGCGACGGTGGAGTATTTTATGCGAGGACGATTTAATAATTTATTCGAAGCGGACAACATATATACATATACACCAGCCGATAGGAATTACCCGGAGTGTTGATACTATGGACATTGTTGTGGACAATATTTAGTGTCTGCATTATACGAACATAAATATAGTAAGCGAAAAACCTATTATGTCGTCATGCTATAAGTATGCAGTGAACGTCGAAAATACGCGAGGCGGTCGCCTCAGACATTTCGCTGCCTGCTCTACCCTTTTACCGTGCCTGCATTAGTGTGTTGATTCTTCGAAATGAATTAATTCGGCTGGCTACAATCACATCGGACAGTATATGAACATTTCTTGATAATTAATTAATAGTTTTCATAATTCGTAAGAGTTGGTGTTATATTAAAAGTCAGCTGAGCGATGGTTACATATGGATGTCTACGTGCATGCCTAGCCTATAGGCATAAGCCATAGCAATAATCCGTCCTATACCTGCTAACGTGTAAATTTCGAAACCCAGGAGATTCCAGGTTCACCAAAAGCCTCCAATTGCATACCCCATTGGGACCTCCAACTGCACCCCTTAAAGGCCAACAAATAACCTTCAACTGCACCCACCTGAGGACCAACTGCACCCGTCCATTAAGCCTTAAGGCCTCACCAGAAACTTACAACTGCATATATTAAAACCTATAATCTGGGAGATTTTGTTCTGTTTTCCGGAATGCTGGGAGTTTCATAACAAGTCCAAGAGAGTTGGTAGGTGATATGAAAAAAAAATTAGTTTACATTACATTTTTTTATTATTCGTAATAAATATAAATACAGCTAGTTAGAAAGCAAGTTACCTTGCACACAGTTATGTGTGTAAACAACACAAAAAGACAAATATGCCTAGCTTAGGGGCCCAAGTTACTTAGCTTGTGTACCATAATGGCATTGCCATTTTAATGATGATTGTATAAATTGAACACCCACGATGATGTTAATGATGCTATGACAAAGTTGTTTTAATAAATCACCGAAATAAAAAATACTGTTTGTTCATTCATTAAAAACCAGTTTGATTCCAAGCACGTAATCATGTAGGGAACGCCCCGTCACGAAGGTGGTCATGAGGGGATGTGGCAAGGGTCTCAACATCCCATCTCCCACCTATTTTGGGGCCAACCTCTCACCATTTACGACAGAAAAACATTAAAACTAATTGAACACCTGTTAATTCATGCTTCCAGTACAATTTTCAATGGAAGGGAATTAATTAAGTAAACTATTTAAGAGCAAATTATTTTCAATCAATTTAAGCAGCCATATATCAGTTTAAGTTTTTCATTTATTTCATACAAAATAGTACAGTAATAGACATCATCATGATCATTTCTAAAGTATCAATAAAATAAAACTAACATAACAATACTATGCATGTACAAGCTTACAGGAGTTGTACACATACCTATTTCCAATACTTTGAACCAGCAAATTCATGCTTCTAGTACCTTCATTTACAATGGCATGACATTTTTCTTTATCAATTCAATCAGAAATTTATTTCATTCAAAACGGTACAGCAATAAACATGGTGATCTTGTCCAATGTATCAATACAATAAAACTAACGTACTAATACTATGCATATACTAGTTTACAAGAGTGAATTAACTGCACTGTACCCAGTTCATACACAGTAGCACAACATAACATGTTTACATTGTTGTGTTCTGTATTACTCTCTCCATGCACTAACATCCTCATATTTTTAATACATTTATTTGTAATGTATTAAAACAAATTGTCGGTATTCTTATGGCATAATGCAAGGTAGTCTAATAGGATAATGAAATAATGATTTGCTACAGAATATTAATGGTTGGATTCCATAAAAAGTATGTTAAGTTTCATCATCTACTCCAAGTACGTATGTATCTTGCCAGCATGGTTGTTCTTACTTGGCAAATTGCCCTTTTTGCCATGTTCTGCTCTTTGTCCATTGAAGAAAGACTGGAAATGCTCCACAAGCATAACGTTATCTACCTCATGCCAATGGAAGTTGTTTGCTGAAAGTGACACCATTGTAGCAGTAAAACCAGGAAAACATGTTACGTAATTTATATACATATTACATAATTAATAGGCCTGTGCTTTTCAACTTGCACAGCTATAGGAAAATTATTTATTCACCCTGTTTGTGACTTGCTGAGTAAATATATAACTGAACTTACATTATCAATGTTGTATCTTAAAAGTCTGGACAGATTTTAGTTTCTGAATTTTAATAAAGATTATTAATATTATGAAAGAATAGCAGAGACCTATCAAAATCCTGATTCTTGTTCAACGCAGCTGTCAGGACTTTTTGAGGTATGTGTTCTTTTTGTTCATAATGAATGTAAAATAATCCAGGATCAATATACATGCTGTCATTATTATTTTAAGCATTGAAGAGGAAATAATAACGTAGACAAAAATTCTTATTGACTGGTCTAGCAGTGATTATTGTTTATAGATTGCATCATATGAAACAAATTGTTTTATTTGATATACAAAACAGTTAATATACTCATTCTTCATCAAATGACTTTTAAAATGTTTCTATGCATAGATGTTACTTGTGAATTTGCAAGACTTCTGTAATTCCTTACAAAATCATGTGTACCTTTTTTCTTTGGTTGTGGCACTGCTTCCTTGTCACTGTTGGTGTCAAACGCTGCTGTTACAAAATTAATTATTGTTAATTGACAACCAATATTGATGCAATAACCAGTTATTACTGATGTTATAAACGATTGAATTGCCAAAACAAATTGCTACATGTTGCAAAATAAAATAAAACACTAAACAGGTATTATATTATATATGGTCATGCGTAACACTTAAAAAGTCAAAGTCCATAACCACTTTCTTGAATTTAATAACATTCCAACAAACAACTTATTGCAATTGTACGATGGTGTTTGCTATCAATTAAATAAGTTTTTAAAATCATCCCTTCTACCCTATCACATATATACATACATATATATGTAAAACATCAATGAATTTAGATGGATATGTTAGTGGTTTATTACTTTCTTTCAATCATAATGCAAAGTCACCTCTATTTCTTGGTTGTGTTGAATCGTTGACACTGCTGCTGTTGTTGTCTGCCACAGCTACAACATATTGTAAAAATTAATGATGGTGATATTGATGTGATCAGTGTGTTTTTGCTATTAATTACTCTAAATAAGTTTCGGGAAATGAAAACCATCCCATTATTTCTCAGAAATATGCCAAAATATGTGAAATCACAAATTGTTACATGTTGCAAAATAAAATAAAACACTAAGCAGGTATTGCACATAATACATTATGCACTGTCCATATGAATTAAACCATCCCTAATGTGATCAGCAAAATGTAATTGCGAGGTGAGTCATGAGAAGGATCTGGTGCTCAATGGTGCAAAAATTTAAATGATCATTTTTATTACTGACAACAATTATATAGGCTATTACATAATTATTAATTTAACTTGAAAAACTCACATACTTACCGATTTTTGATTTTCTGCACATTTCCAAGCCCGAAGTTGACGGAATTGGTGTACAGGTTCCTGGAATGTATTTATATAAAAGGTGGTTAATTGTTTGCCATACATTTTGCATATAAAGTAGTAGTGATGCTTAGTTTGTTAGAATTACTTCCTGTAGCATCCTTCCCATCATTGTACTAGGATATTACTTCAGTGCAAGTGTTGTTTTGAATTTGAGGGTGAGTGTATCAGACACAGAACAATTAACTTGAAAAGTCATTTAAATTACAATTAATTAAGATATATCTCAATAAAATAAATTTCCCATACACCAATTCTGGTAAACTAAATTAGCCTCAAAATTAAATTAACTGTTTCAGTTTAATTAACATCACAGATATTACATTTATCTATGTATCTGTGCTTCCTACTTGTAGTTGTTTCTGAATTTAATAATGTTTGTGACCTTCTAGTATATAATCGGTTTGGTATATAAATTGAAGAATTAAGTTCATCACGAAGGGATTCTGAATAGATATAAAAAACTACATACCATTATCATACAAAATAATACTAGTTTGAGGATTTTGTAGTATGCCCACTTTGGGTTTCGCTCCATTAGAAACATTGTGGAGAGCCTCAGGTGGTTGTTTGGTGAGCTTCAAGTGGGTTTTTGGAGAGCCTCTCCCCCTAATATTCACCGCATCTTGAGACCAGTGTCAATAGTTAAGAAACATACGTAATCGATATTTATACTGCAAATATGGTGGACTTGTTATTAAAATAAACTGCTGAAATAAATTTAAGATTAAGTTCAAGAATTTCCAACAAGGCTGCGTGGACGGAAATATGGTAATTTTCCGACTTTTCAGCAGCCTCTGTGCATTCAGTGACAACTAAAATTAAAATATCTCTCTGTGTGATACCGGCAAAAACTGGATTAATTACGTCACGGGACCACTGGCGCCCGCTGCATGGCGTTGTTGTTTACGGTTAGCTTTCCTGGCGTTATTATTGGAGGGGGTGCAGGGGATATTTTCGTGATCTGTGATTAGCAAAATTATTTCCTCTTGAAACGTGAAAGTTTTTTTTTATCCCTGTGATTTGTGATCAGGTGCAGCAGCGTGAAGCGTGATTTAAAATATATTTCCCTTGTGAACCGTGATTGAGGTATCACTTTCTTCGTGAAATTGACGACAGGTGACTAAAAATATCGATCTCTTCGTGAAACAAGAAATGTTTTTTTCAGTGTGAAATGTGAAAACCCAAATATTTTTACTGTGAATTGTGATCCAGGACCCCCCTGCACCCCCTCTTATTGTATATAGTTGAATTCACTGAAAATATTTGATGCTAACTTCTGATGAGTGTTTGAGCAAATGTAAGTTATTTAATAACGACAAGGAGGTTTGTTTAAGGGGAGGCTTGAGTCTAAACGTATGTTATTTTATAACTTCATTGCTACTTACTCTACAGAGTTGAAACTTTCACATATTCATATTCCACCTAATGGGAAGGCCTGGAATTTTTTTTCTCAAAATTTTACGGGGGGATTTCCCCACAGTACGGCAGCCATCTTGGATTTAATGCATGCGTTGAAATATCTTGGTAACTACTGGACATACATTACTCAAATTTGGTGTGTAGTTACTCCATATAACCCTAAGTGTAACCAGCAAGCTACATTTTGTATTAAAAAAAAACTTTTTTTAATGATTTTTCCCAAAAAAATTATGTATTTGTTCCCGACATTTTTTAATAGCGACTCGTTTTATTAAAAAACATGCCTTGCTTTTGAAAAAGTTGCTTGCTGGTTACCAGGAGCATACTGTCAAAATACATTGTAGCGGTTACTCAGATAAATAAACAAGAAGACAGCTCGTGTGAGTGAAATCATGTTTCTGAGAAAATCGCGTTCAAAGTTTAGTTACACTTGTACACACTTGTCAACATCTGAAAAGCAACCTAAGTGATTGAAACTTTGTACACATGTTACTCAATGGATAATCTATCAAATGGCATAGTTCAAAGTGATTTGAACAGCATAATAATATGTCAAACAAAGCAATGTAGCAAAAACATTACAAAACAGGAAACCGTATTTGTAAAATAGCACATCATTCCAACATTTATACAGATAAAGTTCACAGGAGCACATATAAAGTTCACTGGAGCTCAAATAAAGTTCACTGGAGCACAAATAAAGTTCACTGGAGCTCAGATAAAGTTCATTGTAACCTAAATAAAGTTTACCCAAAGAAAATCATGGCAGGTTCGCGACAGCAACATGGCGCAGCGTACAAGTACAGTCGACAGATCTGCACCAGTATCTCCATCTTAATCCGGGAAGTGTGAGACCCCCATCTCATCCAGAAGATCCGTGTAGCCAAACTTCCGCTCAGTCGCAGCATCCGGGAAGTGTGAGACCCCCATCTCATCCAGAAGATCCGTGTAGCCCAACTTCCGCTCAGTCACAGACAGTCTGAGATGGATCGGGTGACACTGACAGCCAAGTTGACGCTAAGAAACAAGTACACAATACCAATGTATTTCATGAACACAAGTATTACTAACAATAAAAGCCCCTCCCCAGTATTATATGTCTGTGACTGTAGTTTATGTTGCGCCTTTTGTTTATTTTATTAGTACTGAATTATATACAGTGTAACTATATGTCATAAAGGGACATATATATATATATATAAGAAGAATAAATTTATTATTATTTGCAAATTTTCAGTTGGACTGTACATACATTCATCATAAAATCCCTTAATCCACCCAAGTATCATTCTGTTACAAGACGTTATGTTACAATAGTCAAAAAACATGTTGTACTCAATAAAATTAACGCAACTACACTAAAGATACTATTAAATAAATTACACAAAATCGCCCCGTGAACACAACTCACTCAGTACGAGGCGCTTTATATTAAAACGTGTACATTATAATTATATTACTATCTTTTATTAAAAATGATATCTTTTAAATACGCTAAAATTAAATCAGTTAGTTTAAATATTCAAATTGACTGTTAAGACATACACTAAAAGCATTAAGTGTTCTGTCAGTGTAATAAACACCATGGAATTAATTAGTTTTTGTAGCGATTTGTTTCGTCATTGGAACGGGTAACTCGTCGAATGATCTTAGTGTATATAGCACATTTCAAGTACTTGGTAGTAGCGTATTTAGTTTGTGGTCACTACGCTTCATTCTATCGAAATACGATTTACACAAATCATTGCGTCTATCGTGCAGCGTTGGTAAGTTTAATCTCCAGAATATCCTCGTACGCACAACCAGGAAATATAGTTTTGAGACAGTGTTTTGTTTTTTTCTCGATGTTGTCCGATAAGTATTTAGCCAAGTTTGTGTGCCATGTCGGACAGGCATATTTAACTCTGGTCTAATTACAAATACATATTTCCTAATCAAATCATTTTGTTTGATACCAGTACGTTTCAACTGATAGATCATTTACACTATGTTTCTTCCCTTTTAAACTATTCCATCTACATGTGCATTTTAACTTAACTCCGATGATACAGTTACACCGCGAACTTTCGTTTGAGTAACTCTCTCAATATGTATCCCTTTTATGTCAATATACGGCGGAGATTCTACAAATGTTCTATCTTTACCGAAACATACAACCATTTCTTTTGTCTTACTCGTATTGTTGCGCATGTCATTATTACTAGACCATCGCTCAATAATGTTAGCAGTATCCTGAATAACAGATATCATACTTTGATTGCATATTTCAAATATGGTGCAATCGTCAACATATTTAAACGTAGGACAAGATGTTTGCAAATCATTCATATGAACTACAACATTTTTGATCCTGAGAAGTTCCTTGGGGAACGCCCCCATTAGGGTAATCTGGCTTTGACACAACGCCGCCGATTTTTACTCTCTGTTCACGGTCAAGTAGAAACGCCGCCATCCAGCGAACCAGGTGTGCTGATAGTTCCATTGCAATCAGTTTCTGCATTAGTATATCATGGTTAATTATATAAAATGCTTTGCTGTAGTCGAGAAATAGCACTCTTATAAAATTGCCCTTTTCATCAGTGGTTTCGTACCATTTGTGAAGTTTTCCAACAAGAGCGTCCGTGGTACCAGTCCCTGCAATACCTCCTAACTGCTTGTCGTCTATTTGTGGTTTAACATAAACAGCGACTCAATATAGCACTAGAGACTCATTTTCAAAGCCCATGATGGTATATTGTCCGGACCCGCTTTGTTTATTTTGACCTTACTAAGTGCCATCTCAATGTCAGTCACGCTGATGGTGACTTTAGCTTGCAGTGGTTCTTTAATGTCAAAGATCGGGTGGGAAGACTGCAATCTCGGTAAGTCTTCACTCACCGACACGAAGAACCCGTTCGTGGAGTTGACTAAACTGTCTACAACTCCACCAGTAATTTTATTTGCCAGCCCCACCATCTCATTGCGACTGCCAGATGGGTGTCCCATGAGTGACTTCGTGTGCTTCCATCAGTCGCGTGACGATGTTTCCTCAATGTATGCTATTTTAGATTGATAGAACTTGTGTTATAATTTAGGTGCTGCGCGATTTACTAAATTCCGGAGTTTATTGGCCCGTTCCGTGTCAAATGCTTTGCGAGCACGTTGCCTCTGTGTAATAAGGTGTCGGAAGCCATCTGTGATCCACGGTCTGTCTGTGCTGTGACGTGACACAGTCTTGTACGGACAGCAGATGTTCAGTAAATGGCCCATGGTTTCTTGGAAGAGATTAAACTGTTCCTCGCACGTAGGCAATGTGTACATAATATACTCCCATCTAGTCTGTGATAGGGCCGAAGTGAACAATGCTCGTTCGTTGTTATCCATGCCCGTGGTAACAGAGTTTTGGACCATGCCGGTGTAAGTAAGTAAGTAAGTAAGTAAGACCATCTTGTGATCTGATGTTCCAAATTCATCAAGCACTCTCGAATAGCCGTATACAGGTGACACGTTAGACAACATTTTGTACATAGGTGATATGTTAGACCACACAAACACATACACACGCACGCACACACACACACACACACACACACACACACACACACATATATATATATATATATACATAGTTAATTACATAATTATACACACATTCAGCAATATAGCACATTAATCCGTTTACTCGAGTATCAATGAATACCGTTATTTGCCGTTGAGCACCAACGTTTCCGTCGTTTTACCATGCAAGACTTTCCGCTGTACGAACGGATAATGCGATGTTAATTTTCAACAGTCGGCCGAGTGCACCTGCTTTGCCGTCAATCTTGTTATCCCACCCGTGCGGTTTACACACGAAATGTTTGTATTTTAATGTTATAAAAGTGTCGTGGGACAGGAAATCACCGCCCAGCCAAAGGGCGTTGGCTGGGCGAAAAAAATCATTTCGCTTCATCCTCCAATATGGTTAGTCCTTGTAGGAAGCTACTGACTAAGCATTCTCCGTGTAAAAGACGACGTCAATAAACGGCCAATGCCAAGGTTTTTCCCCGCTTTCGGATCCGTCGGCGAGTACAGCTTTATTGTAAATGTTGATCCGTTATCCGACTCCAAAAGTTGGACCTGTTTGTAGTGTCCGGATCCGCTGGCGTTAAACAGATGCTTCATCTTCGGTAGGTTGTCGAGGTTCATGAAGATGTCGATTTCGTCGCTTGCCAACATGTAGGTGATGTTGAACTTGCGCAGGATGGTGTCGACTCTCGTCATTAGCTCGATGTAGTGATCATGTTGTTGTAGTGAGAGAAGCCGAGGTACCAGTGGGTGGGAAAGCCACGGCAGCCGTTTGCCTTCTTCAGGCGCTTGGTTTCTCCTGCGTGAATCAGTTCTTTCGGCGCATGTTCCTTTGCAGACAGGACTACGGCGGAGACAACCATTGCGGCGTTCTTCCTCGAGGATTGGGCTGTGTGTAGGAAGACATTCAGCTGGCACGTTGTATTGATCACCAACAACGTGGCTACCACTGAACTCATGCACAGTAGTATTTTCTTTTGACTTCGCATCATTTCATTGGCATGTATCGCTTCTTGCACCTACAACAGGAATGCGTCGATTGTTTAAACAACGGACACATGATTTGACCGATGACGCCTGTTCGTTCGTGCGTGCGTGCGTGCGTGCGTGCGTGCGTGCGTGTGTTTATGTCTGTCCATCCGTCTCTCTGTCAGCATATGTATCTGTTCATCCTGATTTCAAATTCATTGTCGCTTTTCAAGAAGAACTAACCTTTTGTATGCATTTATACACTAATATATAGATTCTTATGTATAGCGCCGTATGCATTCCTTAGGTTAAAGAACTTTGCAGTTCTCCCACTGACAAACGGCAACACACTACTAGGCAAAGACTATTTGTACACATATTCACCATTGTCTATTGCAGGTATGTACAGCTGACTATTATCACTACGCTACTGTGCCCCACTAAAAGACAAATGCTGTGTTCCAATCCAATTTAACAATGTCATGAATACTATTCTAGAACAGTGTTTTGCGATAAGCTTGTCCCGAAACGCTTGAGTGCTGTTAGAAAATCCGTCGAGTATCGCGGTACGTTCTTAAACAGAGAATGAGTACTGGTTATATGTATGCGGAGAACGTATGAAACCAAGCGATGATTCCTAGCAAAATAAAGGGTCACCTTTACGCTAAACAACTATTTTGCCTTGACAAGAACAGTTGCTTAAAATGGTTGCAGGAGCAGAACACGAAGCACATTTCAATCGTGGGGAGGATACATAGATTAAACAAGTTGGACTTCCGATAGGCCAAAACTTCTTTGATTTCTTGTCATTTGGAATTAATTATCTCGGCGGTTGTTTGACTAAATCCTATCAAATCGTATGCATCTGATAATAGGAACATCGTGTAGCTCTGTATTGCGTACATTTCGATCATTAAAGTGGCTAAGGTCATATATCAATGAAACATGGGCAGGTGTTGTGTACCGACAAAACCTACGGTTCGTTATATTTGTAGAAATGCTCACTAAACCGCGTCGTAGGGGAATATGTATTGCATACCCCCCTCCGGAAGTCCTGCTTGAGATCACGTGACATGATGTGGGACGGCATCAACCACTGACCAGTAATATCAACCTGTCACCTAAATGCAATCGTTTTCAAGTACACAACAATGGTTTACTATATTTAACAATTTTTCCAAGATTCTACACACATTTTTTTACATAACTTGGTGGACTATTATATGGACTTAACCTTGGGGTGTCACACACGTGTAGCCGGTTCAGGATTTACTGACGAGATAGCTCCGATGTTTATTAGTAAATAGGTTCCGAATCATAACTCAAAATATGCGCTTCAACAGCAATTGGTCATTGACAATATAGAGGCTCGTTTTTGTTTTTATCATGGACTGCCAGTTTTATTTTGTTTTATTTATTTATTTACTTATTGCTTTAGTCCACAATAACGTTACATAACTGCAGAATAGTGAAGTATCACTTTTAGCAGGATACTCTTGAAGACTTGGTTGGCCAACAGTCTCACCGCCCTTTATCATTAGTTAATTTTTTTTTTAATAAACGTAGCTATGTGTTTATTTATTTAAGATACACGTGTAACAATGACGTTTCACTATGAAAATTACACTGGCGGATACGGGTGTTTGTTTGAAAGAATCAAGGAAAAACTGCGAGGAGAAGAGTCTTTTACCACTGTGAGAAACCAGTTGTACTGAATCGTTTCCTAGCGGATAGTAGCGAGATTTTAGCGTTTACTCGCTCCTAGCCACTATAGCGTCAACACAACTAGCCGTGAACTGTACCTAGACGCTCATCGGAGTTTGCATGGGAATTCGTGTTTGCATAATGCGTGTGAAGACATTGCAAGGCGTCGTTGTATACATTTCATTTTATCCTTGGCAAACATGTATCAAACAGACTTTGGTTACAAGTGAGCTTAGCCCACTACCACTACGTTTGTGCCAGAGGCCATTCAAGTTTAGATTCACTTGCAACATCGCATTCGGATTGACACGAATATTTATAACACCAGTCTCTGTGTGTTGGCATATCCTTTATACGTTTATTCGTTGATCACTAATGCTGATTGCATCTGCATCATTCATTAGACATTGTTTTATAGTCTTCTTCGCTATTACTATGGCCACGCAAGGCCATCACAATAAATTACATTCATTAGACACATTGGCGGAAAAGGTATGCTCGTTAACAAGAATGCATAATTATTTTCTTTGGATGATTTATTATAGTGTGTCACTTATTCCTGGGGACTGGACAGGTTGTGATTTTGTCCGTATCCCAAATAAAGGAAACCTAATGGAATATGACAACTAGAGAGATGTGACATTGCTGCCAATACCAGGGAAAGTGTATTGCCAGATGATATTGAACCGAATGCGAGATGTGGTCGATGGCAAACTACTGGACGAACAAGCATACTTTAGGCCCAAACGCTCTTGTGCTGAGCAGATATTCACACTCACACTATTAAGATATGTCAAGAGTACCTGTTACCCCTCGCAATCAGTTTTATATTCACAAAAGCGTTTGAGAGCATACACAGACCTCCATGCGGAAAATACTAACCACGCATGGAATACCACACATGATTGCAACAGCAATCTATAAATCTCGAGATGTGTAAAAACAGAAGATGGCTACAGCGACTGGTTCCATGTGATGACTGGTGTCAGACAAGGCTGCATTCTTTCCCCCCTTCTCTTTGCCGTGGCCATCGACTGGTTCCATGTGATGACTGGTGTCAGAAAAGGCATCATTCTTTCCCCCCTTCTCTTTGCCGTGGCCATCGACTGGTTCCATGTGATGACTGGTGTCAGACAAGGCTGCATTCTCCCCCCCCTTCTCTTTGCCGTGGCCATCGACTGGTTCCATGTGATGACTAGTGTCAGACAAGGCTGCATTCTTTCCCCCCTTCTCTTTGCCGTGGCCATCGACTGGTTCCATGTGATGACTGGTGTCAGACAAGGCTGCATTCTTTCCCCCTTCTCTTTGCCGTGGCCATCGTCTGGTTCCATGTGACGACTGGTGTCAGACAAGGCTGCATTATTTCCCCCTTCTCTTTGCCGTGGCCATCGACTGGTTCCATGTGATGACTGGTGTCAGACAAGGCTGCATTCTTTCCCCCCTTCTCTTTGCCGTGGCCATCGACTGGTTCGATGTGATGACTGGTGTCAGACAAGGCTGCATTCTTTCCCCCTTCTCTTTGCCGTGGCCATCGACTGGTTCCATGTTATGACTGGTGTCAGACAAGGCTGCATTTTTCCCCCCTTCTCTTTGCCGTGGCCATCGACTGGTTCCATGTGATGACTGGTGTCAGACAAGGCTGCATTCTTTCCCCCCTTCTCTTTGCCGTGGCCATCGACTGGTTCCATGTGATGACTGGTGTCAGACAAGCCTGTATTCTTTCCCCCTTCTCTTTGCCGTGGCCATCGACTGGTTCCATGTGATGACTGGTGTCAGACAAGGCTGCATTCTTTCCCCCTTCTCTTTGCCGTGGCCATCGTCTGGTTCCATGTGATGACTGGTGTCAGACAAGGCTGCATTATTTCCCCCTTCTCTTTGCCGTGGCCATCGACTGGTTCCATGTGATTACTGGTGTCAGACAAGGCTGCATTTTTTCCCCCTTCTCTTTGCCGTGGCCATCGACTGGTTCCATGTGATGACTGGTGTCAGACAAGGCTGCATTCTTTCCCCCTTCTCTTTGGCGTGGCCATCGACTGGTTCCATGTGATGACTGGTGTCAGACAAGGCTGCATTCTTTCCCCCTTCTCTTTGCCGTGGCCATCGACTGGTTCCATGTGATGACTGGTGTCAGACAAGGCTGCATTCTTTCCCCCTTCTCTTTGCCGTGGCCATCGACTGGTTCCATGTGATGACTGGTGTCAGACAAGGCTGCATTCTTTCCCCCTTCTCTTTGCCGTGGCCATCGACTGGTTCCATGTGATGACTGGTGTCAGACAAGGCTGCATTCTTTCCCCCTTCTCTTTGCCGTGGCCATCGACTGGTTCCATGTGATGACTGGTGTCAGACAAGGCTGCATTCTTTCCCCCTTCTCTTTGCCGTGGCCATCGTCTGGTTCCATGTGATGACTGGTGTCAGAGAAGGCTGCATTCTTTCCCCCTTCTCTTTGCCGTGGCCATCGACTGGTTCCATGTGATGACTGGTGTCAGACAAGGATGCATTCTTTCCCCCCTTCTGTTTGCCGTGGCCATCGACTGGTTCCATGTGATGACTGGTGTCAGACAAGGCTGCATTCTTCACCCCTTCTCTTTGCCGTGGCCATCGACTGGTTCCATGTGATCACTGGTGTCAGACAAGGCTGCATTCTTTCCCCCTTCTCTTTGCCGTGGCCATCGACTGATTCCATGTGATGACTGGTGTCAGACAAGGCTGCAGTATTTCCCCCCTTCTCTTTGCCGTGGCCATCGACTGGTTCCATGTGATGACTGGTGTCAGACAAGGCTGCATTCTTTCCCCCTTCTCATTGCCGTGGCCATCGATTGGTTCCACGTGATGACTGGTGTCAGACAAGGCTGCATTCTTTCCCCCTTCTCTTTGCCGTGGCCATCGACTGGTTTCATGTGATGACTGGTGTCAGACAAGGCTGCATTCTTTCCCCCTTCTCTTTGCCGTGGCCATCGACTGGTTCCATGTGATGACTGGTGTCAGAAAAGGCTGCATTCTTTCCCCCTTCTCTTTGCCGTGGCCATCGACTGGTTCCATGTGATGACTGGTGTCAGACAAGGCTGCACTTTTTCCCCTTCTCTTTGCCGTGGCCATCGACTGCTTCCATGTGATGACTGGTGTCAGACAAGGCTGCATTCCCCCCCCCCTTCTCTTGGCCGTGGCCATCGACTTGTTCCATGTGATGACTGGTGTCAGACAAGGCTGCATTCCCCCCCACTCTCTTTGCCGTGGCCATCGACTGGTTCCATATGATGACTGGTGTCAGACAAGGCTGCATTCTTTCCCCCCTTCTCTTTGCCGTGGCCATCGACTGGTTCCATGTGATGACTGGTGTCAGACAAGGCTGCATTCTTTCCCCCCTTCTCTTTGCCGTGGCCATCGACTGGTTCAATGTGATGACTGGTGTCAGACAAGGTTGTATTCTTTCCCCCTTCTCTTTGCCGTGGCCATCGACTGGTTCCATGTGATGACTGGTGTCAGACAAGGCTGCATTCTTTCCCCCTTCTCTTTGCCGTGGCCATCGTCTGGTTCCATGTGATGACTGGTGTCAGACAAGGCTGCATTCCCCCCCCCCTCTCTTTGCCGGGCCATCGACTGGTTCCATGTGATGACTGTTGTCAGACAAGGCTGCATTCTTTCCCCCTTCTCTTTGCCGTGGCCATCGACTGGTTCCATGTGATGACTGGTGTCAGACAAGGCTGTATTCTTTCCCCCTTCTCTTTGCCGTGGCCATCGACTGGTTCCATGTGATGACTGGTGTCAGACAAAGCTGCATTCTTTCCCCCTTCTCTTTGTCGTGGCCATCGTCTGGTTCCATGTGATGACTGGTGTCAGACAAGGCTGCATTATTTCCCCCTTCTCTTTGCCGTGGCCATCGACTGGTTCCATGTGATGACTGGTGTCAGACAAGGCTGCATTATTTCCCCCTTCTCTTTGCCGTGGCCATCGACTGGTTCCATGTGATTACTGGTGTCAGACAAGGCTGCATTTTTCCCCCTTCTCTTTGCCGTGGCCATCGACTGGTTCCATGTGATGACTGGTGTCAGACAAGGCTGCATTCTTTCCCCCTTCTCTTAGGCGTGGCCATCGACTGGTTCCATGTGATGACTGGTGTCAGACAAGGCTGCATTCTTTCCCCCTTCTCTTTGCCGTGGCCATCGACTGGTTCCATGTGATGACTGGTGTCAGACAAGGCTGCATTCTTTCCCCCTTCTCTTTGCCGTGGCCATCGACTGGTTCCATGTGATGACTGGTGTCAGACAAGGCTGCATTCTTTCCCCCTTCTCTTTGCCGTGGCCATCGACTGGTTCCATGTGATGACTGGTGTCAGACAAGGCTGCATTCTTTCCCCCTTCTCTTTGCCGTGGCCATCGTCTGGTTCCATGTGATGACTGGTGTCAGAGAAGGCTGCATTCTTTCCCCCTTCTCTTTGCCGTGGCCATCGACTGGTTCCATGTGATGACTGGTGTCAGACAAGGATGCATTCTTTCCCCCCTTCTGTTTGCCGTGGCCATCGACTGGTTCCATGTGATGACTGGTGTCAGACAAGGCTGCATTCTTCCCCCCTTCTCTTTGCCGTGGCCATCGACTGGTTCCATGTGATCACTGGTGTCAGACAAGGCTGCATTCTTTCCCCCTTCTCTTTGCCGTGGCCATCGACTGATTCCATGTGATGACTGGTGTCAGACAAGGCTGCAGTATTTCCCCCCTTCTCTTTGCCGTGGCCATCGACTGGTTCCATGTGATGACTGGTGTCAGACAAGGCTGCATTCTTCCCCCCTTCTCTTTGCCGTGGCCATCGACTGGTTCCATGTGATCACTGGTGTCAGACAAGGCTGCATTCTTTCCCCCTTCTCTTTGCCGTGGCCATCGACTGGTTTCATGTGATGACTGGTGTCAGACAAGGCTGCATTCTTTCCCCCTTCTCTTTGCCGTGGCCATCGACTGGTTCCATGTGATGACTGGTGTCAGACAAGGCTGCATTCTTTCCCCCTTCTCTTTGCCGTGGCCATCGTCTGGTTCCATGTGATGACTGGTGTCAGACAAGGCTGCATTCTTTCCCCCTTCTCTTTGCCGTGGCCATCGACTGGTTCCATGTGATGACTGGTGTCAGACAAGGCTGCATTCTTTCCCCCTTCTCTTTGCCGTGGCCATCGACTGGTTCCATGTGATGACTGGTGTCAGACAAGGCTGCATTCTTTCCCCCTTCTCTTTGCCGTGGCCATCGACTGGTTCCATGTGATGACTGGTGTCAGACAAGGCTGCACTTTTTCCCCTTCTCTTTGCCGTGGCCATCGACTGCTTCCATGTGATGACTGGTGTCAGACAAGGCTGCATTCCCCCCCCCCTTCTCTTGGCCGTGGCCATCGACTGGTTCCATGTGATGACTGGTGTCAGACAAGGCTGCATTCCCCCCCACTCTCTTTGCCGTGGCCATCGACTGGTTCCATGTGATGACTGGTGTCAGACAAGGCTGCATTCTTTCCCCCTTCTCTTTGCCGTGGCCATCGTCTGGTTCCATGTGATGACTGGTGTCAGACAAGGCTGCATTCCCCCCCCCACTCTCTTTGCCGGGCCATCGACTGGTTCCATGTGATGACTGTTGTCAGACAAGGCTGCATTCTTTCCCCCTTCTCTTTGCCGTGGCCATCGACTGGTTCCATGTGATGACTGGTGTCAGACAAGGCTGTATTCTTTCCCCCTTCTCTTTGCCGTGGCCATCGACTGGTTCCATGTGATGACTGGTGTCAGACAAAGCTGCATTCTTTCCCCCTTCTCTTTGTCGTGGCCATCGTCTGGTTCCATGTGATGACTGGTGTCAGACAAGGCTGCATTCTTTCCCCCCTTCTCTTTGCCGTGGCCATCGACTGGTTCCATGTGATGACTGGTGTCAGACAAGGCTGCATTCTTTCCCCCCTTCTCTTTGCCGTGGCCATCGACTGGTTCCATGTGATGACTGGTGTCAGACAAGGCTGCATTCTTCCCCCCCCCCTTCTCTTTGCCGTGGCCATCGACTGGTTCCATGTGATGACTGGTGTCAGACAAGGCTGCAATCTTTCCCCCCTTCTCTTTGCCGTGGCCATCGACTGGTTCCATGTGATGACTGGTGTCAGACAAGGCTGCATTCTTTCCCCCCTTCTCTTTGCCGTGGCCATCGACTGGTTCCATGTGATGACTGGTGTCAGACAAGGCTGCATTCTTTCCCCCCTTCTCTTTGCCGTGGCCATCGACTGGTTCCATGTGATGACTGGTGTCAGACAAGGCTGCATTCTTTCCCCCTTCTCTTTGCCGTGGCCATCGTCTGGTTCCATGTGATGACTGGTGTCAGACAAGGCTGCATTCTTTCCCCCTTCTCTTTGCCGTGGCCATCGACTGGTTCCATGTGATGACTGGTGTCAGACAAGGCTGCATTCTTTCCCCCCTTCTGTTTGCCGTGGCCATCGACTGGTTCCATGTGATGACTGGTGTCAGACAAGGCTGCATTCTTCCCCCCTTCTCTTTGCCGTGGCCATCGACTGGTTCCATGTGATGACTGGTGTCAGACAAGGCTGCATTCTTTCCCCCTTCTCTTTGCCGTGGCCATCGACTGGTTCCATGTGATGACTGGTGTCAGACAAGGCTGCATTTTTTCCCCTTCTCTTTGCCGTGGCCACCGACTGCTTCCATGTGATGACTGGTGTCAGACAAGGCTGCATTCTCCCCCCCCCCCTCTCTTGGCCGTGGCCATCGACTGGTTCCATGTGATGACTGGTGTCAGACAAGGCTGCATTCCCCCCCACTCTCTTTGCCGTGGCCATCGACTGGTTCCATGTGATGACTGGTGTCAGACAAGGCAGCATTCTTTCCCCCCTTCTCTTTGCCGTGGCCATCGACTGGTTCCATGTGATGACTGGTGTCAGACAAGGCTGCATTCTTTCCCCCCTTCTCTTTGCCGTGGCCATCGACTGGTTCCATGTGATGACTGGTGTCAGACAAGGCTGTATTCTTTCCCCCTTCTCTTTGCCGTGGCCATCGACTGGTTCCATGTGATGACTGGTGTCAGACAAAGCTGCATTCTTTCCCCCTTCTCTTTGTCGTGGCCATCGTCTGGTTCCATGTGATGACTGGTGTCAGACAAGGCTGCATTATTTCCCCCTTCTCTTTGCCGTGGCCATCGACTGGTTCCATGTGATGACTGGTGTCAGACAAGGCTGCATTCTTTCCCCACTTCTCTTTGCCGTGGCCATCGACTGGTTCCATGTGATGACTGGTGTCAGACAAGGCTGCATTCTTTCCCCCCTTCTCTTTGCCGTGGCCATCGACTGGTTCCATGTGATGACTGTTGTCAGACAAGGCTGCATTCTTCCCCCCCTTCTCTTTGCCGTGGCCATCGACTGGTTCCATGTGATTACTGGTGTCAGACAAGGATGCATTTTTTCCCCCTTCTCTTTGCCGTGGCCATCGACTGGTTCCATGTGATGAATGGTGTCAGACAAGGCTGCATTCTTTCCCCCTTCTCTTTGCCGTGGCCATCGTCTGGTTCCATGTGATGACTGGTGTCAGACAAGGCTGCATTCTTTCCCCCTTCTCTTTGCCGTGGCCATCGACTGGTTCCATGTGATGACTGGTGTCAGACAAGGCTGCATTCTTTCCCCCTTCTCTTTTCCGTGGCCATCGACTGGTTCCATGTGATGACTGGTGTCAGACAAGGCTGCATTCTCCCCCCCCCCTTCTCTTGGCCGTGGCCATCGACTGGTTCCATGTGATGACTGGTGTCAGACAAGGCTGCATTCCCCCCCACTCGCTTTGCCGTGGCCATCGACTGGTTCCATGTGATGACTGGTGTCAGACAAGGCTGCATTCTTTCCCCCTTCTCTTTGCCGTGGCCATCGACTGGTTCCATGTGATGACTGGTGTCAGACAAGGCTGCATTTTTTCCCCTTCTCTTTGCCGTGGCCACCGACTGCTTCCATGTGATGACTGGTGTCAGACAAGGCTGCATTCTCTCCCCCCCCTTCTCTTGGCCGTGGCCATCGACTGGTTCCATGTGATGACTGGTGTCAGACAAGGCTGCATTCCCCCCACTCTCTTTGCCGTGGCCATCGACTGGTTCCATGTGATGACTGGTGTCAGACAAGGCAGCATTCTTTCCCCCCTTCTCTTTGCCGTGGCCATCGACTGGTTCCATGTGATGACTGGTGTCAGACAAGGCTGCATTCTTTCCCCCCTTCTCTTTGCCGTGGCCATCGACTGGTTCCATGTGATGACTGGTGTCAGACAAGGCTGTATTCTTTCCCCCTTCTCTTTGCCGTGGCCATCGACTGGTTCCATGTGATGACTGGTGTCACACAAAGCTGCATTCTTTCCCCCTTCTCTTTGTCGTGGCCATCGTCTGGTTCCATGTGATGACTGGTGTCAGACAAGGCTGCATTATTTCCCCCTTCTCTTTGCCGTGGCCATCGACTGGTTCCATGTGATGACTGGTGTCAGACAAGGCTGCATTCTTTCCCCACTTCTCTTTGCCGTGGCCATCGACTGGTTCCATGTGATGACTGGTGTCAGACAAGGCTGCATTCTTTCCCCCCTTCTCTTTGCCGTGGCCATCGACTGGTTCCATGTGATGACTGTTGTCAGACAAGGCTGCATTCTTCCCCCCCTTCTCTTTGCCGTGGCCATCGACTGGTTCCATGTGATTACTGGTGTCAGACAAGGCTGCATTTTTTCCCCCTTCTCTTTGCCGTGGCCATCGACTGGTTCCATGTGATGAATGGTGTCAGACAAGGCTGCATTCTTTCCCCCTTCTCTTTGCCGTGGCCATCGTCTGGTTCCATGTGATGACTGGTGTCAGACAAGGCTGCATTCTTTCCCCCTTCTCTTTGCCGTGGCCATCGACTGGTTCCATGTGATGACTGGTGTCAGACAAGGCTGCATTCTTTCCCCCTTCTCTTTTCCGTGGCCATCGACTGGTTCCATGTGATGACTGGTGTCAGACAAGGCTGCATTCTTTCCCCCTTCTCTTTGCCGTGGCCATCGTCTGGTTCCATGTGATGACTGGTGTCAGACAAGGCTGCATTCTTTCCCCCTTCTCTTTGGCGTGGCCATCGACTGGTTCCATGTGATGACTGGTGTCAGACAAGGCTGCATTCTTTCCCCCTTCTCTTTTCCGTGGCCATCGACTGGTTCCATGTGATGACTGGTGTCAGACAAGGCTGCATTCTTTCCCCCTTCTCTTTGCCGTGGCCATCGTCTGGTTCCATGTGATGACTGGTGTCAGACAAGGCTGCATTCTTTCCCCCTTCTCTTTGCCGTGGCCATCGACTGGTTCCATGTGATGACTGGTGTCAGACAAGGCTGCATTCTTTCCCCCTTCTCTTTGCCGTGGCCATCGACTGGTTCCATGTGATGACTGGTGTCAGACAAGGCTGCATTTTTTCCCCTTCTCTTTGCCGTGGCCATCGACTGCTTCCATGTGATGACTGGTGTCAGACAAGGCTTCATTCTCCCCCCCCCTTCTCTTGGCCGTGGCCATCGACTGGTTCCATGTGATGACTGGTGTCAGACAAGGCTGCATTCCCCCCCACTCGCTTTGCCGTGGCCATCGACTGGTTCCATGTGATGACTGGTGTCAGACAAGGCTGCATTCTTTCCCCCTTCTCTTTGCCGTGGCCATCGACTGGTTCCATGTGATGACTGGTGTCAGACAAGGCTGCATTTTTTCCCCTTCTCTTTGCCGTGGCCACCGACTGCTTCCATGTGATGACTGGTGTCAGACAAGGCTGCATTCTCCCCCCCCCCCTTCTCTTGGCCGTGGCCATCGACTGGTTCCATGTGATGACTGGTGTCAGACAAGGCTGCATTCCCCCCACTCTCTTTGCCGTGGCCATCGACTGGTTCCATGTGATGACTGGTGTCAGACAAGGCAGCATTCTTTCCCCCCTTCTCTTTGCCGTGGCCATCGACTGGTTCCATGTGATGACTGGTGTCAGACAAGGCTGCATTCTCCCCCCCCCCCCTTCTCTTGGCCGTGGCCATCGACTGGTTCCATGTGATGACTGGTGTCAGACAAGGCTGCATTCCCCCCCACTCGCTTTGCCGTGGCCATCGACTGGTTCCATGTGATGACTGGTGTCAGACAAGGCTGCATTCTTTCCCCCCTTCTCTTTGCCGTGGCCATCGACTGGTTCCATGTGATGACTGGTGTCAGACAAGGCTGCATTCTTTCCCCCCTTCTCTTTGCCGTGGCCATCGACTGGTTCCATGTGATGACTGGTGTCAGACAAGGCTGCATTCTTTCCCCCCTTCTCTTTGCCGTGGCCATCGACTGGTTCCATGTGATGACTGGTGTCAGACAAGGCTGCATTCTTTCCCCCCTTCTCTTTGCCGTGGCCATCGACTGGTTCCATGTGATGACTGGTGTCAGACAAGGCTGCATTCTTCCCCCCCCCCTTCTCTTTGCCGTGGCCATCGACTGGTTCCATGTGATGACTGGTGTCAGACAAGGCTGCATTCTTTCCCCCCTTCTCTTTGCCGTGGCCATCGACTGGTTCCATGTGATGACTGGTGTCAGACAAGGCTGCATTCTTTCCCCCCTTCTCTTTGCCGTGGCCATCGACTGGTTCCATGTGATTACTGGTGTCAGACAAGGCTGCATTTTTCCCCCCTTCTCTTTGCCGTGGCCATCGACTGGTTCCATGTGATGAATGGTGTCAGACAAGGCTGCATTCTTTCCCCCTTCTCTTTGCCGTGGCCATCGTCTGGTTCCATGTGATGACTGGTGTCAGACAAGGCTGCATTATTTCCCCCTTCTCTTTGCCGTGGCCATCGACTGGTTCCATGTGATTACTGGTGTCAGACAAGGCTGCATTCTTTCACCCTTCTATTTGCAGTGGCCATCGTCTGGTTCCATGTGATGACTGGTGTCAGACAAGGCTGCATTCTTCCCCCCTTCTCTTTGGCGTGGCCATCGACTGGTTCCATGTGATGACTGGTGTCAGACAAGGCTGCATTATTTCCCCCTTCTCTTTGCCGTGGCCATCGACTGGTTCCATGTGATGACTGGTGTCAGACAAGGCTGCATTCTTTCCCCCTTCTCTTTGCCGTGGCCATCGTCTGGTTCCATGTGATGACTGGTGTCAGACAAGGCTGCATTCTTTCCCCCTTCTCTTTGCCGTGGCCATCGACTGGTTCCATGTGATGACTGGTGTCAGACAAGGCTGCATTCTTTCCCCCCTTCTGTTTGCCGTTGCCATCGACTGGTTCCATGTGATGACTGGTGTCAGACAAGGCTGCATTCTTCCCCCCTTCTCTTTGCCGTGGCCATCGACTGGTTCCATGTGATGACTGGTGTCAGACAAGGCTGCATTCTTTCCCCCTTCTCATTGCCGTGGCCATCGTCTGGTTCCACGTGATGACTGGTGTCAGACAAGGGTGCATTCTTTCCCCCTTCTCTTTGCCGTGGCCATCGACTGGTTTCATGTGATGACTGGTGTCAGACAAGGCTGCATTCTTTCCCCCTTCTCTTTGCCGTGGCCATCGACTGGTTCCATGTGATGACTGGTGTCAGACAAGGCTGCATTCTTTCCCCCTTCTCTTTGCCGTGGCCATCGTCTGGTTCCATGTGATGACTGGTGTCAGACAAGGCTGCATTCTTTCCCCCTTCTCTTTGCCGTGGCCATCGACTGGTTCCATGTGATGACTGGTGTCAGACAAGGCTGCATTCTTTCCCCCTTCTCTTTGCCGTGGCCAACGACTGGTTCCATGTGATGACTGGTGTCAGACAAGGCTGCATTCTTTCCCCCCTTCTCTTTGCCGTGGCCATCGACTGGTTCGATGTGATGATTGGTGTCAGACAAGGCTGCATTCTTTCCCCCTTCTCTTTGCCGTGGCCATCGACTGGTTCCATGTGATGACTGGTGTCAGACAAGGCTGCATTCTTTCCCCCCTTCTCTTTGCCGTGGCCATCGACTGTTTCCATGTGATGACTGGTGTCAGACAAGGCTGCATTCTTTCCCCCCTTCTCTTTGCCGTGGCCATCGACTGGTTCCATGTGATGACTGGTGTCAGACAAGGCTGCATTCGTTCCCCCTTCTCTTTGCCGTGGCCATCGACTGGTTCCATGTGATGACTGGTGTCAGACAAGGCTGCTTTCTTTCACCCTTCTATTTGCCGTGGCCATCGTCTGGTTCCATGTGATGACTGGTGTCAGACAAGGCTGCATTCTTTCCCCCTTCTCTTTGCCGTGGCCATCGACTGGTTCCATGTGATGACTGGTGTCAGACAAGGCTGCATTCTTTCCCCCTTCTCTTTGCCGTGGCCATCGACTGCTTCCATGTGATGACTGTTGTCAGACAAGGCTGCATTCTCCCCCCCCCCCTTCTCTTTGCCGTGGCCATCATCTGGTTCCATGTTATGACTGGTGTCAGACAAGGCTGCATTCTTTTCCCCTTCTCTTTGCCGTGGCCATCGACTGGTTCCGTGTGATGACTGGTGTCAGACAAGGCTGCATTCTTTCCCCCCTTCTCTTTGCCGTGGCCATCGACTGGTTCCATGTGATGACTGGTGTCAGACAAGGCTGCATTCTTCCCCCCTTCTCTTTGCCGTGGCCATCGACTGGTTCCATGTGATCACTGGTGTCAGACAAGGCTGCATTCTTTCCCCCTACTCTTTGCCGTGGCCATCGACTGATTCCATGTGATGACTGGTGTCAGACAAGGCTGCATTATTTCCCCCCTTCTCTTTGCCGTGGCCATCGACTGGTTCCATGTGATGACTGGTGTCAGACAAGGCTGCATTCTTTCCCCCTTCTCATTGCCGTGGCCATCGACTGGTTCCACGTGATGACTGGTGTCAGACAAGGCTGCATTCTTTCCCCCTTCTCTTTGCCGTGGCCATCGACTGGTTCCATGTGATGACTGGTGTCAGACAAGGCTGCATTCTTTCCCCCTTCTCTTTGCCGTGGCCATCGACTGGTTCCATGTGATGACTTGTGTCAGACAAGGCTGCATTCTTTCCCCCCTTCTCTTTGCCGTGGCCATCGACTGGTTCCACGTGATGACTGGTGTCAGACAAGGCTGCATTCTTTCCCCCTTCTCTTTGCCGTGGCCATCGACTGGTTCCATGTGATGACTGGTGTCAGACAAGGCTGCATTCTTTCCCCCTTCTCTTTGCCGTGGCCATCGACTGGTTCCATGTGATGACTGGTGTCAGACAAGGCTGCATTCCCCCCCCCCCTCTCTTTGCCGTGGCCATCGTCTGGTTCCATGTGATGACTGGTGTCAGACAAGGCTGCATTCTTTCCCCTTTCTCTTTGCCGTGGCCATCGACTGGTTCCATGTGATGACTGGTGTCAGACAAGGCTGCATTCTTTCCCCCTTCTCTTTGCCGTGGCCTTCGACTGGTTCCATGTGATGATTGGTGTCAGACAAGGCTGCATTATTTCCCCCTTCTCTTTGCCGTGGCCATCGACTGGTTCCATGTGATGACTGGTGTCAGGCAAGGCTGCATTCTTTCCCCATTCTCTTTGCCGTGGTCATCGTCTGGTTCCATGTGATGACTGGTGTCAGACAAGGCTGCATTCTTTTCCCCTTCTCTTTGCCGTGGCCATCGACTGGTTCCACATGATGACTGGTGTCAGACAAGGCTGTATTTTTCCCCCCTTCTCTTTGCCGTGGCCATCGACTGGTTCCATGTGATGACTGGTGTCAGACAAGGCTGCATTCTTTTCCCTTCTCTTTGCCGTGGCCATCGACTGGTTCCATGTGATGACTGGTGTCAGACAAGGCTGCATTCGTTCCCCCTTCTCTTTGCCGTGTCCATCGACTGGTTCCATGTGATGACTGGTGTCAGACAAGGCTGCATTCTTTTCCCCTTCTCTTTGCCGTGGCCATCGTCTGGTTCCATGTGATGACTGGTGTCAGACAAGGCTGCATTCTTCCCCCCTTCTCTTTGCCGTGGCCATCGACTGGTTCCATGTGATGACTGGTGTCAGCCAAGGCTGCATTCTTTTCCCATTATCTTTGCCGTGGCCATCGACTGGTTCCATGTGATTACTGGTGTCAGCCAAGGCTGCATTCTTTTCCCATTATCTTTGCCGTGGCTATCGACTGGTTGATGCGGCTAGCAACCACAGGCAATGAAGGGATTGTGTTGGTTAAGGAGAAGCGTTTATCAGACCTCGACTTTGCTGACGACATTGCAGCCCTCTCAGACACCACCCAAGGCCTACAACGTCTCGTGGAACCAGTCATCAAATACGGTGATGGCTAGGGACTTGTAATCAGTGAAAAGAAGACATAAGGCATGTTGACAGGGGTGGACCAACCACCCACATATGTTTTGACCAACGAGAACAAGTAGAAACAATCGAAAACTTCACCTACCCTGGCAGCTCCATCGACAACCATGGAATCACCGACCGTGAACTAAACTGCAGAATGGGGAAAGTGTCAACAGCCTTCAACCAGCTGATGACAATTTGAAACAACAAGAAATTTACTTTGAAATCTTAACTCAGCTTATATCAATCAAACGTTATACCAACCCTCCTATATAGATTTGAAACATGGCAACTAAAAACAAGCCAAGAAAACTAAATTGATGCATTCCACAATAAATGCCTAAGGTGGATACAAGCTGGTCAGAGAAAGAGAGGACTATCAATAATGAACTGGCGCCAAACAATCGACCGCGACCTACAGCTGGTCAACAAAAGTTGGAACTACGTCTGAATAATAGCAAGCGACCGTTAGGGTGACGTGCTTCGACTGCCTCATGCTTCTATAGACGCGGGAGCCGCTAAGTGTAAGTCTAAGTAAGTTACTTATTGCCGGAAAGTGATATTTCGTGACGAGGCTTCGTTTGATTCAGTCGCGTGTACAGTATGCTTACTTTTGAAAATACAAGACAAATTTCGACAGTAATATGTTTTGTAAATTTTAACAAAAAAACTTAAAGTCACATACAAAAATACGAATCTTTGAACACCATTAATAAGACAGTGCGAGTAGCAGGTTTTTTCGATAGTGCTATCGACATATTTGACGCCCTATTGCGAATGTTTATTTTTTATATCAATGCTAAATATTGACAAATATATGTGTAATTATACATTTACTGTCAAATGTCCCATGTAGGCTAGTTGTACAAAATCAATCTGTATTATTATTGGATGTCTTTATATCTTCTTTAAAAAAATTATTTAATTATATCTTATGTTTATAACGTATTTACTTCTCAAATTTTACAATGCATTATTTATTTTTTACCTATTTATGGTTTTATTAATTTACTTAAAACATTATGTATATGGTATTCCAATTTACATGTTATATGGGTTTTGCCTGAAATACATACATTCGTATTCATGTAGGAATAGTATTTTTATCCAGCCGATGTGCCAACTATTAATAAATTGAGTATCGCAATGTCCTGAGTAACAGTTGCCGCCCGAATCAGTCAGGAAAGATGGCGTCAAACGACCAGTGGAGAAGAACAGTGAGTTATGTTGAATATAGTAAATGATTCTCAGTCCAGTGCGTCTGCCACGATCAGTCCCTCGGTAGTCGTGTATTGTATTGTTTCCTCAACTGGTTTAGGTGACGTTGCTGCTTGGATTGTGGGAGTTACTTATGACAGAATCTTACATTGTGGAAGCCATGCGCACGCCCAATATCAATGTAAACTTCTAGGAAATTGTGGATACCTCCCCATGACTCCTGTGTAACATGAATTGTGTTTCCTTATTAACCGCTATTTTCAAGGCAGTATGCATTCACAAACAGAGAAGATCGGGTTAGTAATTGGAGAAAAACAGCCTTGGTAGAAAGTATTTTGGACTGTGTTGTGTACCGATTGTGGTGTAAGCCTTACTGGTACCTGCACAATAATTAGTAAATGGCACACGAGTCTCCAACGTATTACTGAGGCATGACGAGGCGTAACTTGCAACACAGCGTTGCATTAACACATCCTCGAGCGCCTGGGTTCGCTGCAGCTAATTACGTCAGTGCCAGCAAGCAGTACCCCCTGGGTGATCGTGGTGGTTGGCGGCAGGTCTGGTGGTCATGATAAAACTAATTTCAACCAACCGTGGCTCGTGTTACATGCAACGTAAGTACAAAATATATTTCAATAGACCCATTATATTCCAATACCAAGGCGCCAAAACCTTACCATGCAACTGATGTTTCCACCCCACACTGAATACATACCAACATGGGCGAACGGGTCTTTATATATTGGGATTCCCAGAAGTCGTTTATCCGTGTTCAAATTGGGTCGGATATTTTCGCTATTCTCATGGGTGACGCTGTCGCGACTGGCGAAGGCAATTACTACTTTGAATCAGCTAACTTCCGCACTTCGCATAGGAGTTCTACTGGGGCTAGTTTTATCTTGCAAACAGCCCTGGCTTGCGAGGATGCATTAACTATGCTGTTTATTCTTCTGTTGATTGATAACGATTACAGCTAAACCAGTACATACACACAGCCGATCTCGTTAAATATCAGTTCTCGATACCATTTATAAATGCCACGTCAAATTACTCTAAGAACTCCAGTAGTCATAACAGAACTAACTCACATTGTATAATCTCACGTGCGGATAAGGACAGACGTGTAATTAAATTTGACAGTCATAATGTCTTTGCATATCGTCTAGATACGCCATCATTACAGTAATGATTTTCGTTCCAATTATATGCTTGTCGTACATGAATGTGTATAAAGATATGTATAAATATTTATATATACTTTTTATATAACACGCACACACACGCACACGCACAGGCACGCACAGGCACGCACGCACACACGCACACACACACACGCACACACACACACACACACACACATGTTGGTATGTATCCAGTGTGGGATGCAAACATCAGTTGCATGGTAAAGGTTTTGGCGCCCTGGTATTGGAGTATAATGGGTCTCGTAACCTCAACATAAAAGCGTCTTCGTTCTATTTTGACTTAACAGTACACTGTCTGATTCGTAAGCTAATTACACTCAAGAAGCAATCGATGAAATGTTAAGTAATTATACGGAGTTAGACATAAGGAACTTGTTTGAAAACGAAGAGGTTGAAGTAAATCCTTTTAATCTAGCTAATATAAATAATAATTACTATGATGTTCATTATATTCTTCCTGCTAAATTTTGCGATACCCGTTTTCAGCTCAAAGTACTCCATCTAAATACACAAGGATTTTCATCAAAATTTGATCAACTTAAAATATTACTATCACAGCTATCTGATGCACATGTTGAAATTGATTATATCTTGTTATGTGAAACCTTTTTAAATGACAACAATGCGCATCTTTTGAAATTGCCTAATTATAATTTTATTTACAAGAATATGAAATTTAAATCTAAAGGTGGTGGCGCGATGTACGTACGTGATAATATTCAATATCATCACCATGAAGACCTTGATATCTTCGTGGAGGGGGAATTTGATTATGTATTTATTGAATCCAAAATTAATGGTCAAACCTCAGTCGTTGGAGAAATATACCGGATCCCTAATTCAAATGTGTCTTCATCTATTCAAATATATGAGACAATACCAAATAAGATTCAACGCTCAAACCATCAGGTCATAATTGGCACTAATCAAAATGTTGACTACCTAAAAATGGACTCATGTAAACCTTCATCCGACTTACTATACTTACACCTAGCTGCTAACACCATTCCAACAATTACCAAACCAACGCGTATCACCCATACATCCGCTACCCTTATTGATAACATATATGTAAGACATACAACCACATTTGTTCATTCTGGCATATTATATAATGATATATCTGATCACCTACCCATATTCTGTTTAATTGGCAAGCAGAAGCCTTGTAAAAATAAAATGAGCCGTTAATATTCAAACACAGACACATGTCTGACAAATCCATTGGTCATATAACATCTACACTACACTAATTGATTGGACGTATTTACACCAGTTAGATACAGATAATCCATTCAGGTAATTCGCAAAAAAACTTAACTATGTTATTCAAACGTTCGCGCCAGGAAAATTGCTAAAATTAATCCCCAGTACGTAATACGTAATGAGTGGATGACTAAATGTATATTAAAATCGTCAGTAACATCAAATAAACTCTATAGGAAATGTATCGGCAAATTTAAGACACATTCTACTTATATCCGTAATGTACAGTATAGAAATGTGTATAATAAACTGAAAAAAATTGCCAAAACGACATACTATACGAACGAGTTAAAAACATTTAAGAACAACTCTAAAAAACTTTGAAATTACTTAGAACCATGATTGGGAAAAACAACGATAAATCAGGCAATTTGTCACACTTTAAATATAATAACGATAATAATTAAGGACCCTCATCATATTTCGAATATATTGTGTAATGTTTTTACTAATGTTGGTTCAAGCCACGCAAATGCAATCCCTCGTTCAAAAGAGCAATTTACTAAATATCTTTAGAATTGTTCTAAAAAAAATCCAAGAAGTCTCTTCATGAGTCCGACCGATGTAAATGAAAGCTTTCCAACCTAAGACCAGTTCTGGATATGACAATTTTAGTCCCCGCCTCATGAAATTATTCGGTGAGCAAATAGCCTTACCAATAGCTATTTTAATGAATAAATCAATGGGTGAGGGAATGGTGCCTGACGAAATAAAAATAGCAAAACGTATACCTGCCTATAAGCCTAAAGCTACTGATGACTTTTCTAATTACATACCAATATCTACGTTACCTTAAATTTATAAAATACTGGGAAAAGTTATACATATAAATTAGTATTATTTTATACAGAAAAACAATATATTGAACAATAACCAATATGGTTTTCATGAGAAACATTCAACAACCAATGCATGCAATTACCGCTTTTACTAGTGACATTATTAATGCACTAGAAAAAAAGAACACGGTCATTGCTGTTTTTATGGATCTAAGTAAAGCATTCGATACTATCAACCACCAAATCCTATTACATAAACTTGCATGTTTTTGTCTAGACCTAGTCCTGCTCAGAACGAAGAATTATTATTAGCGATTGCTAATAACATAATTCAGCGAACAAAATGTATAACATTTCTAGGCCTTCATATAGATGACAGACTTGATTGGCATGAACATATAAATGCATGCAAAAACAAGCTAACTAGTGCTTTATACAAAATTAATCAACTTAACTGCTACCTTCCAGTAGCTGCACTTGAAACAATTTATTACACTTTAGTTTACCCTTACTTGACATACGGAATCATTTTGTGGGGATCTACATAAAAAACCCATATCGAAAAGTTATTCATTCCGCAAAAGAAACAGTTCGTTCCATTCTTTAAAAAACTATTGAGAAGATTCACATCCCCTCTTTACATGTTTAAATTCAATAAAATCTCATGATATTTATGAAATTGAAGTTGGAAAATTTATGTATAATTATGTCCACGGTAGTCTGCCATATTCATTATCGGATAGTTTTACATTTACCTATGACAATCACTTTTACAAAACAAGACAAACCTGTAATATACGTCCTATTATCAGTTCTACTCAAAGATCTTTGCTATGTCCGATGATCTGGAATACAATTCCAACTGTTATACAAAATAAATCCACTTTAAGTAATTTTATATTATCATTAAAGGCAAATGTTGTAAGGGGGTATGGTGTTCTAGTTTAATTGTGTTTGATATAATGTTATTCTACTTAGGTGTTATACCATTGCTGAAGCTTGGCATAATCACATGTTTTTTT
This sequence comes from Escarpia spicata, assembly GCA_963995525.1. NCBI lineage: Eukaryota > Metazoa > Annelida > Polychaeta > Sabellida > Siboglinidae > Escarpia > Escarpia spicata. The sequence goes on along the minus strand of OZ023207.1, from coordinate 23,359,408 downwards.
TCTACCTATGCGAACATTTATCATGTAATGTTACTGTTGTTACATTTACATACACCTGTATATGTTCTATTAATTACAGCAACGTAACCAACACACTATACTTGGAATCGTTGTTGATAATGGTTATTTGGGGGATCACAGCGACTAGGCTACTTAATCAGAATCATATTGTATTGGAATAATTAAAACAAACTGGTTACAACTTTAATTGGCTGCGCTGTCAACCTGGAATTGTATATCATTTTGTCAATTGTTTTATCGATTGTTTATATTTATATGTATGATTTATACAATTCCAAATAAAGCCTACCTACACATCCACACACACATATATACACACACACAAACACACACACACAAACACACACACACACCCAGACACACACACACACACACACACACATATACACAAACACAAACACACACACACACACAGACACACACACACACACACACACACACACACACACACATACACACACATACAGACACACACACACACACACACACACACACACACACACACACACACACACACACACACACACACACACACACACACACACACACACACACACACACACATTACCGATCATCCTTTCTGCTACTTCCTAGCCATCTAATCTAGATATATGTACGAATCGTACAACACGATACGTAATCTAAGAACATACCTGCAACCGCCGTGAATATCATATGATACTACAATTTTTTTAATACAAATTAAATGCACTTGACAAAATATTGATCTTCTGTGTTGATAACAATTAGAAGATTGTTTAATCCAGGTATTCTGGCCAACCACCATTTCATATAAAAGTCCCTGATATAAATAAATGTAAAACAATTGTGTATGTGTGTGCTGCGTGACTTTAATATATATCGCAATAAAACTAAGATTTCACAAACAAATTAAATTGATCATACACATCATAAAGGGGACACAACACGTTTTCTATGATTATGTTATACATGTGCACATATACCAGCACAGTTTGTCAATACCGTAATATATTTCACAATGGATCAGCTGACAAGTATATTGTATATGTCACTGATACGGACCTTTAACCTGATATATCAGAAATGTGTAAAGTCAGATTTTGGTAAAAGTTCATACTACTAAAAATAACAACTTTGTAATTTACTGCTTAATGCTGCATTCCGAGTTAAATTACTCTTTGTAACAGTAAAATATGAATAATATTTACTTATTTCACCATATTTGCTACAATATATGTCATTTTGGCATTTGATGTAATTTGGTCGACAAGTAGTTGCGCTCTATAAGTAATACATGTATAGCATTGTTATTATTATCATATAAATAAAGCCTTTGCAGAATTATCCATCATAAGGTTTGACCATATATATATATATATATATATATATATATATATATATATTTAACTTTTGCACTGTGTTATCTTGACATTGAATATATACAATTACCCGTCTACTCGAGGATCAATGAATATTTATGTTTTCCGTTTAGCACCAAGGTTTCCGTCATTTTGTCATGCAATAATTTCCGTTCTACGAACGGATATTGCAATGCTAATTGTCTACAGTCGGCCGAGCGCACTCGCTTGATGGCCACCTCATTCTTATGATCCCATCCGTGCGATTTACACACAAAATGTTGGTATTTTTTTGCTATAAAAGCCCCCGTGTTTCGCGGAGCTGGAAAAAACTGTCCCGCCAGAGGACGCTGCTTGAGCGGAAAGAAGTCATCTCGCTTCATCCGACAATACTGCCTCTCCTTGTAGGGAGATATTAACTTATTGTTTTCCGTGTAAAACGAGATGTCAATATACGGCCAATGCCAAGAGTATTTCCCGGCTTTCGGATCCGTCAGCCAGTATAACTTTGCTGTAAATGCTGATCCGTTCTCCGTCTCCAAAAGCTGGATCTGTTTGTAGTGACCAGATCCGCTGGTGTTGAACAGGCGCTTCATCTTCGGTAGGTCGTCGATGTTCATGAAGATGTCGAGATCGTCGTCCCACGGTAGCATGTCGTGCATGACGTAAGACCCAAGCAACGTGCCGTATGCCAACATGTAGGTGACGTTGAACTCGCGCAGGATGACATCGACTGTTGATAACAGCTCGATTCACCGGTCTCGTTCTTGCCGCAAGAGAAGCCGAGGTAGCAGTGGGTGGGAAAGCCACGGCAGCGCATCGTTTGCCTTCTTCAGGCGCTCGGTTTCTTCTGCGTGAATCAGTTCGTTCGGCGCATGTTCCGTTGCAGTCGGGACTACGTTCTTCCTTGAGGATTGCGCCGTGTGTAGGAAGACATTCAGCGGGCATGTTGTATTGATCACCAACAACGTGGCTACCACTGAACACATGAACAGTAGTATTTTCTTTTGACTTCGCATCATTTCATTGGCATATGTCGCTTCTTGCACCTGCAACAGAAAATGCGTCGATTGTTTAAACAAGTAATAAGTAACTTGATCCTGTTCGTTTGTGCGGGCGTGCGTGGGTGCGTATGGTTATGTGTGTATGTGCGCGTCTCTATCAGTTTATGTGTCTATTCATCCGGACTCCAAATTCATCTTCGAATTTTATGAGGAATTAACCTTTTGCAAGCATTGATACACTAACATGCAGATTCTTATGTAGCGCCGTATGCTTTCCTTAGGATAAAGAAAGAACTTTGCAGTTCTCCCACTGACAAACGACAACACTTTACCATGCAAAGACTTCGTGTACACACATATTCACCACTCTATATTGCTGGTATGTATAGCTGACAGAATTGAAGCAATGTGAATGAACGAAATTACAACAACAACAAATTCTCGAAAATGCGCCAATTAAATTTAACCCGGGTTTTTTCGAATGAGAATCCGATGTTCTAAACATTACGCTACTGTGACCCACTAAACGACAAATGCCGTGTTACAATCCAATTTAACAATGTCTTGAATACTATTCTAAAGCACTGCTTTGCGATAGGCGTGTTCACATTTCAATCGTGTGCAGGATACATAGATTAAACAAGTTTGACTTCCGATAAGTTCCGACAACTTCTTTGACTTCTTGTCATTTTGAATTAATTATCTCGGCGGTTGTCTGACTAAATCCTATCAAATCGTATGCATCTAATTTTGGGAACTTCGTGTAGCTTTGTCTTGCGAACATTAAAGTGGCTAAGGTCATATATCAATTTAACATAGGCAGGTGTTGTGTATCGATAAAACATACGGTTCGCTATATTTGTAGAAATGCACACTAAACCGCGTCGTAGGGAAATACATATTGCATATCCCTCTCCGGAAGTCATGTTTGTGATCCGATGACATAATATAGGACGGCATCAACCACTGACCAGTAGTATCAACCTGTCACCTAAATACAATCATCTTCAAGCACGCAACAATAATTTCATAAATATAATCACTTTGCATCGCGGTTCTACACTAAATGTTTTTAATCAATCTTTTGGACTATTATATGGACTTAACTTGGGGTGTCACACACGTGTAAGCAGTTCGAGATATACTGACGATATAGCTCCGGTATTTATGAGTAAATAGTTTGCGAATCATAACT
>OZ023207.1:23335848-23350848 GCA_963995525.1 Escarpia spicata | reverse complement strand
GAGGATGTGTACAATGTGTGAATGCAAGGAGGATGTGTACAATGTGTGAATGCGGCGGAGGATGTGTACAATGAGTGAATGCAAGGAGGATGTGTATAATGTGTGAATGCAAGGAGGATGTGTATAATGTGTGAATGCAAGGAGGATGTGTACAATGTGTGAATGCAAGGAGGATGTGTACAATGAGTGAATGCAAGGAGGATGTGTACAATGTGCGAATGCGGCGGAGGATGTGTATAATGTGTGAATGCGGCGGAGGATGTGTACAATGAGTGAATGCAAGGAGGATGTGTATAATGTGTGAATGCAAGGAGGATGTGTACAATGTGTGAATGCAAGGAGGATGTGTACAATGAGTGAATGCAAGGAGGATGTGTACAATGTGTGAATGCAAGGAGGATGTGTACAATGTGTGAATGCAAGGAGGGTGTGTACAATGTGTGAATGCGGCGGAGGATGTGTACAATGAGTGAATGCAAGGAGGATGTGTACAATGAGTGAATGCAAGGAGGATTTGTATAATGTGTGAATGCAAGGAGGATGTGTACAATGTGTGAATGCAAGGAGGATGTGTACAATGAGTGAATGCAAGGAGGATGTGTACAATGTGTGAATGCAAGGAGGATGTGTACAATGTGTGAATGCAAGGAGGGTGTGTACAATGTGTGAATGCAAGGAGGATGTGTACAATGAGTGAATGCAAGGAGGATGTGTACAATGAGTGAATGCAAGGAGGATGTGTACAATGTGTGAATGCAAGGAGGGTGTGTACAATGTGTGAATGCGGCGGAGGATGTGTACAATGAGTGAATGCAAGGAGGATGTGTACAATGTGTGAATGCAAGGAGGGTGTGTACAATGTGTGAATGCGGCGGAGTATGTGTACAATGAGTGAATGCAAGGAGGATGTGTACAATGTGTGAATGCAAGGAGGGTGTGTACAATGTGTGAATGCGGCGGAGGATGTGTACAATGAGTGAATGCAAGGAGGATGTGTACAATGAGTGAATGCAAGGAGGATGTGTACAATGTGTGAATGCAAGGAGGGTGTGTACAATGTGTGAATGCGGCGGAGGATGTGTACAATGAGTGAATGCAAGGAGGATGTGTACAATGAGTGAATGCAAGGAGGATGTGTACAATGAGTGAATGCAAGGAGGAATGTACATGAAGTAAAAACATATATAAACATATCACACAAGTTGAAAGGGAAAGTTTTAAGATCGTGTACAACATCAGTACACCAATATGCGCTGGAGACGTCGCCAGAGCAACAATGAATTATTGAGCAGTCACGTTTGTTAGACACAAATAAGACCGGATAATTACCTGAGCAAACAGAGTACAGTAGAATATGTATTGGGCGATCACCCACTCTGCACTCTTAAAGCGTTCTTTCAAGACGGTTGTCATCCCTGGCTCTTTGCACGTATTAAACGATGCAATTTAGAGGCACGCGATTTTGCGGATAACAGGCCAGTATTAGTGTAGTCTTCCGTCTGTGTATATCTAACAGTTATTACCCTACTCAGTGTGAACTTGTTGTAGATTTCTCTTGATAACTAGGACGTATAGAGTACAAATTCTGCCTGGCTGAAGACGACGCCGGTGTTACCGTCGAGTTCACTGAAACAAATGCGATAATGTTGACTAAATTTCCACATGATACAGTGTTTTGAGTGTTTTGACCATATATGTAAACACTGCCATATGTTTTCTAAGTAGCTAGTCTTGTGAAAGGCGGTGTGTTTAGAATGTCTTGTGCCGGCTACCTCGCGCCTGGCCTCCTCACATACACTGGTCTGATTGCCCCAAGATGTTCACATACAACGTATGGCTGACAACACAAGCACAACAATAGAAACAAAGTTTGTATTCACAGAGACCAAGTAATAATTACGTTGAACGCCGATGCACAATATAGTGTGTAGCATTTCTGCTCTTTGTGTAATTAGAATCGTATTTTCTTTTCAATTGTACATGCTATACAGTCTAGTACACGGCGTATTGTTAGCTGGACAAATGAGGTTAGGTAAGTTGGTTTTACTAGTGCAAGTGCGCACAGCCTGAAGGCGTGACGATATTTACCTCAGAGCAGCTACCGTTTTAACTAAACATGGGTTATTACATTATATATTTATAGGAGTAGCAAACATCCGATAATACACCGCACTGTAGGTCAGCCAGGGCATCGCTGCAATGGCTACAAAGTAATAATCGGTGAATGGCACAGGTACCGAGTCTCGATTTAGTTACCGCGCCCGGGGAAGCCGGCGCGCCAATTTGCCTGGCAGAGGTGATAAATCAGCGATGCCCGGGTGGATCGTCTAGCCGGCGGCGACCCACATGCGAAGTCCGGGTAGGAAGTCTCAATGTGAGGGGGGGGGGGTAAAGCACTGTAAGTGGTAAACATTATGGACAGGAGGGAATTAGAGGTGTTGTGTGTACACGAAACCAAATGGAAAGGACCGGGCGAGGGAATTGGCAGGGGGTATAAGATGCTACATGCAGGAGGAGATGGAAGGAGTAACGGTGTAGGCATCATAATAATAGAGGGGATCAGTAGAGACGTAGTGAGAGTGGTGCGATGGCAAGGGAGGATCACTGTTGCATGGATGATGGCGAGAAAACAGCTGGTTTGCATCATGTCCGTGTATAGACCTCAAACAGGAAGGGCACATGCAGAGTAAAGGGCTTTCGGAGAAGAGCTAGAGAGAATGATGGGAATGGTAGATGCGTATGTGATGATATGCGTAGCTGGTGATTGTAATGCACACGTGGGTACACCAGATATAGGAGAAGAGGATTCGGTTGGGAGATTCGGCTGCGGTACAAGAAACCTAGAGGGCCGGAACTAGTAGAGTTGGTGATGCGAAATTGGCTGACAGTGGCCGGGTTGTTCTTCCAAAAGAGAGAAAGCCATAAAGTGTCTTATAGGAGTGGCCACCATAAGGCATAGCTGGATCTGTTGGTAGTGGGGAAACAGCAAATGTGGCGGGTGTAGGACTGTAAGTTCATCGCTGGGGAACACGTGACTACGCAACAACCTCGTTTTCGTTGTGCGTATGTAGAAGAGGAGGGAGGTTAAAAGTGTGGGGCGGAAGATCATTAAATGGTGGAAATGTCACGGGGACACAGCCAATGCATCTAGAAATAGAGTGGCATCAGGGTATGTGAAACTACGGCCAACAATAGGAACAGCGGAAAAATAAAGGAAATACTTTAAAGATGTTTTTATTGGAGCAGCAGTGGAGCTGTGCAGCAGAACGTCTGGTAAAAGAGAAGCTTCCTCGAGTAGCACAAGCAGACATAGTGGACTGTAGAAGTAGAGAGGAGCTTCCTCGAGTAGCACAAGCAGACATAGTAGACTGTAGAAGTAGAGAGGAGCTTCCTCGAATAGCACAAGCAGACATAGTGGACTGTAGAAGTAGCCAAAGCAATTTGAGAAAAGAGAGTGGTATGGAAATGATTAAAGGGAATGGCGGGGAACCTGATATAGAAGTACAGCAACTGTATGGACAGGAAAAGAAAGCTATGAGAGCTTTGGATAAGGCAAAGAGAGGGATGCGAGAGGAGTTGTATAGACAGCGTTATGAGAATAGCGGAAAGAAGATGATATATGAGATGGCCCGTGAGAGGGATTAGGATAGCAAGGTTTTGAAAGCTGGAATTGTGATCTAACGTTCAACAGATATTTAACACCAAACAACAGATATACATGACGAAATATCACTCAGAGAAGCAAAATCGCATATTTTCAACAGACATACAAAACTAAACAGCCACAAACCAGCAAAGTCAATATGTTCAATGAACAAACATGTTACTTATACGATCTGGATACCCCCAAACTGACACTTAAAGTCACTAGGTGGCGCTTCTTGATAGGTCAATAGGTCAAACTGGCACTTGAAAGATGGGTAAGACAATACTATTTATACACACGGGGTCCCATGTCAGCACGTTCAAAAGATAAACAACTAGAAAAATCTAACGTTCAACCGATATGAAACACGAAACAACAGACAAACAAGACGACATACCATTCAAAGAAGCAAAATCAACACGTTGAAGAAACAAACACCTAGAAAAAACGACAATATTTTCAACAGACATGCAAGGCTAAACACCCACAAACCAGCAAAGTATGTATGTTCAATGGACAATCATGTAACTTATACGAACTAGTCACCCCCAAATTGACATACAGCAAAGTCGCCGAACGTTGGTGACTTTTTGACCTGGGACGGTTAGCTTCTGACGGTTAGTGCTAAGCAGCCAACAAAGTTTGTTAACGAGACAATAAAAGAAAACCGTTACAAAAACCGGTGGATTATGAAAAAAACATTAACAAGATCGTTGTGGCTTCTGTCGGTTGGTCCTGCAGACAACAAAGACTTCAAACATAGCACCAAAACGATTGATAGTTAGCACACTATACGTCAAGGACTTGACAGGGGAACTGTCAAAACCGTTGAAATATGAATTGACAAAACCGTTGACTCGACAACAAAGCAATTTCACGGCTGGTGCTGTGTATTTCTAATACAAAATCGTAGATCCATAAGAATAACACCGAGTGTAGTCTTACCTGGTTTACCAGCGGTTGTCAGATTATCCCAAAAGCCTTCACGACTATATTCTCAACCAACCGACATTTACCTGTATGAAACAAACGTTTGCGTAGGCCGTCATCACGGAATTGGACTGCTACAGTAGCGTACATTATTTTCCGTCTTTGGAGGTTCCAAGATTGTTGTAACTCGGGTTTTTCTCTTATAAACTCATATATCTAGCCTGTACACTAGCGCGCCCGGTCTGAAGCTTTCTAGATGCAATAGAATGACCGTGAAATGTGGCCTTCTTAAACTGATAAGCACATTCGACGTAAGCGAAATGTTCTTCCCACACACGAATAGTACACGGATGAAAATTGGACAAATACTGGCTCCTTTAAAGAAGATAACCACAGCGGATTGTTACCGCTGTACAAAAGTTTATGAAGCTATGCAACAAACCAATGAGGGTTGTTAGTCTAAGTCATCGCTCAGCATGTGTTTCTAATCAGTTCAGCCGCCGTTGAGTGCACTAGTTGATTACAAATTAAAAGCATCTTTTACAAGCGGAGTCGGTTAGATATAATAAACAAAGTAGAGAGTCTTGTGTGTTTCTTGATGTCAAAAACAATAGTGCCTAAATTCTTGTTTCAGAGATAATGACTATGATGATGAACGGAGTGACGATGAGGTAGAGTTGTTAACAAATTAATGCATAGTGTGCTCTATAGCAGGTGTGTAGGTGGCTGTAGGTTTCAAAAAGTGCGCGCGCGTGGTTGTAATGAAAACCATTTTTTTACGGCGATTACCAAGACGCCATTTCAAAAAACATAATGTGAATTTTTTTAAAGGTACGCGCGTCAATACAACGTCAGAAAAAGACATCATTTTAGAAAATATAACGGTGATGGTTTTCTTTGAGTAATAGTAAATAAAACGGTTTGTATATCACATAGTACAACGTTTTTTAATTACCTGTTTTAGTATCGAATGACAAAATGAGCACAGTTATTCATACTGGTTAGTGATGACAGAGTTGATGGAGAGATCCCACGATCCTCGTACCCCAGCCTCTTCCACCAATACAATGGTGAATACTACACACCGACGAGCCAGATTCTGGCTATGAAAGTGAAGAATAAAAATTAGAAAAACTTTAAAATAAGGTGTTGTGTTTTCATAGATTATATTCCCGATAACAGACGGTCATTAGCCGTCCACCACCTCCCTTATACGCACACGCACACGCACACGCACGCATGCACGCACGCACGCACGCACGCACGCACTAAGAAAACGCCCACCACCCCATACCGCTCACTGGGGTAGGCGATAACTAAGGATGACGTCTCCCGCAAGGGCGCACATCCTTGAATGTCGTCTTACCTTTCGGAATCGGAAATAAGTAAATGGGAAGCGAAATTAACTTTTAATGTGCGCACGCAGGGCGCAGAGGAAAGCGGCAGAAAGTGTTCTTGTATTTCTTCCTTTATGTGTGCGTCGTCACTTAAGCATTTAAAAAAAAAAAAAAAAATATTTTTTATTTTTAACGGTTATAATAACAATCATTTCCTTTTCAGTATTTCTTTAAACAAGCAATCAATAAATGGTTTCGCCACATGTTGAAATTAATGGCAGTGAGTTATAAAGCTAGTTGTATCGACCGATCTGTGTAGATACTGTCTTATTGCTGTAGATGTAAGTTCAGGCGAGACGTCGCGGTCTTTCTTAAAGACTTTGTAATTGTTGTTTACGTGTTCGGTAAACTAAGACGATTTCGAACTTCAAAACAAGTTTCAACTTGGTTTTCTGTCAAAACACATGCAGTAGTTGTTTGTGTTTCTGTGATTTTAGATTCACACCCGAGGACAGTATCGTCCTTATGTACAGCACAGATCAAGCTAATTAAGGAAAGTACAATCAAAACACTGAAAGTAGTGTCGTTGTTGTGTTTGGCGTGCTCGCTGTGAATATTTGGATTACCTTGACAAGTTAACTCAATCGTCTGAGTTATTGTGAATATTTTATTTAGTTACTAGTGTAGTGTTTAGCACATCCGCCTGGCAAACCAATGCTCTGAGTTCGAAACCTGGACCGGGCAGGCATGGTATTTGGTATAAAACCTGGCCCTCAACATTGGGGAATGTGTATCCCTCGTGGCTCGGAGATCACCTTAATGTCGACCCCGTCTCAATTTGGACGTAAAAGAACCACTGAGGACGACCAACACCCTGGCAGTGACCACCCTCAGTGCCAGCATAGAAAGGTCAGTTTGGCGATAACGTTCTAAAAAAGACTGACTAGTTGAATGAGACCTCATAAGACCTGATTACATTATAACCACAATAATACAGTTAATAGAATGTTGCCGAGCGCTGGAAACTACTACAGTTATAGTGCAGGTAGGTAACTATAAACTATTGTGCATCTACTATACTTGCAGATTCTCAATATGGCCTACGTTGTGGCAGTCTACTCAAACTCGATCTTCAAGTACCTGCCACAGAGAGTCGGCGATGTTGACTTCGATCGCACTGCAGACGTGGTGGCCGTGTCAACGACATTCGCAAAGGTCAGATTTGTTTCTGCTTAGATCTGATTGTTCAGTCTAACAGTTGATAAATGTTAAATGAACGCTCAACATTATATATGTATATGTATATATATATATATATATATATACACACACACACATATATATATATATATATATACTTCATTTTGGAGAACAACTTGGAATCTGCACGGAGGTGATGATAAAATAAACATAAATTATCACCTAGTTCTTGGGAATTATGAAAAGCTTAATTGTTTGGGGGAATTCGGTATGATTTGTGGATATGACATCAAACGTGATCTAAACACAACACGTTTTAAAACCAGTATTTTAACTAACTGTGGCTCAGCTATTAGGTGTAGGATTGGTATGGCATCTATTAATAACTGTGATATTTCAGAGGTACATAGAATGCATTTAGAAATTACGATGGCCAACATGTCTTGTTGTGACGTAAACTGTGCACATGAACAAGATTTGTACATATATGATGACAACAATGGTTTTTTCATCTTAGGCAATGCACTTTATGAAATAGATTACCATTCCATCTAGTGGTGTAACATGACAAGGAGTGCTCTGAAGGCTTTAAAAGAAAATATTATAACTTATCCAGATCTATTAATAGTCATCAACCTGATTTTATCTGCTTTGAAAGGTGTTGTGCGTAGTTGGAATGAAAATGTCCGCCCCAGCATGGTGCACTCATTTTTCAACTTTCTAAATCATGGTATTCCACACAATATTGTTAGCGTACAAACAAAGAATAGCTTAATACATACTGGTTTCAATGTGCATGGAAAGCAACGTTTACTGCCGAGACAGCAGTCTTGGTGTCGGAACATGATAGGCGAAATCCATTTTTGTTGACTAATAATATAACGGAAAATCAGTACAGGTTGATTGTGCAAGGGAAAAATACAAATCATATAAATAAATCTGTGGCATTACAAGTACGAACATTGATTGATAGAACAGTTCCCAGACATGTACATAACACAGTGCGTGGCGTTACTAATTTAGTAAAATTTCAAAATCAAGTGAACATTTCCAAGGGAAATGAAGATACTTATTGGAGTGTATTATGAAAGGCATATATCTAGCTCAGGCAAATATTTCAAAACCATTACTTACGTAATACATCACAATTATTTTCATATTAAGAAAATCACAGTTCATTTCCAAATAAAATCATACCAGATGTTTCGACAAAGAATATAATATATAGCATACAAGACCAACAAATAAAACACCACCCTGTTGTTATTAACTCGTCCTCAAACAAATGTATGTAATAATTGTCATATATATATATATATATATATATATATATATATACATATATGTGTGTGTGTGTGTTTATGTATGTATGTATGTATATATATATATATAGTAAGTTGCATAGTAATGTTTAGTAAATACGTATGTCAGTATTAGAGAGATACTTGAAAAGAAAGCGTAAAATATGAAACAAATGTTAACCTTTAGCTTAATGTTGTGACCCAATGTGCACAATCTTTCAAATCATCAAATGCATTAGAGGTACGTGGCCAACGTGGCCCAGGGCATAAGCCCAGTATATAGCCAATCTACATAAAGGGACTCCAACCTTGTTTGAAAACTGTTTAATTGCGTTGACTGGGCAACCACGGATCCTGTCCGTAATGCGTTGCATGTACAGATGCGCAAATTGTCGTTTCAACAAACTCACTCGCCAGGAGGCGTCCCAACTTTGCTAGCTTGACAAATGACGTGCACGTACTCCCCCATGTAGAGTCCAAAACGAAACATTCAATCAAAGTCTAAAGCGCCATACCAACTAGGAACATTAATTAAATTAATCATTAGAAAGTCCACCTTTCAGTCCAAGATTGAATCCAAGAACGCAACGTTTAATAATCGCACGACAATGAATGTCCAGGTTAATAAACAGACCCGCTTGTATGGAAACAACAAATACAGAACAGTTGCTCATTTATAAACTGACTCCAATAGTGCAATTTTGTTACTACAATGCATGAATGCTTATTGCATACACTTGTAAACAGAAGGCTGGGTTGACTACTAGACATTTTACATACATGAAAGGTGAAGGGATTATACTGCCCTTATGTCACGTCAAGAATTAAATCTCACAACAGTCCACTGACTTATCTTAACATAATTCTAGCAAACTGAAAAGTAATTGATTTTCCAAATGGGAAATAGTCTAGTCCACTTCACCGTGTAACTGTCACTTGGAGACACACACGCACAGCACACATTGTTGTGCACACTCAACATACTGAGACTTGGTACATAATGTGCTAACCCTCCGAGTCATCTTCTGCAGAATGCCCATCACTGTTTTCCTCAAGAAGACACAGCCTCTAAATCGGCCGCATGCAATGTGAGCTTCTGGTCTTCACCTGTACTCTTCGTACGCAAACATCACGACCGGGGTATATCGTGGTGATTCCACCCAACGGCTATTTTCCTCTGGAGACGTAGTCATCCGCTACAAGAACGAGATCGCCAACTGCTGCGATACGAGTTTTCTAATGCCACATGCTCTTCTCCTGTAGAGCAGAAATATACACATTTAGCAATCGCTTCCAGAAGTGCTCCGCCAGAATTTGTATTTGTCTCCATCTCTTCCTGCGGTACTGATCCGTATCAAAGAAGACTCCAGTAGGCAACAACACAGCTTCCCGTTGGAGCAGGACATGATTCGGGGTTAGCACTTCACCATCCTTTGGGTCGTCACTGCTCTTGCACAGGGGACGACTATTTAGGACTTTCTCTACCTCAACGAGTGAGGTGCCTAGTACGTCTTCACTGGCAAGGCATCCTCCGAGAACGGCCTTCAAACACCCGACATATGAGACGCTCCTGGCGGCTGGAAGTGCCAGCGAATCCCCTTCTGGTGGAGTTCTCGTTTGATTTGCTCTTTATTTCAGTCCGAAATTACTTGTCTCAATTCCCGCTCTCCTCCAAAAAAGTTAGTTCTATTGTCGGACCAAATGTACTTTGATGCCCTCTACGTCAAATAAAGCGAAGAAGGGCATTGATGAATGAGTTTGTATCCAGTGACTCGGCGACTTCGATATGTATAGCCCTTACGTTCATGCAGGTAAACAAAGCGTCTCGTTGTTTGTACAATGGATCGTCTTATTTTAATCAGCATAGGTCCGAAGTAGTCCACTTCGGTTCTTGTGAAGGGGGCTCATGCGGAGTAACTCTCATCCCAGATAGGTCAGCCATCCTCTGCGTCATCTTCATAGCGTGGCGCTTCCGATATCCATTGCAGAACCGGAGAACACGACGTACGGTAGATCTCGCCTTAGGGATCCAGAACTGTTCTCGCAATCCAGCAAGAACATGTTCTTGACCAGCGTGGGCTGACGCAAGGTGAAAGTGAGTTATCTATAAGGTCGCTACGTGATGATTCTTGGGGATGATCATCGGGTACTTCGAATCAAGGGAGAGCGGTGCCTCTGAAATCCTTCCCTCAACGAGTAGAACGCCGCACACCAAGACTGGGTTCAGTTTCTTTAGTGACGTCTTGACCCTGCCCAACTTCTCTTCTGGGCAGATCTCCGTTTCAAAAGGTCATGCTGCAGATCGGTGGCTTTCTGTCCCTTTGCTCTGATGTAATAACAGAACTTAATCAGAATGGCAATTTTCCTCTGAGTGGCAGTCTAAGAAAAATACCTTTTACGTATTTAATCAAATGAAGAAGGCGATGTCATTATTCAAATCAACTTCTCGTCCTTCAGTTCCGGGTCGCCATTCGTCAAAGGTCGATGTCAATAGAAGGCCATGCATCTTCCGAATGCCAGAGAAAGCCACGCCCACGAAACCCTCGCTCGTTCCGACGGAAAGACAGCACAGTCTGGCCCATCGAAGCATCGGCAGGATTCTTTCTTCCTGGGACACATCTCCACTGTTCTGGATTTGAAGAATCCCTGATCTCCGTCACCCTGTTTGCCGCTTACGTTTTGAATCGTCGTGTCTCATTCCGTATAAATACTGCAGAGTTATTCTGGAGTCTGCCCAGAAGACAACCCTTGCAATATGTAAATCAATCTCCCTCCTGACGAGACCATCCATCCTCGCGGCTACGACTGCTGCCTGGAGTTTCAACATCGGCACAGTAATAAATGGGATGGGCGCTGTCCGACTCTTTGTCATGACGAAGGAGCATTCAGTTTGGCCATCTTCATCCACCTTACGCAAATAGGACACCGTTCCATATCCCACTTCCGATGCGTCAGCAAAGTGATGCAGTTCAATGTGAGCGAACCCTTCTCGTCTGAAATAGCATCTAGGAACCTGAATCCCTTCCAAGTCACCTAGGTTTGCTTTCCACTGCTCCCATGCTTCGAGCAGTTCTCCAGGCAACTCGTCGTACCAACCATCTGAAGAACTTTGTTAGCCACGAGTGTTACGGGTCTCACCATTCCAAATGGACTATACAGGGAACTTACTGCCAAGAGACATCCTCTACGCGTGTTTGCATCGTCCATGCTAGTGACTGTAATCACGAGCGTGTCGGTTTCGATGTCCCATCTCACCCCTAGGGCTCTTTCACTGGGCAACTGTTCAAGGTCGATGTTCTTGCAGTCGGCTGCCCGTCAGATTCAGGTAGTCTTCGAGTTTGACATATTTTTTTAAAATCTAAATCCTTCTCGGACAAATATCCTCACCAGCTGCATAAACAAGTTGATGGCTTCATCGGCCGTTGGAAACAACTTCAGCAAATCATCGACATAGAAGTTCCATTGTACGGCGTCTGCCACTCGTAGGTCAAAGTATCCTTTGTTGTCCATAGTTCACCGTCTAAATCTATATCTGCACGAACTAGGGCTGTCAGTAGCACCACAGATATGGTGTGTCATCTGATAGTTTGCGGGGGCTTCTTCGAATCCATCTATCCACCACAGGAACCTCAGAGCATCACAGTCGTGTTTAGAAACCCTGAACTGATGAAACATCGCATCGATGTCAGCAACTACTGCAACTTCATTCTGGCAGAATCTCAGGAGCACTCCCACGAGACTGCTATTCAGATCGGGACCCTGCATTAATTCCTGGTTCAGCGAAGTCCCTCCGTACAGCGATGCTGCCTCGTAGACAACACGGTCCTTTCCGGGCTTATTTGTACTCTCAACTCCATGATGTAGTAGATACCACGTCCTTGGGCTAGTTTGAACAGGTTCTTCATCGGACAGTAATCTCGCGTTGTCCGTAGTGATGTTGTCAGACATTGCCTTGCAGTACTTTCTTCCAAACTCTGGCTACAGCATGAAACTTTTGCCTAGCAGAGCGAGTATCTTCTTTGCCGCAACCCTGTTGTTTGGCAAAGTGGGGTGTTCATCTCTCCAAAGCAGACAAATATCGTAATGTCCATCGACCAATTTCGTATTTTTGTGCAACTTGTTCAACGCCCTTTTGTCCTCCACAGACATGGTCTTACAGTCATCGCTCTCGATCACATGTGTCTCCAACTGCCAGAGCCGCTCCATTTCTCTAGCTCAATCGGTTAGAGACATATTTGTATCACGGGTCTCTAAAGAAGTTAAGCCGGATGATTTAAAGTCCTATGTGGAAAGCAAGGGCTTCACTGTTTTGAATGTTAAGTGTGTGTCACATAATGAGGCTAAAAACAGTTCGTTCAAATTAACAGTACCTTTCACAGAATGTGATAAGCTGTTTGACAGCAGTGTGTGGCCAGAAGGCATCAGCATTCGTATATTCCGCTCTAAGTACGCGCGTAACACGTTCTGATTTCATTATCTTCCGACATAATCTACGATTTTTAATATGGCTAGTAACCTTACTATTTCAAGTTATAATTGTACTGGCTTTGGTCCAGGTAAGCCTGAATATGTCTCAGAGCTCATCAAAGCACATGATTTTGTTTTACTCCAGGAACATTGGTTAATGGAATCTCAGTTTCACAGGATTAAAAACATACCATGTGATAACAATGTTAGCATTTTATCTCATGATGTTTCTGGAATAGATAATACTATGTTTTTAAATGGCAGAGGGTATGGTGGATGTTCCATTCTGTGGAAAAATTCCTTGAATTGTATTGTCTCCCCAGTCATCATGAACTCTAATAGAATATGTGCAGTTAATATAACTAGGCAAAGCATGTCATTATTACTTTTTAATGTGTACATGCCATGTGATACCAGATGTAATGATGATCTGTACTGCAATATTTTGACTAAAATTATGAGTACATGTAATATAATGAACTGTTCCAATTTCATTATTGGAGGTGATATGAACACGTCTTTCAATCGTGTGTCTTCTAACTTTACGAAACATTTAAATTACATATGTGAACGTGAAACAATGAAGCCATGTATTGATTTTGAAGGACATAATGTTTGTTATACATTTACTAGTCCTGTGGACAATGGTACTCATGTCATTGATCATTTTTTGTTAAACAATGGACTCTTTGACCATATGTTAGAATATTATACTATGCACGATGGTGCAAATTTATCATTCCATTCGCCACTGGTTCTTACCTTGAGTTTAGATGTTAATTATTGTTCACCTTCTTCTAGAAGGTACATATCTAGACCTAAATGGCAAGAAGCGTCAGACTGTAACTTAAGTCAGTACAGCAAGGTTTTAGAAAGAATGATTGACGAAATATCTATGCCATGGCATTCTCTAGAATGCCGCGATAAACATTGTCCTAGCAGGTTAACGCATTGTCATGTTATTCAGATATTTCATTATTCAATAATGGATTGTTGTATAAGAGCTTGTCAAAACTCAATTCCACATACTTCAAAAGAGGGAAATTCGAAGGTAATAGCGGGGTGGAATGAACACGTTAAACCATACAGAGAAGCGTCACTGTTTTGGCATAATCTATGGAAAGATTGTGGCTCTCCTCGCAATGCTGTTATTGCTGACGTCATGCGTAGATCACGCTCTCAATATCACAGAGCAGTTCGTTTTGTTAAACGTAATCAAAATAATGTTAAAAAAGAAAGTATGGCGACAGCGTTACTTGGAAATAAAAGTAGGGACTTCTGGACAAAAGTAGGTAAAGTTACAAAGAACAATAATATGCTACCCAACATGGTTGATGAAGTGACAGGAGACGAAAATATTTCTAAACACTTTGCTATTAAGTATGAGGACTTATATAATTCAGTAGCCTATAATGATGCAGACATGACGTCATTGCTACAAAACATACATAGTAAAGTAGATGCACATTGTAACGAAGGTGAAAATACTATTACGGTGCATGATGTTTTGAATGGCATTACTCATGTTAAGATTAACAAATGTGATGGATACGGCGTTATATATACCGACCACTTTATTCATGCACCTACCAAATTACATGTTTTTCTTTCTTTGCTATTCACAGCAATGGTATATCACGGATATACCCCGGATGGTTTTAATATATCAACAATTCAACCTCTGGTAAAAAACAAGAGGAAATCAGCAAACAATTCTGACAACTATCGAGCCATTGCTCTTAGTAGCCCTCTGTCGAAAATATTTGATTGGGTTATAATGATAAAAAGTTCTGATGCTCTTAAAACAAGTGATCTACAGTTTGGTTTCAAACCTCAAAGCTCTACAGCTAAATGTACATTTGCGTTAATGGAGACTGTGAACTATTTCCAGCAGAATAAATCGGATGTTTACGTGTTATTACTAGATGCGACTAAAGCATTCGATAAAGTAAATTATGTTAAACTTTTTAACTTACTGATGGATAGAGGAATGAATCCCCTTTTAATCAGATGTTTACTTTATATGTACACTAATCAACATTTAAATGTATCATGGAACAATTCCATGTCATTGCATTTCTCCACTGCCAATGGTGTGAAGCAGGGTGGGGTGTTGTCC
>OZ023207.1:23315345-23335648 GCA_963995525.1 Escarpia spicata | reverse complement strand
ACAACGCTTCAGTTGACAGACAAATTGCACAGCGATTGTCTCAAAGAGTTGTTCTGTAATTTTTTTAGACTTAGATAAAGTTTAGAAAACAGCCTAAATGGCGCCTCGACGTTTTCAACAAGCTGACCCGACCCTCAGCCCGTCTGTTCCAGTCTGGCCGGTGTTTCGAGATCTGATCTTGGCAATGGTCTTTTTCTGGGCTACCAACTCAGAAGGTAAGCATGCATTTTGAATTTACAAAATGCGAGTGCTAGTTTGAAACTGTCAAATGTTTGTGGTATAACGATTGCCATTGATTGATTGCATGAATGATTGCAACACTGAATGCATTAGTATTTATAACATTTTCATTGATAAACAGATGTCCGCATGAATCGTACGAGTTACTATTATAAACGATAAGAACATCATTATATTAATTTCATCATTACAATCATTATACAGTGGTATGTCATATATCATAACATAAGTTTGGAGATACAGTTGAAACAGTCAAGCTGTGACAATTCAAAATAAGATATTGCCAAATATATGAAATAATCATCTAAATAATATGTCCCACATTTATCATCTCACCACGCATCGTCATCAGAAAAATCACCAAGTTGTCGCACATAATAACGCATTCTAACATACATTACAGTTGAGACTGTTGAGTTATGACAACTCAGTGTGTCAACAAAACAAGCAATAATCACCAAGTTGTCGCCCATAATAACGCATTCTAACATACATTACAGTTGAGACTGTCGAGTTATGTCAACTCAGTGTGTCAACAAAACAAGCAATAATCACCAAGTTGTCACACATAATAACGCATTCTAACATACATTACAGTTGAGACTGTTGAGTTATGACAACTCAGTGTGTCAACAAAACAAGCAATAATCACCAAGTTGTCGCACATAATAACACATTCTAACATACATTACAGTTGAGACTGTCGAGTTATGTCAACTCAGTGTGTCAACAAAACAAGCAATAATCACCAAGTTGTCGCCCATAATAACGCATTCTAACATCCATTACAGTTGAGATTGTCGAGTTATGTCAACTCAGTGTGTCAACAAAACAAGCAATAATCACCAAGTTGTCGCACATAATAACACATTCTAACATACATTACAGTTGAGACTGTCGAGTTATGTCAACTCAGTGTGTCAACAAAACAAGCAATAATCACCAAGTTGTCGCACATAATAACACATTCTAACATACATTACAGTTGAGACTGTTGAGTTATGACAACTCAATGTGTCAACAAAACAAGCAATAATCACCAAGTTGTCGCACATAATAACACATTCTAACATCCATTACAGTTGACACTGTTGAGTTATGACAACTCAGTGTGTCAACAAAACAAGCAATAATCACCAAGTTGTCGCACATAATAACACATTCTAACATACGTTACAGTTGAGACTGTTGAGTTATGACAACTCAATGTGTCAACAAAACAAGCAATAATCACCAAGTTGTCGCACATAATAACACATTCTAACATACATTACAGTTGAGACTGTTGAGTTATGACAACTCAGTGTGCCAACAAAACAAGCAATAATCACCAAGTTGTCGCACATAATAACGCATTCTAACATACATTACAGTTGAGACTGTTGAGTTATGACAACTCAGTGTGCCAACAAAACAAGCAATAATCACCAAGTTGTCGCACATAATAACACATTCTAACATACATTACAGTTGAGACTGTCGAGTTATGTCAACTCAGTGTGTCAACAAAACAAGCAATAATCACCAAGTTG
Organism: Escarpia spicata; assembly: GCA_963995525.1. NCBI lineage: Eukaryota > Metazoa > Annelida > Polychaeta > Sabellida > Siboglinidae > Escarpia > Escarpia spicata. Next base: position 23,333,876 of record OZ023207.1, on the reverse strand, counting down.
TCGCCCATAATAACGCATTCTAACATCCATTACAGTTGAGATTGTCGAGTTATGTCAACTCAGTGTGTCAACAAAACAAGCAATAATCACCAAGTTGTCGCACATAATAACACATTCTAACATACATTACAGTTGAGACTGTCGAGTTATGTCAACTCAGTGTGTCAACAAAACAAGCAATAATCACCAAGTTGTCGCACATAATAACACATTCTAACATACATTACAGTTGAGACTGTTGAGTTATGACAACTCAATGTGTCAACAAAACAAGCAATAATCACCAAGTTGTCGCACATAATAACACATTCTAACATCCATTACAGTTGACACTGTTGAGTTATGACAACTCAGTGTGTCAACAAAACAAGCAATAATCACCAAGTTGTCGCACATAATAACACATTCTAACATACGTTACAGTAGAGACTGTTGAGTTATGACAACTCAATGTGTCAACAAAACAAGCAATAATCACCAAGTTGTCGCACATAATAACACATTCTAACATACATTACAGTTGAGACTGTTGAGTTATGACAACTCAGTGTGCCAACAAAACAAGCAATAATCACCAAGTTGTCGCACATAATAACGCATTCTAACATACATTACAGTTGAGACTGTTGAGTTATGACAACTCAGTGTGCCAACAAAACAAGCAATAATCACCAAGTTGTCGCCCATAATAACGCATTCTAACATCCATTACAGTTGAGATTGTCGAGTTATGTCAACTCTGTGTGTCAACAAAACAAGCAATAATCACCAAGTTGTCGCACATAATAACACATTCTAACATACATTACAGTTGAGACTGTCGAGTTATGTCAACTCAGTGTGTCAACAAAACAAGCAATAATCACCAAGTTGTCGCACATAATAACACATTCTAACATACATTACAGTTGAGACTGTTGAGTTATGACAACTCAATGTGTCAACAAAACAAGCAATAATCACCAAGTTGTCGCACATAATAACACATTCTAACATATATTACAGTTGAGACTGTTGAGTTATGACAACTCAGTGTGCCAACAAAACAAGCAATAATCACCAAGTTGTCGCACATAATAACGCATTCTAACATACATTACAGTTGAGACTGTTGAGTTATGACAACTCAGTGTGTCAACAAAACAAGCAATAATCACCAAGTTGTCGCACATAATAACACATTCTAACATACATTACAGTTGAGACTGTTGAGTTATGACAACTCAGTGTGTCAACAAAACAAACAATAATCACCAAGTTGTCGCACATAATAACGCATTCTAACATCCATTACAGTTGAGACTGTTGAGTTGTGACAACTCAGTGTGTCAACAAAACAAGCAATAATCACCAAGTTGTCGCACATAATAACGCATTCTAACATACATTACAGTTGAGACTGTTGAGTTATGACAACTCAGTGTGTCAACAAAACAAGCAATAATCACCAAGTTGTCGCACATAATAACGCATTCTAACATACATTACAGTTGAGACTGTTGAGTTATGACAACTCAGTGTGTCAACAAAACAAGCAATAATCACCAAGTTGTCGCACATAATAACACATTCTAACATACATTACAGTTGAGACTGTTGAGTTATGACAACTCAGTGTGTCAACAAAACAAGCAATAATCACCAAGTTGTCGCACATAATAACACATTCTAACATACATTACAGTTGAGACTGTTGAGTTATGACAACTCAGTGTGCCAACAAAACAAGCAATAATCACCAAGTTGTCACACATAATAACACATTCTAACATACATTACAGTTGAGACTGTTGAGTTATGACAACTCAATGTGTCAACAAAACAAGCAATAATCACCAAGTTGTCGCACATAATAACACATTCTAACATACATTACAGTTGAGACTGTTGAGTTATGACAACTCAGTGTGCCAACAAAACAAGCAATAATCACCAAGTTGTCGCACATAATAACGCATTCTAACATACATTACAGTTGAGACTGTTGAGTTATGACAACTCAGTGTGTCAACAAAACAAGCAATAATCACCAAGTTGTCGCACATAATAACACATTCTAACATACATTACAGTTGAGACTGTTGAGTTATGACAACTCAGTGTGTCAACAAAACAAGCAATAATCACCAAGTTGTCGCACATAATAACGCATTCTAACATCCATTACAGTTGAGACTGTTGAGTTGTGACAACTCAGTGTGTCAACAAAACAAGCAATAATCACCAAGTTGTCGCACATAATAACGCATTCTAACATACATTACAGTTGAGACTGTTGAGTTATGACAACTCAGTGTGTCAACAAAACAAGCAATAATCACCAAGTTGTCGCCCATAATAACGCATTCTAACATCCATTACAGTTGAGATTGTCGAGTTATGTCAACTCTGTGTGTCAACAAAACAAGCAATAATCACCAAGTTGTCGCACATAATAACGCATTCTAACATACATTACAGTTGAGACTGTTGAGTTATGACAACTCAGTGTGTCAACAAAACAAGCAATAATCACCAAGTTGTCGCACATAATAACACATTCTAACATACATTACAGTTGAGACTGTTGAGTTATGACAACTCAGTGTGTCAACAAAACAAGCAATAATCACCAAGTTGTCGCACATAATAACGCATTCTAACATCCATTACAGTTGAGACTGTTGAGTTGTGACAACTCAGTGTGTCAACAAAACAAGCAATAATCACCAAGTTGTCGCACATAATAACGCATTCTAACATACATTACAGTTGAGACTGTTGAGTTATGACAACTCAGTGTGTCAACAAAACAAGCAATAATCACCAAGTTGTCGCACATAATAACGCATTCTAACATACATTACAGTTGAGACTGTTGAGTTATGACAACTCAGTGTGTCAACAAAACAAGCAATAATCACCAAGTTGTCGCACATAATAACACATTCTAACATACATTACAGTTGAGACTGTTGAGTTATGACAACTCAGTGTGTCAACAAAACAAGCAATAATCACCAAGTTGTCGCACATAATAACACATTCTAACATACATTACAGTTGAGACTGTTGAGTTATGACAACTCAGTGTGCCAACAAAACAAGCAATAATCACCAAGTTGTCGCCCATAATAACGCATTCTAACATCCATTACAGTTGAGATTGTCGAGTTATGTCAACTCAGTGTGTCAACAAAACAAGCAATAATCACCAAGTTGTCGCACATAATAACACATTCTAACATACATTACAGTTGAGACTGTCGAGTTATGTCAACTCAGTGTGTCAACAAAACAAGCAATAATCACCAAGTTGTCGCACATAATAACACATTCTAACATACATTACAGTTGAGACTGTTGAGTTATGACAACTCAATGTGTCAACAAAACAAGCAATAATCACCAAGTTGTCGCACATAATAACACATTCTAACATACATTACAGTTGAGACTGTTGAGTTATGACAACTCAGTGTGCCAACAAAACAAGCAATAATCACCAAGTTGTCGCACATAATAACGCATTCTAACATACATTACAGTTGAGACTGTTGAGTTATGACAACTCAGTGTGTCAACAAAACAAGCAATAATCAGCAAGGTTGTCACATAAACATACATTACAGTTGAGATGTTGAGTTATGACAACTCAGTGTGTCAACAAAACAAGCAATAATCACCAAGTTGTCGCAGTTGAGACTGTTGAGTTGTGACAACTCAGTGTGTCAACAAAACAAGCAATAATCACCAAGTTGTCGCACATAATAACGCATTCTAACATACATTACAGTTGAGACTGTTGAGTTATGACAACTCAGTGTGTCAACAAAACAAGCAATAATCACCAAGTTGTCGCACATAATAACACATTCTAACATACATTACAGTTGAGACTGTTGAGTTATGACAACTCAGTGTGTCAACAAAACAAGCAATAATCACCAAGTTGTCGCACATAATAACACATTCTAACATACATTACAGTTGAGACTGTTGAGTTATGACAACTCAGTGTGTCAACAAAACAAGCAATAATCACCAAGTTGTCGCACATAATAACACATTCTAACATACATTACAGTTGAGACTGTCGAGTTATGTCAACTCAGTGTGTCAACAAAACAAGCAATAATCACCAAGTTGTCGCACATAATAACACATTCTAACATACATTACAGTTGAGACTGTTGAGTTATGACAACTCAGTGTGTCAACAAAACAAGCAATAATCACCAAGTTGTCGCACATAATAACACATTCTAACATACATTACAGTTGAGACTGTCGAGTTATGTCAACTCAGTGTGTCAACAAAACAAGCAATAATCACCAAGTTGTCGCCCATAATAACGCATTCTAACATCAATTACAGTTGAGATTGTCGAGTTATGTCAACTCAGTGTGTCAACAAAACAAGCAATAATCACCAAGTTGTCGCACATAATAACACATTCTAACATACATTACAGTTGAGACTGTCGAGTTATGTCAACTCAGTGTGTCAACAAAACAAGCAATAATCACCAAGTTGTCGCACATAATAACACATTCTAACATACATTACAGTTGAGACTGTTGAGTTATGACAACTCAATGTGTCAACAAAACAAGCAATAATCACCAAGTTGTCGCACATAATAACACATTCTAACATCCATTACAGTTGACACTGTTGAGTTATGACAACTCAGTGTGTCAACAAAACAAGCAATAATCACCAAGTTGTCGCACATAATAACACATTCTAACATACATTACAGTTGAGACTGTTGAGTTATGACAACTCAATGTGTCAACAAAACAAGCAATAATCACCAAGTTGTCGCACATAATAACACATTCTAACATACATTACAGTTGAGACTGTTGAGTTATGACAACTCAGTGTGCCAACAAAACAAGCAATAATCACCAAGTTGTCGCCCATAATAACGCATTCTAACATACATTACAGTTGAGACTGTTGAGTTATGACAACTCAGTGTGTCAACAAAACAAGCAATAATCACCAAGTTGTCGCACATAATAACACATTCTAACATACATTACAGTTGAGACTGTTGAGTTATGACAACTCAGTGTGTCAACAAAACAAGCAATAATCACCAAGTTGTCGCACATAATAACGCATTCTAACATACATTACAGTTGAGACTGTTGAGTTATGACAACTCAGTGTGCCAACAAAACAAGCAATAATCACCAAGTTGTCGCCCATAATAACGCATTCTAACATCCATTACAGTTGAGATTGTCGAGTTATGTCAACTCAGTGTGTCAACAAAACAAGCAATAATCACCAAGTTGTCGCACATAATAACACATTCTAACATACATTACAGTTGAGACTGTCGAGTTATGTCAACTCAGTGTGTCAACAAAACAAGCAATAATCACCAAGTTGTCGCACATAATAACACATTCTAACATACATTACAGTTGAGACTGTTGAGTTATGACAACTCAATGTGTCAACAAAACAAGCAATAATCACCAAGTTGTCGCACATAATAACACATTCTAGCATACATTACAGTTGAGACTGTTGAGTTATGACAACTCAGTGTGCCAACAAAACAAGCAATAATCACCAAGTTGTCGCACATAATAACGCATTCTAACATACATTACAGTTGAGACTGTTGAGTTATGACAACTCAGTGTGTCAACAAAACAAGCAATAATCACCAAGTTGTCGCACATAATAACACATTCTAACATACATTACAGTTGAGACTGTTGAGTTATGACAACTCAGTGTGTCAACAAAACAAGCAATAATCACCAAGTTGTCGCACATAATAACGCATTCTACAAGCAATAATCACCAAGTTGTCGCACATAATAACGCATTCTAACATCCATTACAGTTGAGACTGTTGAGTTGTGACAACTCAGTGTGTCAACAAAACAAGCAATAATCACCAAGTTGTCGCACATAATAACGCATTCTAACATACATTACAGTTGAGACTGTTGAGTTATGACAACTCAGTGTGTCAACAAAACAAGCAATAATCACCAAGTTGTCGCACATAATAACACATTCTAACATACATTACAGTTGAGACTGTTGAGTTATGACAACTCAGTGTGTCAACAAAACAAGCAATAATCACCAAGTTGTCGCACATAATAACACATTCTAACATACATTACAGTTGAGACTGTTGAGTTATGACAACTCAGTGTGTCAACAAAACAAGCAATAATCACCAAGTTGTCGCACATAATAACACATTCTAACATACATTACAGTTGAGACTGTTGAGTTATGACAACTCAATGTGTCAACAAAACAAGCAATAATCACCAAGTTGTCGCACATAATAACACATTCTAACATACATTACAGTTGAGACTGTTGAGTTATGACAACTCAGTGTGCCAACAAAACAAGCAATAATCACCAAGTTGTCGCCCATAATAACGCATTCTAACATACATTACAGTTGAGACTGTTGAGTTATGACAACTCAGTGTGCCAACAAAACAAGCAATAATCACCAAGTTGTCGCCCATAATAACGCATTCTAACATCCATTACAGTTGAGATTGTCGAGTTATGTCAACTCAGTGTGTCAACAAAACAAGCAATAATCACCAAGTTGTCGCACATAATAACACATTCTAACATACATTACAGTTGAGACTGTCGAGTTATGTCAACTCAGTGTGTCAACAAAACAAGCAATAATCACCAAGTTGTCGCACATAATAACACATTCTAACATACATTACAGTTGAGACTGTTGAGTTATGACAACTCAATGTGTCAACAAAACAAGCAATAATCACCAAGTTGTCGCACATAATAACACATTCTAACATACATTACAGTTGAGACTGTTGAGTTATGACAACTCAGTGTGCCAACAAAACAAGCAATAATCACCAAGTTGTCGCACATAATAACGCATTCTAACATACATTACAGTTGATACTGTTGAGTTATGACAACTCAGTGTGTCAACAAAACAAGCAATAATCACCAAGTTGTCGCACATAATAACACATTCTAACATACATTACAGTTGAGACTGTTGAGTTATGACAACTCAGTGTGTCAACAAAACAAGCAATAATCACCAAGTTGTCGCACATAATAACGCATTCTAACATCCATTACAGTTGAGACTGTTGAGTTGTGACAACTCAGTGTGTCAACAAAACAAGCAATAATCACCAAGTTGTCGCACATAATAACGCATTCTAACATACATTACAGTTGAGACTGTTGAGTTATGACAACTCAGTGTGTCAACAAAACAAGCAATAATCACCAAGTTGTCGCACATAATAACACATTCTAACATACATTACAGTTGAGACTGTTGAGTTATGACAACTCAGTGTGTCAACAAAACAAGCAATAATCACCAAGTTGTCGCACATAATAACACATTCTAACATACATTACAGTTGAGACTGTTGAGTTATGACAACTCAGTGTGTCAACAAAACAAGCAATAATCACCAAGTTGTCGCACATAATAACACATTCTAACATACATTACAGTTGAGACTGTTGAGTTATGACAACTCAATGTGTCAACAAAACAAGCAATAATCACCAAGTTGTCGCACATAATAACACATTCTAACATACATTACAGTTGAGACTGTTGAGTTATGACAACTCAGTGTGCCAACAAAACAAGCAATAATCACCAAGTTGTCGCCCATAATAACGCATTCTAACATACATTACAGTTGAGACTGTTGAGTTATGACAACTCAGTGTGCCAACAAAACAAGCAATAATCACCAAGTTGTCGCCCATAATAACGCATTCTAACATCCATTACAGTTGAGATTGTCGAGTTATGTCAACTCAGTGTGTCAACAAAACAAGCAATAATCACCAAGTTGTCGCACATAATAACACATTCTAACATACATTACAGTTGAGACTGTCGAGTTATGTCAACTCAGTGTGTCAACAAAACAAGCAATAATCACCAAGTTGTCGCACATAATAACACATTCTAACATACATTACAGTTGAGACTGTTGAGTTATGACAACTCAATGTGTCAACAAAACAAGCAATAATCACCAAGTTGTCGCACATAATAACACATTCTAACATACATTACAGTTGAGACTGTTGAGTTATGACAACTCAGTGTGCCAACAAAACAAGCAATAATCACCAAGTTGTCGCACATAATAACGCATTCTAACATACATTACAGTTGAGACTGTTGAGTTATGACAACTCAGTGTGTCAACAAAACAAGCAATAATCACCAAGTTGTCGCACATAATAACACATTCTAACATACATTACAGTTGAGACTGTTGAGTTATGACAACTCAGTGTGTCAACAAAACAAGCAATAATCACCAAGTTGTCGCACATAATAACGCATTCTAACATCCATTACAGTTGAGACTGTTGAGTTGTGACAACTCAGTGTGTCAACAAAACAAGCAATAATCACCAAGTTGTCGCACATAATAACGCATTCTAACATACATTACAGTTGAGACTGTTGAGTTATGACAACTCAGTGTGTCAACAAAACAAGCAATAATCACCAAGTTGTCGCACATAATAACACATTCTAACATACATTACAGTTGAGACTGTTGAGTTATGACAACTCAGTGTGTCAACAAAACAAGCAATAATCACCAAGTTGTCGCACATAATAACACATTCTAACATACATTACAGTTGAGACTGTTGAGTTATGACAACTCAGTGTGTCAACAAAACAAGCAATAATCACCAAGTTGTCGCACATAATAACACATTCTAACATACATTACAGTTGAGACTGTTGAGTTATGACAACTCAGTGTGCCAACAAAACAAGCAATAATCACCAAGTTGTCGCCCATAATAACGCATTCTAACATCCATTACAGTTGAGATTGTCGAGTTATGTCAACTCAGTGTGTCAACAAAACAAGCAATAATCACCAAGTTGTCGCACATAATAACACATTCTAACATACATTACAGTTGAGACTGTCGAGTTATGTCAACTCAGTGTGTCAACAAAACAAGCAATAATCACCAAGTTGTCGCACATAATAACACATTCTAACATACATTACAGTTGAGACTGTTGAGTTATGACAACTCAATGTGTCAACAAAACAAGCAATAATCACCAAGTTGTCGCACATAATAACACATTCTAACATACATTACAGTTGAGACTGTTGAGTTATGACAACTCAGTGTGCCAACAAAACAAGCAATAATCACCAAGTTGTCGCACATAATAACGCATTCTAACATACATTACAGTTGAGACTGTTGAGTTATGACAACTCAGTGTGTCAACAAAACAAGCAATAATCACCAAGTTGTCGCACATAATAACACATTCTAACATACATTACAGTTGAGACTGTTGAGTTATGACAACTCAGTGTGTCAACAAAACAAGCAATAATCACCAAGTTGTCGCACATAATAACGCATTCTAACATCCATTACAGTTGAGACTGTTGAGTTGTGACAACTCAGTGTGTCAACAAAACAAGCAATAATCACCAAGTTGTCGCACATAATAACGCATTCTAACATACATTACAGTTGAGACTGTTGAGTTATGACAACTCAGTGTGTCAACAAAACAAGCAATAATCACCAAGTTGTCGCACATAATAACACATTCTAACATACATTACAGTTGAGACTGTTGAGTTATGACAACTCAGTGTGTCAACAAAACAAGCAATAATCACCAAGTTGTCGCACATAATAACACATTCTAACATACATTACAGTTGAGACTGTTGAGTTATGACAACTCAGTGTGTCAACAAAACAAGCAATAATCACCAAGTTGTCGCACATAATAACACATTCTAACATACATTACAGTTGAGACTGTTGAGTTATGACAACTCAGTGTGTCAACAAAACAAGCAATAATCACCAAGTTGTCGCACATAATAACGCATTCTAACATCCATTACAGTTGAGACTGTTGAGTTGTGACAACTCAGTGTGTCAACAAAACAAGCAATAATCACCAAGTTGTCGCACATAATAACGCATTCTAACATACATTACAGTTGAGACTGTTGAGTTATGACAACTCAGTGTGTCAACAAAACAAGCAATAATCACCAAGTTGTCGCACATAATAACACATTCTAACATACATTACAGTTGAGACTGTTGAGTTATGACAACTCAGTGTGTCAACAAAACAAGCAATAATCACCAAGTTGTCGCACATAATAACACATTCTAACATACATTACAGTTGAGACTGTTGAGTTATGACAACTCAGTGTGTCAACAAAACAAGCAATAATCACCAAGTTGTCGCACATAATAACACATTCTAACATACATTACAGTTGAGACTGTTGAGTTATGACAACTCAATGTGTCAACAAAACAAGCAATAATCACCAAGTTGTCGCACATAATAACACATTCTAACATACATTACAGTTGAGACTGTTGAGTTATGACAACTCAGTGTGCCAACAAAACAAGCAATAATCACCAAGTTGTCGCCCATAATAACGCATTCTAACATACATTACAGTTGAGACTGTTGAGTTATGACAACTCAGTGTGCCAACAAAACAAGCAATAATCACCAAGTTGTCGCCCATAATAACGCATTCTAACATCCATTACAGTTGAGATTGTCGAGTTATGTCAACTCAGTGTGTCAACAAAACAAGCAATAATCACCAAGTTGTCGCACATAATAACACATTCTAACATACATTACAGTTGAGACTGTCGAGTTATGTCAACTCAGTGTGTCAACAAAACAAGCAATAATCACGAAGTTGTCGCACATAATAACACATTCTAACATACATTACAGTTGAGACTGTTGAGTTATGACAACTCAATGTGTCAACAAAACAAGCAATAATCACCAAGTTGTCGCACATAATAACACATTCTAACATACATTACAGTTGAGACTGTTGAGTTATGACAACTCAGTGTGCCAACAAAACAAGCAATAATCACCAAGTTGTCGCACATAATAACGCATTCTAACATACATTACAGTTGAGACTGTTGAGTTATGACAACTCAGTGTGTCAACAAAACAAGCAATAATCACCAAGTTGTCGCACATAATAACACATTCTAACATACATTACAGTTGAGACTGTTGAGTTATGACAACTCAGTGTGTCAACAAAACAAGCAATAATCACCAAGTTGTCGCACATAATAACGCATTCTAACATCCATTACAGTTGAGACTGTTGAGTTGTGACAACTCAGTGTGTCAACAAAACAAGCAATAATCACCAAGTTGTCGCACATAATAACGCATTCTAACATACATTACAGTTGAGACTGTTGAGTTATGACAACTCAGTGTGTCAACAAAACAAGCAATAATCACCAAGTTGTCGCACATAATAACACATTCTAACATACATTACAGTTGAGACTGTTGAGTTATGACAACTCAGTGTGTCAACAAAACAAGCAATAATCACCAAGTTGTCGCACATAATAACACATTCTAACATACATTACAGTTGAGACTGTTGAGTTATGACAACTCAGTGTGTCAACAAAACAAGCAATAATCACCAAGTTGTCGCACATAATAACACATTCTAACATACATTACAGTTGAGACTGTTGAGTTATGACAACTCAGTGTGCCAACAAAACAAGCAATAATCACCAAGTTGTCGCCCATAATAACGCATTCTAACATCCATTACAGTTGAGATTGTCGAGTTATGTCAACTCAGTGTGTCAACAAAACAAGCAATAATCACCAAGTTGTCGCACATAATAACACATTCTAACATACATTACAGTTGAGACTGTCGAGTTATGTCAACTCAGTGTGTCAACAAAACAAGCAATAATCACCAAGTTGTCGCACATAATAACACATTCTAACATACATTACAGTTGAGACTGTTGAGTTATGACAACTCAATGTGTCAACAAAACAAGCAATAATCACCAAGTTGTCGCACATAATAACACATTCTAACATACATTACAGTTGAGACTGTTGAGTTATGACAACTCAGTGTGCCAACAAAACAAGCAATAATCACCAAGTTGTCGCACATAATAACGCATTCTAACATACATTACAGTTGAGACTGTTGAGTTATGACAACTCAGTGTGTCAACAAAACAAGCAATAATCACCAAGTTGTCGCACATAATAACACATTCTAACATACATTACAGTTGAGACTGTTGAGTTATGACAACTCAGTGTGTCAACAAAACAAGCAATAATCACCAAGTTGTCGCACATAATAACGCATTCTAACATCCATTACAGTTGAGACTGTTGAGTTGTGACAACTCAGTGTGTCAACAAAACAAGCAATAATCACCAAGTTGTCGCACATAATAACGCATTCTAACATACATTACAGTTGAGACTGTTGAGTTATGACAACTCAGTGTGTCAACAAAACAAGCAATAATCACCAAGTTGTCGCACATAATAACACATTCTAACATACATTACAGTTGAGACTGTTGAGTTATGACAACTCAGTGTGTCAACAAAACAAGCAATAATCACCAAGTTGTCGCACATAATAACACATTCTAACATACATTACAGTTGAGACTGTTGAGTTATGACAACTCAGTGTGTCAACAAAACAAGCAATAATCACCAAGTTGTCGCACATAATAACACATTCTAACATACATTACAGTTGAGACTGTCGAGTTATGTCAACTCAGTGTGTCAACAAAACAAGCAATAATCACCAAGTTGTCGCACATAATAACACATTCTAACATACATTACAGTTGAGACTGTTGAGTTATGACAACTCAGTGTGTCAACAAAACAAGCAATAATCACCAAGTTGTCGCACATAATAACACATTCTAACATACATTACAGTTGAGACTGTCGAGTTATGTCAACTCAGTGTGTCAACAAAACAAGCAATAATCACCAAGTTGTCGCCCATAATAACGCATTCTAACATCAATTACAGTTGAGATTGTCGAGTTATGTCAACTCAGTGTGTCAACAAAACAAGCAATAATCACCAAGTTGTCGCACATAATAACACATTCTAACATACATTACAGTTGAGACTGTCGAGTTATGTCAACTCAGTGTGTCAACAAAACAAGCAATAATCACCAAGTTGTCGCACATAATAACACATTCTAACATACATTACAGTTGAGACTGTTGAGTTATGACAACTCAATGTGTCAACAAAACAAGCAATAATCACCAAGTTGTCGCACATAATAACACATTCTAACATCCATTACAGTTGACACTGTTGAGTTATGACAACTCAGTGTGTCAACAAAACAAGCAATAATCACCAAGTTGTCGCACATAATAACACATTCTAACATACATTACAGTTGAGACTGTTGAGTTATGACAACTCAATGTGTCAACAAAACAAGCAATAATCACCAAGTTGTCGCACATAATAACACATTCTAACATACATTACAGTTGAGACTGTTGAGTTATGACAACTCAGTGTGCCAACAAAACAAGCAATAATCACCAAGTTGTCGCCCATAATAACGCATTCTAACATACATTACAGTTGAGACTGTTGAGTTATGACAACTCAGTGTGTCAACAAAACAAGCAATAATCACCAAGTTGTCGCACATAATAACACATTCTAACATACATTACAGTTGAGACTGTTGAGTTATGACAACTCAGTGTGTCAACAAAACAAGCAATAATCACCAAGTTGTCGCACATAATAACGCATTCTAACATACATTACAGTTGAGACTGTTGAGTTATGACAACTCAGTGTGCCAACAAAACAAGCAATAATCACCAAGTTGTCGCCCATAATAACGCATTCTAACATCCATTACAGTTGAGATTGTCGAGTTATGTCAACTCAGTGTGTCAACAAAACAAGCAATAATCACCAAGTTGTCGCACATAATAACACATTCTAACATACATTACAGTTGAGACTGTCGAGTTATGTCAACTCAGTGTGTCAACAAAACAAGCAATAATCACCAAGTTGTCGCACATAATAACACATTCTAACATACATTACAGTTGAGACTGTTGAGTTATGACAACTCAATGTGTCAACAAAACAAGCAATAATCACCAAGTTGTCGCACATAATAACACATTCTAACATACATTACAGTTGAGACTGTTGAGTTATGACAACTCAGTGTGCCAACAAAACAAGCAATAATCACCAAGTTGTCGCACATAATAACGCATTCTAACATACATTACAGTTGAGACTGTTGAGTTATGACAACTCAGTGTGTCAACAAAACAAGCAATAATCACCAAGTTGTCGCACATAATAACACATTCTAACATACATTACAGTTGAGACTGTTGAGTTATGACAACTCAGTGTGTCAACAAAACAAGCAATAATCACCAAGTTGTCGCACATAATAACGCATTCTAACATCCATTACAGTTGAGACTGTTGAGTTGTGACAACTCAGTGTGTCAACAAAACAAGCAATAATCACCAAGTTGTCGCACATAATAACGCATTCTAACATACATTACAGTTGAGACTGTTGAGTTATGACAACTCAGTGTGTCAACAAAAAAAGCAATAATCACCAAGTTGTCGCACATAATAACACATTCTAACATACATTACAGTTGAGACTGTTGAGTTATGACAACTCAGTGTGTCAACAAAACAAGCAATAATCACCAAGTTGTCGCACATAATAACACATTCTAACATACATTACAGTTGAAACTGTTGAGTTATGACAACTCAGTGTGTCAACAAAACAAGCAATAATCACCAAGTTGTCGCACATAATAACACATTCTAACATACATTACAGTTGAGACTGTTGAGTTATGACAACTCAATGTGTCAACAAAACAAGCAATAATCACCAAGTTGTCGCACATAATAACACATTCTAACATACATTACAGTTGAGACTGTTGAGTTATGACAACTCAGTGTGCCAACAAAACAAGCAATAATCACCAAGTTGTCGCCCATAATAACGCATTCTAACATACATTACAGTTGAGACTGTTGAGTTATGACAACTCAGTGTGTCAACAAAACAAGCAATAATCACCAAGTTGTCGCACATAATAACACATTCTAACATACATTACAGTTGAGACTGTTGAGTTATGACAACTCAGTGTGTCAACAAAACAAGCAATAATCACCAAGTTGTCGCACATAATAACGCATTCTAACATACATTACAGTTGAGACTGTTGAGTTATGACAACTCAGTGTGCCAACAAAACAAGCAATAATCACCAAGTTGTCGCCCATAATAACGCATTCTAACATCCATTACAGTTGAGATTGTCGAGTTATGTCAACTCAGTGTGTCAACAAAACAAGCAATAATCACCAAGTTGTCGCACATAATAACACATTCTAACATACATTACAGTTGAGACTGTCGAGTTATGTCAACTCAGTGTGTCAACAAAACAAGCAATAATCACCAAGTTGTCGCACATAATAACACATTCTAACATACATTACAGTTGAGACTGTTGAGTTATGACAACTCAATGTGTCAACAAAACAAGCAATAATCACCAAGTTGTCGCACATAATAACACATTCTAACATACATTACAGTTGAGACTGTTGAGTTATGACAACTCAGTGTGCCAACAAAACAAGCAATAATCACCAAGTTGTCGCACATAATAACGCATTCTAACATACATTACAGTTGAGACTGTTGAGTTATGACAACTCAGTGTGTCAACAAAACAAGCAATAATCACCAAGTTGTCGCACATAATAACACATTCTAACATACATTACAGTTGAGACTGTTGAGTTATGACAACTCAGTGTGTCAACAAAACAAGCAATAATCACCAAGTTGTCGCACATAATAACGCATTCTAACATCCATTACAGTTGAGACTGTTGAGTTGTGACAACTCAGTGTGTCAACAAAACAAGCAATAATCACCAAGTTGTCGCACATAATAACGCATTCTAACATACATTACAGTTGAGACTGTTGAGTTATGACAACTCAGTGTGTCAACAAAACAAGCAATAATCACCAAGTTGTCGCACATAATAACACATTCTAACATACATTACAGTTGAGACTGTTGAGTTATGACAACTCAGTGTGTCAACAAAACAAGCAATAATCACCAAGTTGTCGCACATAATAACACATTCTAACATACATTACAGTTGAGACTGTTGAGTTATGACAACTCAGTGTGTCAACAAAACAAGCAATAATCACCAAGTTGTCGCACATAATAACACATTCTAACATACATTACAGTTGAGACTGTTGAGTTATGACAACTCAGTGTGCCAACAAAACAAGCAATAATCACCAAGTTGTCGCCCATAATAACGCATTCTAACATCCATTACAGTTGAGATTGTCGAGTTATGTCAACTCAGTGTGTCAACAAAACAAGCAATAATCACCAAGTTGTCGCACATAATAACACATTCTAACATACATTACAGTTGAGACTGTCGAGTTATGTCAACTCAGTGTGTCAACAAAACAAGCAATAATCACCAAGTTGTCGCACATAATAACACATTCTAACATACATTACAGTTGAGACTGTTGAGTTATGACAACTCAATGTGTCAACAAAACAAGCAATAATCACCAAGTTGTCGCACATAATAACACATTCTAACATACATTACAGTTGAGACTGTTGAGTTATGACAACTCAGTGTGCCAACAAAACAAGCAATAATCACCAAGTTGTCGCACATAATAACGCATTCTAACATACATTACAGTTGAGACTGTTGAGTTATGACAACTCAGTGTGTCAACAAAACAAGCAATAATCACCAAGTTGTCGCACATAATAACACATTCTAACATACATTACAGTTGAGACTGTTGAGTTATGACAACTCAGTGTGTCAACAAAACAAGCAATAATCACCAAGTTGTCGCACATAATAACGCATTCTAACATCCATTACAGTTGAGACTGTTGAGTTGTGACAACTCAGTGTGTCAACAAAACAAGCAATAATCACCAAGTTGTCGCACATAATAACGCATTCTAACATACATTACAGTTGAGACTGTTGAGTTATGACAACTCAGTGTGTCAACAAAACAAGCAATAATCACCAAGTTGTCGCACATAATAACACATTCTAACATACATTACAGTTGAGACTGTTGAGTTATGACAACTCAGTGTGTCAACAAAACAAGCAATAATCACCAAGTTGTCGCACATAATAACACATTCTAACATACATTACAGTTGAGACTGTTGAGTTATGACAACTCAGTGTGTCAACAAAACAAGCAATAATCACCAAGTTGTCGCACATAATAACACATTCTAACATACATTACAGTTGAGACTGTTGAGTTATGACAACTCAGTGTGCCAACAAAACAAGCAATAATCACCAAGTTGTCGCCCATAATAACGCATTCTAACATCCATTACAGTTGAGATTGTCGAGTTATGTCAACTCAGTGTGTCAACAAAACAAGCAATAATCACCAAGTTGTCGCACATAATAACACATTCTAACATACATTACAGTTGAGACTGTCGAGTTATGTCAACTCAGTGTGTCAACAAAACAAGCAATAATCACCAAGTTGTCGCACATAATAACACATTCTAACATACATTACAGTTGAGACTGTTGAGTTATGACAACTCAATGTGTCAACAAAACAAGCAATAATCACCAAGTTGTCGCACATAATAACACATTCTAACATCCATTACAGTTGACACTGTTGAGTTATGACAACTCAGTGTGTCAACAAAACAAGCAATAATCACCAAGTTGTCGCACATAATAACACATTCTAACATACATTACAGTTGAGACTGTTGAGTTATGACAACTCAATGTGTCAACAAAACAAGCAATAATCACCAAGTTGTCGCACATAATAACGCATTCTAACATCCATTACAGTTGAGACTGTTGAGTTATGACAACTCAATGTGTCAACAAAACAAGCAATAATCACCAAGTTGTCGCACATAATAACGCATTCTAACATCCATTACAGTTGAGACTGTTGAGTTATGACAACTCAGTGTGTCAACAAAACAAGCAATAATCACCAAGTTGTCGCACATAATAACACATTCTAACATACATTACAGTTTAGACTGTTGAGTTATGACAACTCAGTGTGTCAACAAAACAAGCAATAATCACCAAGTTGTCGCACATAATAACGCATTCTAACATACATTACAGTTGAGACTGTTGAGTTATGACAACTCAGTGTGCCAACAAAACAAGCAATAATCACCAAGTTGTCGCACATAATAACGCATTCTAACATACATTACAGTTGAGACTGTTGAGTTATGACAACTCAGTGTGTCAACAAAACAAGCAAAGTCACAAAAATCGTAGTAGCTATTTGTTTAGCTTTTAATGTTCAATTATACTTCATAGGAGTAATCACCAGGAGATGCTGCGTCGTATTATTTTCACATAATTGATTGAGATTGATATTGCATGTGTTAACGTACAAATTAATTTACAAGTTTTGCTCAATATATCTTCAAAATTATCTTATCAATTATATTCATCCAATTACTTGGTTGT